>LPNX011183372.1:186125-278878 GCA_001517045.1 Pseudotsuga menziesii
CTGGGGCATGCGGGTTGTCTTAGACCCCCTTTCTTCACATTTTAAGCTCCTTTTCGATTCTGTGGGACTTACTGATATTGCTCCACCCAATACTAGTCCTCCTTGGAGGAATGGCAGGGTAGGCGTTGATGGGATTAGAAAACGACTTAACAGGTTCTTATTTGCCTCTTCATTGATCCTTTCACTCTTATTTCACCGTGTGTGGACTCACCAATCTGATATTTCTGATCACTATCCTATTTGCTTTGAATGGAATAAATCGATTGGGTCATGCAATTATCCATTCAAATTTAATAGATCATGGCTTAAGGATCAAGATTTCATATCCTGGGTCATTGACAGGTGGCCTAGACTGTCTCCTTCTTCTTTTGGTTCTGATTTGGATCTCCTTACCCACAAACTTCGTCTCCTCAAGAAGGATGTAAAGGATTGGATCAAACATAAAGGCACTATTCTGGAGTCTGAGTCTCACAGGATGGATGAGGATATCAGTATACTCCTCTCAAACTCCTCCTTTAGTATCCTCACACATGAGGAACAGTTGTCCCTGTCTCAACTCGGATCTGAAAAAAGGAAAATATTGGAACACTACCTATTGACTTGGCAACTCAAAAGTCGTGCTAAGTGGGCACTGTATGGAGATTCAAACACCAAGTACTTCCATGCTTTGGCATTAGGTAGAAGGAATCAAAACTCAATCTGGTCCCTTATGGATGATGAGGGTCACTCCATTGAGGATGATGATGCACTGAAGAATCTGGGTCAGTGTTATTTTGCCAATATTTTCAGAGATGACAACTAGACCTGCTTAATGGAATAGCTCAGGGTCATTCTTCTCTTTCCCAAAATGATCTCTCAGGAAGATGCTCCTTGTCTCACACAACCTGTTACTATGTCTGAAGTTGAGAGAGCCTTACACTCTTTCAAAAAACATAGGAGCCCAGGCCCTGATGGCTGGCCTGTTGAATTTTATCTTCACTTCTTGGACTTATTGGGTGATGAATTATTGTCTGCAATGGATTGTTCTAGGGTTTCGGGATGTATTCCTCCCTCCCTAAACTCTACCTTCCTTGCTTTAATCCCTAAGAAGGATAAGCCTTTAACCTTTGCAGACTTTAGGCCTATATCCTTATGCAATTTGTTATATAAATTGATTTCGAAGGTTATTGCTATGAGGCTTAAGCCTTTCCTGGACTCCCATATTTCCATTGAACAATATGGTTTTCTGAAAAACCGACAGATTGTGGAACCTATTGGTATTGTACAGGTAGCTCTCCACACTGTGAAAACCAAAAATAATTGTGCTCTCATTCTCAAATTGGACTTGGTTAAGGCATTTGATCGTGTTAATTGGTCTTACATTCAACTCATTCTTATCCAGATTGGGGTACCTCTTTTGGTTGTTAATTGGATAATGGCATGCCTTACTTCAGCTAATTTTGCAGTACTTATCAATGGTACGCCATCGAAGTTCTTCGCTGCCACTAGAGGCATCAGACAGGGTTTCCCCCTATCCCCCCTTCTCTTTATTCTTGTTATTGAAGGGCTAAGCCTATTGATTGCTAATGCTAGAGATCATGGTCTCATTAAAGTTATTAAAATCTCTTCATCACTTGCTCTAACACATCTCCTCTTTGTAGATGATGTGATCCTACTAGGCACTGGTACCTTATCTGAGTGGATGGCATTTGATGTTATTCTGAGTACTTTCTGCAAAGCTTCTGGGATGAGCATTGGTATTGACAAATCTTGTTTTCTCTTCAATAACGTGGATGTTGATATTCGCACTGATATTTCTCGAGCTCTGCCATATAAAATGGAGCTTATAACTACTGGTTTTAAGTATCTTGGCTATTATCTCAAGCCTCTGGGGTATAAGGTTAGTGACTGGAATTGGCTGATTCATAAATTTGATTGCAAAATATCTCACTGGGCACATAAGCTCCTCTCACTTAGTGGTCATTTAATCCTTGTTCAAGCTGTACTGTCTAGTATCCCGGTCTATTGGTTGGGCCTTGCTCCAATACCGATATCTGTACTGAATAAACTCAGATGTCTTGCATTTGATTTTTTATGGGGCTCCTCTGGCAGCAAACACCCGTTATCATCTGGCCAATTGGAAGAATCTATCCTGGCCGAAAGAGAATGGGGGATGGGGCATAAAGAATTTATACTGGTTCAGCATTGTTCTCAGATTAAAAAATCTTTGGTTAGCTCTTCAGAATGAGGGATTATGGCATCAAGTTATTATCTGTAAATATTTGAAGAAGCACACAGTAGTGTCATGGCTCGGAGGTAAGCATTTTAGCTTACGCGGTGTTTCTGTATTCTGGAGGGGGTTCTTGCTAACCCCACCGTGGCTCGATAGAAGTCTTGCTTGGCAAGTGGGTAATGGTGAAAACATACACTTTGGCATAGATCCTATTATTGGCATTCCTGACTCTTTCACATGGCCTGATGGGTTTCGAGATTTTTTAGAAGATATGGACATTGTCACTCTCTCACAGGCTCGAAATATCATCCCGGGATCACAGTACTGGTACTCGGCTGAGGATCTCTGTGTGATTGGGGAATGGAAACTTGCATGGGATTCCTTCACATGAAGCTTGGAATTTGGTGGTATTCGCCTCCATTCCCGGCCTGATTCTCTGATATGGGCATATAATAAGTTATATGGCTCGGTATCAGCAAAATTGGTTTATGAGAGTATTGTAGCAAATTCTTCTCCCCCGGCAGGCAGTATATTACTTAAACATATCTGGTCGGGAACTCTCCCCAGGAAAATTAGTTGTTTTATATGGTTGGCTTTGATGAACAAGCTACTTACTTGGGATAATCTCCAGAAGAGAGGTTGGACTGGGCCTAGGATATGTGCCCTTTGTAGTAAGGATGTTGATAGTGTTCAACATATATTTTTTCATTGCCCTGTTTGGATGAATGTGCTCTCGATCCTACATGAACAGTATCATATATCTCTCTCCTTCTAATCTGCTGATCTATGCTCTTTCCTAGGAAAGTGGACTGATAGTTTCTCAATCCACTCAGCTTTATGCTTTCTCTCTTATCTTGCTATGTGGACTATTTGGAAAGCGAGAAACATCTTTGTATTTGAAGGGAAAAAATTGCATGTCATCAGCCTTATCCACTCGATTGCATATCTCTCTTAGATGTACTGCCCAACTGTCATTAAGGTAAAAAAAGATAGAATCTTGGGCCCGGGTCCTGTACTTAACTATCCCTGTGGATTCTTTGATGGGGCATCTTCAAAGAATGTTGGGGGGGTTGGCTTCTGTCTGATGTTGAATGAGTCACATTCCTTCGAATTTGCATTGGGGGCAGGTCCATGCACCAACACAAAAGCAAAACTGATTGGGCTCTGGGCCCTTCTGCATATAGCCCAAATGATGGGGATACCCAAGCTCAGGATATTTCGCGACTCTTTAGTCATTATCAATTAGGCAAAGGGTACAGCCTCCTTTTCACCACCGAAACTCTATCATTGGTGTAGGGACACTAGGAAGCTCTGCTCATGCTTTCTAGAGTTGTCTTTTTACCATATCTACCGTGAATTTAATCAACTTGTAGATTGCCTTTCTAAAAAAGCACTTTCTTTGGCTCTGGGATCAGGTAATTACTCTGAATTTATTGAAGGTCTTTTGACCTCTCATGATTGTTTTGAGCTCTTTTGAGCCAAGTGCTGGAGCATGTACTCCATTTACTTATTGCACCTCCTTTTGATTATTATGGAGCGGGCTCTTTTAGACTGCTATTCTGCTCTCCTTTGTTTACGGTAGATATGGTTTGAGTGACAGCTTATACTGATGGTATATTGTATTGTTGGAGATATACTTGTCCCCCTTGCAGACTAGCTGTGTTGTGGCTCCTTCATGATGTGACTGATATATGTTTCTTTATGATTCACCTTCTTGATTGTAACCCAGTCATTGGGATGGCACTTTAGATGCCCTTTGATTCATTAATGAATATCAAGGACAGGCTTTTTTCTTCTGAAAAAAAAAAAAGTTCACATGGATTAATGCAAATGTTTGGACATTTTCTCTGATGAGTATAATTATCTCTAAATTCTCAAGTCAAATGTTTAATTAATTTTTTTCTATAGTTTTACAATATATTGGGTTTCAAGCATCTTTGAAAAAAATGTTGACAACGTCTTTCCATAAAGAGTAATTTTGGCTCCCCATATGACATCACATTGCATTTATATGCTCAACTTCAAGCACCATTATTAAGAGTTCGTTAGTAATGAACAAAGCATAATTCAAATGAGCAATCTTGTAATGAAAAACAAGGTGTTAAGTATGAATCTAGCTTGATGCAGATGAATGTGACTGCTCCACACCTTCCTCTCCAAATGTTGAACAAGGACATTAAAAGAGTAAATTCTTTCCAAAAACCTAGCAGAAAATAGGCACCATTCAAATCATTTATGGGAGTAGAAACTAATTATAAGCATTGCACAAAGAGTGATGCTTTGAAAAATCCAATTCCTACTAGAATTCCTAGTTCCGAGAGGCTGAGATGTAAAGGAGAAATCTGCGATCCAGCAGTCATGTTCTAGATAGATGAAGGAAATCTATAGGCATATCATCTGAATCTTTAAAAAAAAACAAGAGCGATCCTCGGTGAAGATATTTGTTTAGAGTAACCTAACGATGCTTGGGATGGACCTCTACAATCAGTAAATCTTTAGAATATTCCAAGTTGCTTCAGGAAATCCTATGGTTGTAACTTGTACCATCCTCGTTAAATAGAGCACAAATTATTCTTTATAAAGATCATATTCCAATACTAGAACCACATGGTATGCCACTGCCTCATACGATGAACAAGACAATGGAAATTGTTGCATGAAATCCTGTGACAATTTCATCACCATATTCCATCAAGAGAGCATAGTCTATTGTTTGTGAAGATCCTACTTCAAGATCAACAGACTTGTATGGAAAGTATGAAACCCAAACAATAAGTAAATCCCTAAAAATATTTGATAATGCAAAAAAAATCAACAGGCAATATCATCTTCCTATGTAGTTACTTCCTTAGATGCACTAGAATCAAATGGTAGTTTTTTTTTCCTTGTGTAGTATAGGTTTTTTGTTTTTGTTTTATATTTTTATTTTTTATTTTGAGGCCATGTTTGGTTATTCCTTGGTACATTTATATAGGAAATTAATTCTTTTGGAGTTTGGAATATGTTATTATTTAACAATAATTATACTATGTTCTCCCATCCTGGTTTTTGTGCATAAATTCTATTGTTTTTTAAAATGTGCCATGTTTTAGGCATTCTCTTTTTGGGAACTCATGAAATTTTTGGGGTTACTCATGGTGTATTAAACATGTTGAAGTAGTTGTATGCTATGTTGTCATGACCTGAATAACTACCAAGTAGAAGGGTGGAAATGATGTCATCACTATTGCTAAACTCATTTGTTTTCTCATCCTTAGTTGGTGAAGCCAGTATTTGTTCGATATTTGGTGTATGTTGTATTCGATGTGATGCTTCTAGAATTTTTGTTGCTACAGATTTAACAATCATACATTCAACATAAGAAATATATAAAAAAATTTAAGCTAAGCAAATGTAAATAAATGCAAAACCCTTGGACTTATGTGTGAATAATTTAAATTAACTTGTTCTTGCTTTGCATCACAAAATATTTTAACAAACTCGAAACAATTTGCAAAGATCTCAGGTAAAAAAAAATAGCAATACTCTTTTTCATGACAAAACTATCACTCACGAAAACCAATTGAAGGAAAATGATAGCTTTTCACCCAAAAACCAAAAACTAATCAAAGGTTAATTCTCCATCCACATTAAGAATAAATAAAAAAATCATATGTTCTGAATATTGAAGTGTGCAATCAAAAATATTATGCAACGTATGATTACAACTATGCACCAAATATATGTGTTAGATTTTTAATGGTTTTATACCAAAAAACAAAAGGATCACTGAAAGAATGCCAAGCACAACAGCACAAAGGGAACACAAAGATTTATATTGGGAAACCCTAGTGGGGGGAAAACCCAACAAAACTTCCTCGATATAGAATTCAACCAATTACGGTGTAAAACCCCAAGAACAAGACTAGTTGATTCCTCTCTTAGTTGTACTCCTTCTTCTCTCTCTAGCACACTTGCTTGAGTGTTGAGTGTGTGTCCAAATGAGGGAGGTGCCTCACCTATTTATACTCATCAAGTGAGTAACCTATTAACCCAACATGGCCAAATTGTCTCTTCAACCAAGGCTAACTTGCCTAGGGAGACTCAAAACAACATTTATAAAATACTTTTGTGGGTACTATTGACCTGACTTACAATGAAGGTTTTAACTCGAGACTTTTGCATGACCAAGTACATCAATGGCATCTCCAAATCAAGGAATAACATCTCTAAAATGAGGAATAATAATAATACAATAGAATATCTTTCGAAGTTACATTTCTTTAACAATCCCTCTTAACAAGGAAGGTATTCTACAACATAATCATCAACAAGAACAACAACAATTGTACAACTCACTCGGGAATCTATATGTCATAGGAAGTTTTGGAACAACAAAAACATCAGCATTAGCATGAAACATCATCATGGAGTATGGTCATGGACCATCATCATCACGGAGTATGGTCATGTACCATCATCATCATCATCATCACCCGTATGTGAATACTGGAACAACATCATCATCTGGATCATCTTCAGTATGTGAATATTGGAATATCATCATCATCTGGAACATCATCGGTATGTGAATATTGTAACATCGACATCATCTTGAACATCATCAGTATTTGAATACTGGAACATCATCAGTATGTGAATACTAGAACAACATCATCATCAACAAGTTAGTTAGTAACATCATCATTAACATGTAAATGTTGGAACATCATCAACATGTAGATGTTGGAACATCATTTGCATGTGAATGTTGGAACATCATCATCATCATCATCAACATGAGAATGATGGAACAACATCATCATCAACGTGATAATGTTGGATCATCATCATTATCATATGAACCAGCATTACGGTGGGCACATTGGTAGATCAAACAAGCCTTGTTTGACTTACTAATCCTTTCAAATCAACCAATCCTAATCAGACATACCAATGTACTTGGGGACCAAATAGTTCAAGTTTGACTTACTAATTCTTTCATACCAACCAATCCTAGTCAGACATACCAACCCCCCTGGGATAAACCAGGCCTTGTCATCATTGACATGCCAATCCCATTGGGATCAACCATGCCTTGTCAGGATGACATACCAATCCTAGATTGGGTTGCCACACCACTGCTACAGAAAACCACATCATCATCGTCATCACTCCCTCTTACCAGGAGGTTCTTTTAGACTACACCAAGCTTGTCTCAAAAGTATTCAAACTTTATACGAGACAGAGGATTATTCAACAAATTAGAAACTTGTGCTTATATCTCCCCTCTGCAACATATACCAGATGTAGTGGTACTTGATTTATGTATGCTTTGATTTGTCGTGGAACACCGAGTTTTTATGACAGCTTGATTCAACTCTAGTTATCGCAGTAGATATCAATCACATCCATATCGATATTGAATAATCATATTAACAACTTGTGAAGCCACACTACTTTGCTACAGGTTAAACATGATGCAATATATTTAACCTCTATCGTATTGAGACCAACATTGGTTTACTTCCTACTAATCCATAAGATCACACCTGATCCCAAGCTGAAAAAACATCCTAAATTTATTTATGTCTTCGGCACTTGCTGCCCAATCCAAATATGTATAACCATGTAGTATGATCTCACTATCGATAGGATATCTGAGACCACAATCCAATGTACCCTTTAGGTACCTCGTCACATGTTTTGCTGCGACTAAGTGAACATGTCATGGATTCACCATATATTGACTCAAGGTGTTCCCGGCTAAACCGATATCCGTGTAATGTACCCAATCATATATTTATGCATATTAATTCCAATCTTTACATTAGAGAATGAATTGTTTCCCAATTTCTTCACCAACAGCGGCTTTATTATGTTTACTGAATATGTATAATATGGTGCAACCCACGATGTGTACTATCAACCACTTTAATGTTCTAAATCATGTATGATATATCAACATTTTAATTTTCCTGATCCAAACTCAGATCTATCAACCCCATTACAACCCCAAATAACCGCTAGATTCAAAACTAGGAGCACTATTTCAAATTTGCCCACAAAAAACACAGGGTTTATAACTCTTCCCAAACAATACCAGAGCCAATCAAATTCTAAAAGTCTCAACTAATTGGACTCAAATAGACTCAAATACAACTATATAACCCACTTATAAACTCTATAGAACTTCCAAGGAAGTATAAAAGGCATCCTCTCAAGGCTAGTGAGAAACTAGGTCAATTTCCCCTCATAGGAATATTTGTTTTTCAACTCGACTCAAACACCTCCTAAACAAATATAACTCTTCCAAAAAACTTAAATAAGACTCAAATACATCCAAATAAAAATAATTGACTCAGTAACAGGCCACGAATGACTTTTATGAAAGTTTTACAATCAGTATTATAACTGGCATAACCAAATGAGAAAGTTTTGTACATGGAATCATTGGTTACACAAATATGAACACAATATGTGGAAAACACTTGGATATTTATTATTCACTTTATGGGAGCATTAATGACACTTATTAAAACAGTAAATGGCCCTTACACAACTCGAAACGCATAAAATTTTCAGTTACAATTGTACAAGTTTGAATTTTTACCATTAGAGATACAAAATGGACTA
The DNA here is from genome assembly GCA_001517045.1 of Pseudotsuga menziesii. NCBI lineage: Eukaryota > Viridiplantae > Streptophyta > Pinopsida > Pinales > Pinaceae > Pseudotsuga > Pseudotsuga menziesii. The sequence continues at coordinate 194,953 of LPNX011183372.1, forward strand.
GATATGATAAAATGGGCATATCTCAGTCATCTCGACACCGTTTTGAGTGAGAAAAAAATTCCCACTGGAAACAATGCTTTGACTGCAATGGAATAGGTCTCACATATCCAATATTTTCATAATTTTCAAAACTAGAACCACCATTTTGGCCCTCTTTAACCAACCCAAGCTCTAAATCAACAAGAAACACTTCCAAATGATAGAGAAGCCTCCCAAATCATTCCCTATGTCACATTTCAGTCATACAATTCCAATGAATGGTCTATGAAATTCAAAATGGATCCAATGGTGCACCATCCTCAAGAAAGAACCCACAACTCCAACACCAAAATGCCTGGAAAACACCATAAATCACACTTTTGCTAATTGAAACTTTAACACACCAACATGAATTTGACCCCAGTACTGTAGATGAACATAAAAACCTGCAATTAATCTCTATATAGAAATATAAAAGTGATTTCTCTTCTCAATCAATTTCAATGAAGCACAATGAAAATATCAGAATGATCTCCTCCTCTCTACTCTCTAGGGTGGTATCTTTCACCACCGAAACTAGTTCAATAGAAGGGAGGATGAACATACATCATGCAAGGACAATATAATCTCTCCAAGAGTGCAAATGTAAAATGACAAAAAAATCCTCTTCACTTGTGTCTTCACCCTTTTTATAAATCTTCATGGAGCCTTTCCCCCTCATTCTATAATTCTCTCACAAATATTTAATAAAATATTAATAAGTGTTATTTTTATGAGAGAATGAAACCTTGGGTCCCATTTAACTCTTCTCTAATGTTATTTTGCCAAATAATAAATTCATCTGCTCGAAAAATTCGAATTGAGAGGATTAGCTTTATTTTGGGGGAGTCACACTCTCATGTGGGCCCACCTTCACCTCTATTGCCCTCCTTGGATAAATTTAGGACTTGCAACATGTCATAAGATGACATAAGTTGTCATAAGATGTCATAGGACCTGATTCTTGTCATAACATTGTCATAGATGTCATAGATTGTCATAAATGTTCTATTTTTAGCCCAGGGAGTTACAACTCATGAGATGCCTCTTCATGAAACATCTTGGGAGTTACAAATTCGAATGTATGCCTTCATGATGTCTTATTCCACATTAGAATTCAAATTCAGGGGAATTACAACTCATGTGGGGCCCAACTCAAACTTCTTATGTGCCCTCCTTGTCCAAGTTTTCCTAATGATGTATCGTTTCACAATTTGGCCATCAAACCATACAAATATTTAACCCACATCACCACCTTGATCATTTTTCACAACTTTACCAAGAGAATTAGGCCAATGCATCCCTTAGTCTAATGGAGTGTTCCATAGCAAACATTTTGGGAAATTACAATCTGGTCTCGTATTTGTAAGATACATCAGTGAACCAATGATATGTATGTATAGTGTAACATCTAATGTTTGTGAGGAATCGTCATTCAATAGCTTCAAGTTTGTCACCATCGGAGTATTCATTGCTTTTCAATCCATCATCCCGGATCTATTTAGGATCTCAATATTAAATTGAGCACATAGATCTGTCGACAAACACACAACTCACAAGATAGATCACACAATTTACTCAGCAATTGAAGAATGAAACAGTGCAAAAATGGCTTGTAGCTGCGAATGCTTTCATTAATAAAAAAAGGTAATTAGATAATAATTACAATGAAGTACAATGACTTTAATAGCCACATGCAATTCGAATCCACATGAGGAAATTCAAATTGATTAGACTCTACTTGACTGTAGGTAACTAAGACCTTGTCTAAATCACTATCTGATGACTCAATAGTTAACTGACCTTGTCTAAACCATAACCAAAGTTCATCGGAGTTCTAAAACACAACTCAAGTGTTAGATTCAGTGTTGACTAAGGCTAATTGACTGTGGTAGGTGAGAAATGCACCCCTCCTGAGTGCAGCCATGCAAACCTAGCGCTAACTGAAGTAGAGGACTAGAATTGAATGTAACTGACTCCTAACTTAGCTTGACTAGACACCAACTCAACTGAACTGACCTTGGTTGGTTTCGGCACTCCCAGTGGCTCCTAAATTGTGGGGATTGGTCTAGGAGGCTCCTAAACTGATACATGCAAGTGTAATAAATGGTAGTAGGCCTCAATTAGTGTTCCCCACACTTTAGTAACTGAAACATGTGCCCCAATTAGGCCAAGTGGACCCAATGGTGCTAGTGACTAAAAATAGATTGGATGGACTCCCGATTTAGACATGACTCCTGATTTAGACATATGACCAAATTGGACAAGGGAGGATTAATAATCCTAACACCCCCCCCTGAATGCTAACTTGGACAATCTATGGGCCCTGGTAACTAAGGCCATAGGTCACCCCTTACATCAAGTAAAATAAAGTAACTGCTTAATACAAGGAGTTGGGGCAAAAACCACATGGAAAAAAAAGCCCCCCCTCTATCTAAGCAGGTAGAATCGGGTCTCAAGTTTGAAAAACTTGAAAATATGTTGCTGCAATCTTCATCTCTGTGAGGTAGCGAAGCAGCATGCATGGTGTGATGTGCACAGGTATTGCCTGACATGTAGACTTCTCCTTCTCCAAAAATGATGATGGAAGGAAGGAGGAATGTAACCTTTGTCTCTTGCTAGATGAAGAGGTGTATGAATATATCCATTCTTCTGAATGTAGTGAGACTGAGCCCTTGCCATGTAGCATCCTACAGGGATTCTATTGCATCTCTCTGAAGGAGTAAGATTGCATGGCATAGCACAAGGGTCTTTCCTTTCTGAGTGTGGGGTGAGTTTCCAGTCATCTTCCTAGCTTCCAGTTTGGAAGTAGGGACTGAATCTAGATCCGAGTCACCCTAAATCTCAATCTCATAAACTGATAAATATGGATCTGCAATACTAGTAGAAGCTACAAAAGAAGTAGATGCAATGATTTTACCTTCCCTTGCAAGTGGTTGCTAAGAGTGCATTGGTTCTGAAGGAGGCATGAAATGTGAGAACTCATATGCTTTTGAAGCATGATTTGCAACACCCTTCACTATGATGTTCCCATTAGAGATATCTGTGATCTCCACTGATTCAGGACCAAATATCACTCGTTTTGGAGATCTAGTATGGGTCATCTGATAGACATATAACAGGTTTGAAGCTGGGGAGGGAACAAATAGCACATCTTTGAACCTTCCATGTTCAAGCTTGACAGAGCCCTTCCCTTTTGTTTTTATACTTTACTGTTATTGCCCATTTGAATTCTAGGACCATCAAAGGACTGAAAATAAGAGAATGATTCTCTGGATGCAACCATATGGTTGGAAGCTCCAGAATCAGTGAGGAAGACATGTGCTGATGTGTAGCAAGCCTTCAGTGCATGGCCTTTCCTTTGGTATTCTTCATCTTCTTCTTCAGAGTCATCCTTCCTTGTGCTAGCAGGTACATAAATGTTATGTTTCCTCAAAAGAAGAGCCATTTCATCAAGTTGTCTTCTCATACATGAGCTTTCTGAATGAAAGCCCCTTCCACAGTAAGAGCAGAGGACCTTGCCTTTGCCATTATTTTTGCCTCTCTTCGAACCTGAAGGCTCTTTTGACTGCTCTTTCATCACAGGAGACTCATCTCTTTGCTTCCCTTTGTCATTTTCTACCTTATCTCCTCTTGCAACCAAAGCTTGATCTTTGGAAGATCGAATGATCCCCATTTGGATCAATTTATCATTCTCATAAATGAGAGATTAGATGAAGGCATTAAGAGTGGGCATCTTCCAATTTGGAGTAGTGAGCCTTACTATTTGGAAGGTTGATACAAAGACTGAGTATTCTACATTAAGCTTTGTGAGAATGGCAAGGATGAGCTGATCTTCATCCTTCTCCACTTTGCATTGCTTCAACTGATATATCAGGTTCTTGAACTTTGTGAAGAATTCATTCAGTGATTCGAAGTTGGATGGACTAAGAGTGATCAGATCATTTTCTAGCTGATGGATCCTCATCTCATCCTACTTATCAAATAAGGAGGCAAGCTTGTCCCAAATCTCCTTGGTAGTCTTCAATCCTTGGATGTGGAATCAATGATCTCAAGAAATCGAGGAGAGCAAGTGTCCATAGGCTTCATCAAGCCTATTCAAGTACTTTTCTTTGTCATGATCTAAAGCTGGCACTGCCTCTATTTCTTCTATGAGTCTGAAGAGCTGCTTGGTGTGGAGCATTACCACCATGTCTTCCTTCCACTGGTGATACTTGAAGGGAGTGAGAGGCTCTACTGGATGAACCATTTTGAATGCAGTAAGAAGGACTGAGCTGCTGTAGCGAATGCAGTGAGAAGAAAGGGATGCTTGTAGTGAATGTTGTGAGAAGAGTTGATAACCTATCACACAATCAAACATACAAAGTAAGGTCGACAGTCTGCACTTTTGGAATTTCCTTCACACCCATCATAGTTGATCAAGCAAGCTTGATCAACAGATTCCTAACTTGGGATATTAAGTGGTAAATTCTCTGCTTTTGGTGCAGTATTGGAAGGAGCAATTTTGCTAAAAAAAATGATCCAACTGGAGATCTGAGGAGGAGAGGTGTCTTGTCCGTTGAGGCTCTAATACCATATTAAATTGAGCACATATATTTGTGGACAAACACACAGCTCACAAGATATCACACAATTTACTCAGCAATTGAAGAATGAAACAGTGTAAAAATGGCTTGCAGCTGTGAATGCTTTCATTAATAAAAAAGGTAATTACATAATAATTACAATGAAGTACAATGGCTTTAATAGCCACATGCAATTCGAATCCACATGAGAAAATTTGAATTGATTAGACTCTACTTGACTGTAGGTAACTAAGACCTTGTCTAAATCACTATCGGAGGACTCAATAGTTAACTGACCTTGTCTAAACCATAACTGGAGTTCATCGGAGTTCTAAAACACAACTCAAGTGTTACATTCAGTGTTGACTAAGGCTAACTGACTGTGGTAGGTGAGAAATGCACCCCTCCTGAGTGCAGCCATGCAAACCTAGCGCTAACTGAATGTAGAGGACTAGAACTGAATCTAACTGACTCCTAACTTAGCTTGACTAGACACCAACTCAATTGAACTGACCTTGGTCGGTTTTGGCACTCCCAATGGCTCCTAAAATGTAGGGATTGGTCTAGGAGGCTCCTAAACTGATGCATTCAAGTGCAATCAGTGGCAGTAGGCCTCAATTAGTGTTCCCCACACTTTAGTAACTGAAACATGTGCCCCAATTAGGCCAAGTGGACCCAATGGTGCTAGTGACTAAAAATAGACTGGATGGACTCCCGATTTAGACATATGACCAAATTGGACAAGGGAGGATTAATAATCCTAACACTCAACAACATATTCCATGATTTAGGAAAACCTCGTCTAGGAACTGTTATACTAGGAAATAATGCATCATGTCAAGGTCTTTCATCTCGAACTCTGTAGCAAGCTTCTTCTTACATTCACTAATGAGCTTCTATTCTCCTGCCAAAAATAGATCATCCACATATAGAAATAACATCATAATCCCATCATATACAACCTTATAGTAAAGGTTGGAATGTGCTTTACTTTTAATAAATCCCAAACTCATCAAGAAGCCATCAATCATTCCATACCATGCTCTGGGTGCTTGCTTCAAATCATGCAATGCTTTCTTCAATCTACATACATGAGTCTTTCTATCATGTGTTTCAAAACCTTGTGGTTGTTCAATGTACATTTCCTCTTATATCACACTATTCAGGAAAGTCGTCTTTACATCCATCTTGTGTAACTTCCATTTCATTTTGGATGCCAGGGAAAGGATAATTCTAATTGAAGTGTATCTTGCTACCGGGGTGAAGGTTTCTTCGTAATCAATTCCTTCCTTTTGAGAGAGCCCTCAAGCTACAAATCTTGCCTTGTATTTTTCAATATTGCCATCTGTTGAATGCTTTGTCTTGAGGATCCACTTTGATGAGACTACCAATTTATATTTTAGTCTTGGCACCACATCCCAGTCATCATTCTTTACAATAGACTTGTATTCTTCAATCACGGAATCCGTCTATTCCTTTTTCATTGTTGCTTCTTCAAAGTAGGTAGGTTCTTCAATAACAAAGTTGCAAATCAAGGCCACATAGCTGGAGTATGGCCTTGGTCTCTTGCTTCCTAGTAGAGCACCATACTTTTCCACATCTTCAATTATTTCACGAGCCCAAGCTAGTCTTCTTTTTTGCGAGATCATATCATGAGGTGACTCCATAGGTATTTGAGGCTTTGCCATGTCATGGTATTTTGGTATATGTTTTTCTTAACCATGTTGATTTGGTAATCTATTGGTATCTGCAACTCGAGGAGCTTCATGCTCTTCTTCATGATCCTCATCTACATGGTACTTTTTGGAATTGCTAAAAGCTGCATCCTCATCTAATGTAAAATCTCTGTTGATATCAATCTGACGATAACCTAGGATGTAGACTCAATAAGCTTTTGATTGCTCATTGTAACCAACAAATATCCCCTTCTTTCCTGGATGATCCAACTTTGATATTTGATCCTTGGGAACATGTATGTATACATGACAGCCAAATATCTTCAGGTGGTTGACTTTGAGATTCTCACTAGTGAATATTTCTTCTGGAGCCTTGTTCCCAAGAGCACTATGGGAGATTTTGTTCTACACATAAACTACGGTTCTTGTTGTTTCTTCCCATAAGTGCATAGGTAGATCATGATAATGGATCATGGATTTTACTGCTTCTATAATGGATATTTTCTCTCTTTCTGTCATTCCATTCCGTTGATGATTATATGGGGTGGTGACCTCCCTCTTAATCCCATATTCTTTATAGAAATCCTTGAATTGATTTGAAGTGATTTCTCCTCCATTGTTTGATCTCAAGGTCTTGATCTTCTTTTCAGAGAGATTCTCTACAAGGGCCTTGAATTAATTGAACTTTTCAAATACCTCATCTTTACTCTTCAAGACGTAAATCCAAGTCTTGCGGGAATAGTCATCAATAAATGAAACATAGAAAACACACTTGCTTAGAGAAGTAGCTGACATCGGACCACAAACTTCTGAGTGAATAATGTCCAAGATCCATTTCTCTTTATTGTTGCTTCTTGGAAATGGGTTCTTGGTATTCTTCGCTTGTTCACATCTCTTGCAAACTCCTTCATGATCAACCTGGATCCCTAGTAAACCTATTACTATCTTGCTTATGATTGGCAATGCTTTGTAATTTACATGAGAAAGTATTATATGTCATGGATCACATGGGTTAATGGTACTAGTTGTTAGAGTTGAATCTGAATGTCCCTTCAATTTATAGAGTCCTCCTTCTTTAATTCCAATTACGACTGCATCATCTATTGTCTTTCCTTTCGGCCACATGAGGACTTCTCCTTCTATAAAAGAAACTTTGAAACCTTTCTTATCCAAGGCTGAGATAAGAAGGAGATTCTTTTTTAGACACGAGACATATAATACTTCCTTTATCTTCATGGACTTTCCAAAATCCATCTTGTAAGAGGCTTCTCCCATTTCTTTAATGGGATATAGATAATCATCTCCAAGCTTCACATTGTGTGGTAAGTCTTTAAGAATAAGACATGAGAGGGATTATTTATAACCTATCATATGTTTGTAGGCACCAATTTCTATGAGATAAGTGTCACTTCCACATGAGACTGAACTTGTAAGAGCTGAAATTAAGACATTCTCTTCACTAGAGTCTTCGTCTTCAGTGGCCATCTCTTCAACTAGGTCATCATCTTGGACTACATGAGCATGAAACCTCTTATTTCTCTTCTTGAATTGTTCTTCTTTAAGGGGAGAATTTATTGCAATGTATCCCATATTGTGACAGGTGAAATATTCAAAGGATGAGAAATCCCTTTTGGTCCATGTGTTCCTTTTAAATATTTGAGTTATTATAGGAGATTGAACACGATCCTTTCTCTTGTTCTTTCCTTTCTTTGTATGAGCTGCTAAAGCTTGATCTTCATCGTCATTTAATTTTTCTTCTGTTTGCTATCCTTCCTTCTTCTTGAACACATTCTTCCCATAATATACTGAACTTGGTCAACTTTCTTCTAGCACATATTCCTCTAATGAACTATTCCCACTCCCTTGGAAGACCATTCAAGGTGGTCGTCACAATTTCTACTTCTTCCACCATGTCACCAATGGCTTCCAATTGTTCTTTGATTTGAGATATTCTTGTGAAGTATGACTGCATAATCTCTAGCTTTTGAATCTTTACACCCTTGAGTTGATTTCTCAAGGTCATTCTTCTGTTGATGTTCTTTCCTTCAAATAAACTAACTAGTGCATTGAGCATTTCCTTTGGAATCTTCTTTGAAGATGCTTGAGGGATTAAATGATCCTTAATGGAATCAGCTATGATCCTCTTAGCCTTAACCATATCCTTCTTGTGCTTTGCTTTTGCTTCATCTCCTTCTAGTTCTTTGATTTCCTCTTTGATGTAGCTTTCTGGGTCATGTTCTTCATGGATGAGCATGACTCTATACTTCTATGCTCTAAAATTTTCAGCTCCTTCGAGCTTTTCACCGAGCTTGGTAATGTTTTCCATCTTTAATGAATGACGACCTCCAATGGAAATATAGGAAGTAGAACTTACCAATAAGAACACTACTTCTCAAACCTGCTTAAGGAAGACTTAGGGTTTAACGGGAAAAACCTAATTTTCAACTGTTGTCACATTCAAATCTTATTGGAGGAAAAGATGCACCTCCTCAAGGCGAGTTGACTAGTGTCCTCCTTTTCCCAAATATGTGGACAAAACTACAAAACTCTTGATGTCCTAGTTTTCCATGCATAAGTGGTAAGCCAAAAATTGAAAATACACAGAACTGGAAATTGTTTTGATAGAAAGATGCGCCTTCCTAGGGCAAGTTAGTTGGTCCTCCTTTTTCAACTAATTTGTGGAGGGAGATCCTCGAAATAGTAAGCCCTAACTTGTTGAACTGTTAGATAAGATGCTGCATAATAACTTCTTTTAGGTTGGGTCTGATACCATGTTGGAATTTTAATGGTTTTATGCCAAAAAACAAAAGGATCACTGAAAGAATCACAAGCACAGTAGCATGAAGAGAACACAACGATTTATCCTAAGAAACCCTCGAGGGGGAGAAAACCCAACAAAACTTCATCGATATAGAATTTAACCAAGTATAGTGTAAAACCCCAAGAACAACACTAGTTGCTTCCTTTCTCCATAGGACTCCTTCTTCTCTCTCTAGTGCATTTGCATGAGTGTTGAGTGTGTCCAAATGAGGGAGGCGCCTGACCTATTTATACTCATCAAGTGAGTAACCTAATAACCCAACAGGGTCAACTTGTCTCTTCAACTAGGGCCGACTTGCCTAAGGAGGCTCAAAACAACATTTATAAAATACTTTTGTGGGTACTATTCACCCAACTTACAACAGAGGTTTTACCTCAAGACTTTTACATGACCAAGTACATCAATGACATCTTCGAACATAGGAATAACATCTCCATAAGGAGGAATAATAATAATGCAATAGAATATCTTCCAAAGTTACATTTATTTAACAATATGTACCCCTTAGGTGAAGAAAGAAGTCTTAACACTCTTTTTGAAAAAAAACTATTAATTCTCAAAATCAATCTAAGAAAAATAATAGGTTTCCACTTAAAACCAATGGTTCCTCAGTAAAGGCTCCCATAGTAAAGCCCCCCACAAATGCACTTTATAAAGTATTGCAATTACCAAGCTTTAATATGGTTTACAACTTTCCAATAAATTTAATTTCCACTTAAAATTAATGCTCTCTCTACATTAAGAGTTAAATCAAATTCCATACATTCTAATTTAAGTATGCAATATTAATCATAACAATCAAAAGCAAAAGGACTAATACTCCCACAACATTTGAAATTAATCAATTCCATAAGCTTTAATGGTCCCTCTCCATATTAGAAGTTAAATCAAATTCCATACATTCTAATTTAAAGTGCACAATGGTTACTCATAACAATCAATTTTCATAAATTCTACTTCTAAGTTTGTGATATCAATCACAACAATCAAAATCCAAGAGTAAGTCAATTGCCTTTCTTAACTAAAACCAAATACTAATGTTACAAAAAAAAAGCATCAACATATCATACCTTTACCATCTTACTTATTGAGGGAAAAAAAAACATCAACATATCATACCTTTACCATCTTACTTATCGAGGAAAAAAAAATTATATAATTTTTTCAAAATCAATATGACCATCTATCAATTTCACATACTTAATTTTTTTTTCATATGGAAAGATCCACGGGAAATCCAGCAATACTTCCCCACATTCGTAGATGGTAGAGGTGGTAAACCGCCGACCATCCTAGCAAAAGGCCTAACCCCAGAAGACTCAAGGCTCGAACCCGTGACCTCCCCCCGAACCGAGAGAATGTGCGCACGTCTTACCAATTAAGCTAACCCTTGGACCTTATTTTCACATACTTAATTTGCTAACTAACCCTTTACCCTTTTCATGTAAGAGAAATAAGGTTGTTGGATTTTTTTCATTTCCACTTACAAAAACACACTATTATATTTTATTCAATTAATAAGAATAAAAAAAACAAGATTATAAAATATTTTTATTATTTTACTTTTACGAAAATAGTCACTTTTATTATTTTATATTTTATTCGATTAATAAGATTAACTAAAAAAACAAGATTATAAATTATTTTTACTATTGTCACTTTTACAAAAAACAAGATTATAAATTATGAGAGTATATTGGTTTTTATTTTAAACGAAAATAATGTCACTATAAATAATTAACACTATGATTTCATGAGGTTGATATTTGTCAAACTTTCATTAAAAGTGATTAAAAGATTGAAATGGAAATTCTTAAGAAAATGATGAGATTTTAATGGAGATTATTTTTTAAGAAAACAACTCTACTTAGACTACTATTTTACTAAAACATTAAATTAAAAGTGTATATATGAATTGAAACTATTTTTTTTTTTACAAAAACAGTTATAGGCCTTTTATATTGATCTTCTGGCTAACTGTTACCAGTAGCAATACACACAGTAATTCTGGTCCACTATATGCAAAATATCCAGAGATACGGGCGTAATTAGCATCACTGAGCCCTTTACAAAAGTTCTGGAATTTGCTAGACAGACATAGAAGTTCATAGTAATGAAAACAAAGAAAGGGCAACTAATGTTGCAGAGGAAAATTCAAGCAGAGAGGATAGAGTTCAGCGCTTTGTTTTTGGGGTCTTTCCATGCTCCTTGAGCATAGCTTCTACCTTCTTTTCCAACTCAGCCAGCCGGTTTCCAAATCCACCTCAGATGTTTGCCAGATCCTTCATACTCGTCAAATTATCTTCGAATATTTCCTCCCTCAGCTCTTTGAGTTCTTGGTTCATGCACTCCCAGCGACTGGTGCTGGTTTTTTGCATTCTGGTCTGCTTGGTCTCCATCTTGTGAACTGCAGTCTTCAATTCGTCCAGATCGGTCTGAATTTGAAAGAGACGAGCCTCTAAATTGGAGGATGAGCTTGCTGCCATTGCTCTACCCACTTCCACTTCCCCTTCGCGAGGTCTGAGAGCTGCTCAACGTTTCCTTCAGCGTTTGACGGAGATGAATGCAGTGAACAAAGAGAGTTTGCTTCCTGATATAGGCCCGATCCATTTTTTCTTTCAGATTTTTGGCATGATTCTCATCGATTACCTCGGATCTTCCATGCTGGGAACGAGTCTCTTTGGAGGACAACGAGTGGTGGCGGGTTCCATCGATCTCAGGCCCGATACTTAAAGAGCATGATCCATGTGACTTCTGATCGAAATTTGTCTTGCCCCTGTACAATCTTCTCCTCGATTTCCTCAGACTGGACGCCGGTGAGGGGGAATCTTCACTGTCTGGAGTCGTTTTGCTCTTATTCCTGTCCTAGGCAAATCTAGGAATCACTTCTCCACTGACACTAGGGGATGGGCACATGATTTTCAATTCCATTAATCGATATAACTCCCTTGCTCAAGCAGGCTCCAATATTGGCTTCATGATCTGCGATTTGGTTGAGATTCCGAAGGACATGGTAGCATTTTACCTCTTCAAAAGTTTTCATCTAAGTGATGACTTTCCGGTAGTAGTGGGCCAAGTCCATACTTTTAGGGGCCTTCTTCAGATTGAGGGCCTGAATGATGATTCGGGAGTCACCAATGATAGTCAACTTCTTTATGGATAGACTTCTGGCTTGATTCAGGCCTTGCCAAATGGCGAGAAATTCAGTCGTATTGTTTGTTTTTTGACCCAGCCCTCAAGAGAAATTGAGGACAATTTTCCCTGAATAGTCTAGCAGAACTCCTCCACTTCCCGCAGGTCCTGGATTCCCTTTCGAGGTCCCATCCACATGCAGAATATACTCATTCAGAGAGGATCTCCATTTTATAAACTCTTGCTCCTCTAACCTGATTTCCCACAAAGAGTAATGCTTAGTAGTGTTCTTGGTTCTGGTAAGGAGGGAGGGGTCTAGCCCTTGGAACCAGCTGTACTCCTCTTTGTCCGGGGTGGCTTCATTGGTGATTTTTGCATTTGAGGCTACCAGATCTCCTATCATCGCCTTTACTTTGATTCCAACTTGGGCCGGCATACTTGCCATGTCCCTGAAAATTCTATTATTACGCTCCAACCACAATTTCCAGTAGAGGATTTTTGGAACCCACATCCAGCACTGCTTTAACAACTTCAGCCGGGAGAAGGAAAAGGGAGCAAGGTCGGGCCAAGAGACAAACATGAAGGCGATGGAAGGAGGGAGGACCAGATTCAGCTGAGCAAGAAGGATATTCCAAAGATCTAAAGAAAAGGAACACTGAAGAAAAAGGTGGATCGGTTTTTCCTCATGGCAAGCACAAAGAGGGCATCTTGAAGGCCCTTCCCAACCTCTTTTCAAAATATTGTCCCAGGCTAGAAGACTATCATGCAGGAGGGACCAGCAAAAAAAATCTATTTCGGGGAGGGAGGGATGGAGCCAGAGGTTTCTCCACACAGAGGGGTCCGGGCCAGCCCATGGAATGGCTTTTAGGGCTGCATAGCCAGCTGTAGCAGTGTAAAGACCTGAGGAGGAGCCCCATCCTCTTTTGTCCTTCAACTTAAGAGAAGAGTGGGAGAGGCCATGAAGAGCATCTAAGAGGGAGCGAGCTTCATTTTCAAGATCTAGCAGAACAGCGCCCAGGTCCCACTTGATCCATGCATCATCCGGGCCCCATCTAGATAGGTCCCAAAGGGTGAATTTGCTGTTCGAATGAAGCCAGTTTTTTATGTTCTCCATTCCTTCCAAGGCTTTTAGAGGGGACTGACCTAGAATGGAGTCTTCCCAGAATTTGATTTTGGAGCCATTTCCTGGAATCCAAGTGAGATTGGAGGTGATCAGATCAAGGGATTTAAGACAGAGAGAGAGAATAGGAGAGCCTTGCCAGGTCCTGGGGGGGCGATCCAGGCACCACTCTTTGTGACCGCTGAAGTATTTTGTTCTTAGGGCTTTGGAGCTCCAGGTTGTTTTACCCCTTATCATTTTCCAAAGGGTCTTGCCACCCATAGCCAGATTCTGAGTGGCCACATCTCTGATTTGCATCCCTCCTTCCCATTTAGGGGCTTTGACCTTATCCCAGCTGACCAGATGCATTTTCCTTCCTGTATTCCTTCCCTCTTCCCAAAGGAATTTTCTCAATAGAGAGTCAATATCTTTCACAATTCCTTTCGGGGCTAAGAGGATCGAAGCCTGGTAGACTGGAAGGGAGGTTAGCACTGCATTTATAAGAATTGTTTTACCTGCTTTGTTTAGCCAGGAAGCCCCCCAGGCCATTATTTTGTCCTTGAGTTTGTCCAGCAGAGGTATCCAAAGGCTCTTTTTGGGGGCTGCTTTAACAAGCGGAATTCCAAGATATTTTATGGAGTCCCACGTGGTAGTTCCTTCCATTTCCAGCGTCCTGGATATATCTGTCATTTCTATGGGGGGGCAGTTCCAGCCATAAATTTTGCTTTTCCTCAAACTGATTTCGCTGCCAGAGACATCATAGTAAGCATCCATCTCTTTCTTGAAGGATCTTTCCGTAGTGAGATTAGCTTGCCCCAAGAGAAGGGTGTCGTCGGCAAATTGAGCATGGTTAATTCTTTTCACTCTGGGGGTTATTGTGAGCCCCATTAGAGAGAGTTGCTGAAGACTTTTGTCCAGCTGGAAGCTAAGGACCGAATCTTGAATGACGTAGAGCAAGGGGGACAGGGGACAACCCTGCCTAAGGCCCCTAGAGGTGTGGAAAAAATTTGCCGGTCTCCCATTGACCAAGGGGGCAATCCAAGGTCCCGAGATACAGGCTCTAATCCAACTAATTAACTAGGGATGGAAACCCAGTTTGAGCATAACAACAAAGAGAAAATTTAACCGAACTTTATCAAAGGCGTTAGCAAGGTCTAGTTTGACTATCATACCTTTCTCCTTCCTTTGGCAGCTTGAGTGAATTGCCTCTTGGACCAGGATGATATTGTCTTGAATTTGTCTATCCTGGATGAAGCCCCCTTGGTTCTCCGGAATGATCCTGGGATGGAAATTTTTTATTCTGTTTGCAATAACCTTGGTGATGATTTTGTACCTCGTGTTGCAGAGCGAGATTGGGCGGAATCTGGAGAGGCTTTGAGCTCCTTTTTCTTTGGGAATTAACGCCAGAAAGGAGGAGTTAGTGCTCCCTCCTATTTTGCTGCAATTCTGGGACTTCCTAACCATTTTGATTAGATCCTTATGGATAATGTCCCAGCAAGCTATGAAGAATCTAGCTGTGAATCCGTCAGGCCCTGGAGCTTTGTCGGGGTTCATTCCATGGAGGGCTTTGCTTATCTCCTCAGTCGTTATAGGGGCGGTCATCTTTCGATTATCTTCCTCATTGATTAGCGTGGGGATCACTGTAAACGGGTAGAGATCTATACTAGGAGTAGTTTCCATTTCTTCTGTGAACAGATCTTTATAGAAAGAGTGGGCTGCGTGCTTGATCTCTTCAAATTTATTGTACGTTTGGTCCTGAAAATGTATTTCTCTAATGGTGTTGTGATTCTTCTGACCTTCTGCTTGCTTGTGGAAGAAAGATGTATTTTTATCACCATCTTTGAGCCAAAGACAACGTGCCTTTATTCGCCAGTATTTCTCTTCTCTTCTCAGCGCTTTGTGAAGGGCCTTTTGCAGATCGATCTCAGCATTGAGCAGCTCCGGGGTGATCGTGGCGTCCTCCATCAGCAACTGGTGGTTGCCTAGCTCACGTTGGGATTTTTTCCTTTCAAGGATAGGGGAGAGCTGGAACTTTGCCCAGTTTTTGAGGGCTGCTTTGAGCCTTCTCAATTTTTCTTCCCAAATGAAGAAAGGAGATCCAGCAACAGGTTTTTTCCAAGTTTCCGAGACCAGATCGTGGAAGCCATCCATGGAAACCCAAAGGGGGCTAAAGCAGAAGGGGATAGGGCCCAGTTTTTCTCCAGGGGTCAAGGAAAGGGATATAGGCTTGTGATCTGAGGTGCAGTCCTGGAGGATTTCAGAATTTGCGAAAAGCCCAAGAGTCAAGACGGAAGTGTGGACAAGGAAACGATCTAGGCGGGCAGTAATGTGCCCCGGACCCACTCTTTTATTCGTCCAGGTGAACTTACCTTTGATGGGTTTGATATCCTCCAGATCCCAGTCCATTATGAGGTCTTCTACCCACTCCCGAGCCGGGTCTCTAACAACCTCCTTTTCTTTCCCAAAGGGCGAGGGTTACATTCAAATCTCCAGCGATGACAAGATTGTCATGCAGATTAGTGGATAGAAAGGAACTCAGCGATTCCCAACACTCTCTTTTTTTCGATAGGAGAACCGGGGCGTATATATTAAAAAGGCTAATCTGATGCCCCATGTCTCGGTGCTGCAGTTTCGTGAAAAGCCAGTGGATGATACTATGGTCCTCTAGTAGGCTTAGCGTAGTGGAGTTCCAGAAGGTGGCTAGACCTCCTGAGGCTCCTCTGGCGCTGACTGCTCTACCTTCTCCTTTTTTCTAAAACGTTTTGCTGGCCTGGATGGTCTCAAGCTCCTCCATCTTCGTCTATTGGATCAGAAGAATCTCCAGGGAATGCATTCTAACTAGATCTTTGATTGCTTCTTCTTTAGACTTACTTCCCAGCCCTCTGCAGTTCTAGGAGATGAACTACATTAGGATCCAAAGGGGGGGGGTGGCTCCTTTCGAAGCCTTACCTTTCTTTGAAGATCTAGTTTCCATCATATCCGGGATGGTTTGTTGGACTCCTGCTGTTACATCCCTGTATGATTTCTCCTCCCTTTTTTTCCGTTCTGGTTTCCTTCCTCTGGGTGTTTTTTCAGGGGTTCCAACCAAGCTGCTTGTCTCTGTGGCCCCCTCATCGGATTCAACTCCGGGTTTAGAGCCTATGGTGGTATGCTCATCATCCGATTTCAAGGATTCTTTTGCTAAGGGGGTGCTCTTGTCCTTTGCCGGATTTTCTGAAGGGGACGTGGATTGGGAAATTATCTGTATGAATTCTTTCGCTGGTTCCTTTGTTGTTGCTGTGGCTTCTTTCAAAGGCCCCTTCGAGGGACTTGAATTCACCTGTGGCTATTCCTTCGCCTAATTAGTTCTTGGGTCTTTGGTTTTTGGGGCTGCTTTGCTTTTCTTGACCTTTTTCCATCCTTCAGCTTCTTCCTTCTCTAGGGTTTGGTTCTTTGGACAGTTGAGTCTGAAAGTGCCCGTGTTCTTGGCAGGATCTGCATTTAAATGGGAGATGTTCGTAGTCCACTTTCTGATAGTGAGTCCAGGTGCCCACCGTTAGCTTCACTGCCTCCGGTAGCCCTGCCTCCAGGTCCACTTCAACACATATCCTGGCATAGTTGTAGATGGACTTGTTGTCTGCCTTATCAACGAACTTCCCTATTCTGTTTCCTATCATTTGTAGAGCTTCATAGTTCCAGCAGTGGACCGGCAGGTTGGGGAGCCTGACCCATACCGAAACCTCCTTGGGAAAGTCCACTGTGGGATCGAAGTCCGGAGTCCAGTGATTCAGATACAGCCCCTGGGTTCCCATAAAGTATGGGCCATTTCTGAAAATGAGATCCTTATCCTCCTTATTTATAAATTCGAAAAGAAAGTAGCCACTGCTCAGGGGGTAGCAGGTGACTCCTTGCTTGAGATGCGACTTCCAATTTCTTTGAATCCAGTCGTCGGTGGTTTTTGTTGAGGGCCAGAGCCCCATGAACTGGCCAACTAGACCTCTTTCTGACAGAGCAAGAGCAATCTTTACCGAAGTCGTCTCTGGCAAGGCGATTTCGGAGATTTCTTCAAGATTTTTGATGAATTTCAGGACCAAGAACGACACTTTCCGCTTGCCACCACTGGCGACCAGCCTCCTGAACGCGTCCATCTCTGCTAGC
This sequence comes from Pseudotsuga menziesii, assembly GCA_001517045.1. Classification (NCBI taxonomy): domain Eukaryota; kingdom Viridiplantae; phylum Streptophyta; class Pinopsida; order Pinales; family Pinaceae; genus Pseudotsuga; species Pseudotsuga menziesii. The sequence goes on from LPNX011183372.1 coordinate 212,401, forward strand.
GGGGGGGGGGAGGGGGATCCCCACCCCCAGGGGCGACCATTTGCAGCCTGAAGGCGAAACCCTAGCTCTCCTAGCTCGCGCGCGCCGTCCAAAACTCTCTCCGTGTGTGAAAATTACGTCCTCAGTACTGCACCTTCATTATTACCTTCAACAAAAAATTAATAAATTGAATTGAAACTATATTACTAAATGGTAGATGGGTGCAAATGATTTGAATTTAGATCCTCTTATGGGAATGTAATGGCTTTCTTTAAGTTATACTCATGAACTAAATTTTTGCATTAAAGGCATCCCAAGATGTTATTGATTTTCCTTCTTCTTTTTTTCATTAATTTTTAATAAGAAAAAATAATAAACATTATGGAATCAATAAAATAAAATTAAACTAAAAAGAAGAGCATATATGAAATGAAACTATATTACTAAATGGTAGATGGGTGCAAAGGATTTGAACTTAGATCCACTTATGGAAATGTAATGGCTTTCCTTAAGCTGCACCCAAGAACTAAATTTGTGCATTAAAGGCATCCAAAGATGCCATTCATTTTCCTTCTTTCTCCATTAAATTTTAACAAGAAAAAATAATAAACATTATGGAATCAATAAAATTAAATTAAACTAAAAGAAGAGGGTAAGAGTAAAATGAAGAGGGAATCTCCATGAAATTGAAACATGTTATGATGTTAATATTTGTCATTTTTAAATACATAAGTTTTATGGTAAATACGTAGATTTGAACTAAAACTAAGTGCAAATTAAAATTTATAAAAAAAACAAAAAATGAAAATGATAAACAAAATGAAAAATGAAATAAAAAATGGTTAGGAAATGTTATTTGAGTCTCGAGAGACAATAACTGTATGTAGATGGATACAAGGATTTGAACTTAGATTCCCTTAAGGGAATGCAATGGCCTTTCTTAAGGTAAACCCATGAACCGAATTTGTGTATTGAAAACACTTTGAAAATGCCATTTTTTCCTTCTTTCTCCATTAAACCTTAGTAAAAAGCAATAGAAACATTATGAAATCAATAAAAGAAAAACAACGTAAAAAGAGGAGGGTAAGAGTAGAAAGGAAGGGCCATTTTGATTTTTTTTTTCATACTAACACATCTTTAAAATCAATACTGATGAGAGTTTTGGTTCCAAGAACATTTTTTTTAAAAGTTTCTTGACACTGCAGATTCTTTGGTTCTCGCGTAGGTGGATCGGTTGCTATTGGAAGTGATCTCGCTCTCCTTTGATGGTGGAGTGCGTGGGATGCACGTGCTTTTCCATTCTCTGGTTTGTTGGGAATAGTCTCCATTCTTTGGCTTGCTTTGCGTTGATCGAGCCCTCCTAGAAGGATTCAGTGGTCGTTGGGTTTCTTGAAGTTGTTGGTGATTATGTCTTTGACGGATCGGTGGCCTGGTTTTCTTTTGTTGGGGATCATTGCTGGAGAGTGATCTCTGAGGGATCTGTGCCCTCAGGATCTTACAACTGGAAGTGATATAAGGCATGTGTTCAGACGGGTAGTTTTGGCTCCAAGATCATTTAAAAAATTCCTTAACAGTGCAGATTCTCTGGTTCTCGTGTTGGTGGAGCGGTTGTTTAAGGCAGTGATCTCGCCATCCTTTGTTGGTGGAGTGCATGGGATGCACACGCGTTTCCATTCTCTGGTTTGCTGGGGATTGTATCTCTAGTCTTTGGCTTGCTATGCGTTGATCGTCCCCTCCTAGAAGAATTCAGTCATTGCTGGTTTTCTTGCTGAAGATAGTGTTAGTGTTTGTGTCTTTGAGGGATCGGAGGCCGGTGTTTTTGTTGGGGATCATTGTTGGAGTGTGGACTCTGAGGGATCTATGTCCTGTCAGAATCTTTGCTAGTGCTGAATCATGGACAGTGGAGGAGGCTCTTCCCCTCCAATTCCTCTAGAGATTGATGCCTTCAAGCGGCTTGTTGCCTCATGTTGTAAGAGGAAGGGCAGCCCCAATGTTCAACAATTTGTGAAGAAAGCAACAAACATTCCTTCTGTTGATCTACTTATCGAGCGCCCCTGTCGGACATCCTTGAATCGTGCTGAGTTTTAGATCATTGGACAATTCATGGGACTATGGCCCTCTCCTAAGGCTAATGACGGTTGGGTACACCAAAATTGGAGGCCCATGATTTCAGAAGGTATTCGAAATCATTTGGTTGGAAGAGGCAATAATTTTTTTGTGTTTGAGTGAGCAGAATATTGAGGCCTCATTTTCCATAATGGTCCTTATTTTATGGGCCCTAAGGGACTGTATCTAAATAAGTGGACTCCGGATTTTGACCCTACCTAGGACATTCCTTCAGCTGATCCCATCTGGGTGAGGCTCCCTCACTTACCTCTACATTGTTGGAATTTAGAATCTCTAGAAGCCATTGGGAATATGTTAGGAAAATATATCGACAAAGCTAAAAAGAAAGATCAATATTCACGTGCAAGAATATGTGTCGAAGTAGACTTAGAGATAGCGTTTCCTAAGGCAATCAAGTTAAACATGGTTGGATGGTCACATATTCATGAGCTTAACTACGAACAACTCCCTTTCAAGTGTCGTCATTGTCATGGTTATGGTCATTTTGCTCAAAACTGTAAAAAAAATCAGAAGAAGAAATTGTAACAGAGAAGGTTGATCATTGGAGATGGCCCTTCCAAACAGGACAACATAATGAAAGGTAAAGAAGGAAACACAGAGAAAGGATCCTTTCCACTTGATTTTTTTTTTTAATTCTCAGGTTGTGGAAAAAATTGTCTCATCAAACCCTTTTGTTGTCTTAAGTCCATTTGAAGATCCTGTACTTGAAGAGGGCGAAGTGCAACAAACAGAAGTGTTCATAGAAGAGGGTGTAGTAAACTCTGGACCACAGGAACAACCAACAACCCTATATATTCCTTGTGCGGCTATAATCATGCAAGAACTTCACAACTCATCTATAGGGGCCAATTCTCCTCCCTCATATGCTAAAATTCTAAAGCAGAAATCTATTGACACTTCTGGCTCCTCGAAAGAAGATTCTATTGAGCAATTTTCTAAAAAGGTTGGTAGGAATTCTCGAAAGGAGGCAAGATAAGAAGAAGCAGAGAGACTTAAAATGCAGGGTAGCCTGGCTACAATAGAAATTTCAATGGGAAGAAGTAAGCGAAATAGACCCCCAAAAGGTGGTCCTACTTCCTCTTTACCAGGAAAGTAATGCATATCGCCTCATGGAATTGCAGGGGGCTAGGGAATCCAAAAAAAGTAGAAGCAATCAAAGACTTATTAAGAATGGAACCCTCAAACATTATCTTGCTCCAATAGACGAAGATTGAAGAGGATTCTCTTCTATCATTAAGTAACTTGACGTGGAAAAAGAAAGAAGGAAAGGCAATCAGTGCTCGGGGCTCTTCAGGGGGCCTTGCAACCTTATGGTCAGAGGACAAATTCCTTTTGAAAAACTTGTTTTTGACGCAACATTGGATTTATACCGAACTTCAGCATTCTTCTAGTAATATTTCAATTGCCCTCTTTAACCTTTATGTTCTAGTCAATTTTATAGAGAAAAAGGAGTGTTAGAATTCTCTACCATATTTCATTGAAACCAACACTCCCATCAATATCATAGTGGCAGGGGATCTCAATATAATTCTAGACCAAAATGAGAAAAAAGGAGGTGTAAGGGGTAAAGATCCTCTCTAGGATACTATGGAGTCTTTGATATGTGCTCATGATCTTCTTGATTTCAAAGCCAAGTCTGGTCGATACACTTGGTCCAATAATAGAGTAGGGGATGATAGTATTTATGCACGTTTAGACAGATTTCTTGTCCAAAGTTCTGTGTTGGAGGGTAAAATAATAATTTCTTCCAAAATCCTACCTAAGTTAACTTCTGACCACCATCGCATCTCTTTGGTGTTGGAAGAAGAGGAATATCTAGGCTCCATCACATTCTGATTCAACCCTCTTTGGATCGAGAGAGAAGGTTTTCGGGAAACATTGATTCAGGCTTGGTCTCAGTATTTTGATGGATCCCCCAGCTTCGTTTGAAAACAGAAGCTCAAATGCACTAAGCATGCTCTAAAATGCTGGATTAAAAAACCTCTTATTACACCAATGAGAAATAGGCAAGACAAAGTGCAGATTTTAGCTGAGCTCCAGCTTGGTTTGGAGAAAGCTGAAACCACTAAATCTCTTACGATTTTTTAGCAGGATGCTTAACATAATTCCTTTCTTTCCTTTCACCAGGAAGAGGAGGGTATGCGGCTAAAGTCCTATAGCCTTTGGCTGTGCTCTAGATATAAAAACTCATCCTTTTTTCATAAACAGTACAGAGCTCGTTTGTCTAGAAATCATATTTCTGAATTATATTATATGAATGGTGAAGCACACGTTATTAAAACAAGTTGCAAAATTACATTTTCAGAATTTGTTTTATGAGGATGACTTTTTGGATGAGGAAGTTAATGCTGGTTGTTTGTCTTATATTCCTTCCTTAGTCAATTCATAAATAAATGCTGGCTTAGGAAGACCTTTCTTTGAAAAGGAAATAGTGGATGTCATTTGGGCAATGGAGCTGGATAAAGCTCTCGGGCCAGATGGATTTTCTATCCATTTTTATAGAGTCTACTTGAATGTAATTAAGAATGATCTTTTTTTATGATCTATGCCTTTCATAAAAAATCCAAAGTGGGAGGGTGTACCAACTCCACTTTCCTTGCTTTAATTCCTAAGGATGTAAATTCTGTAAATTTTGAGAGATTTCACCCTATCTCATTGTGTAACGCCTCTTACAAAATCCTAGCCAAACTCTTAGCTAATATAATTGAGCCTTTCTTAGGAAATATGATTTCTCCTCTCTAGGGGGGGTTGTTAAAGGAAGGCAACTCTTTGCTAATGTGATTCAAGTGCAAGAAGCTCTTCACTCCAGTTTTCGAAGGAAGGAGAAAGGTATGATTATCAAGTTGGACATAAAAAATGCTTTTGATTGTGTTAAGATTTCCTTCCTCTGTAAAGTCTTACTCTCTTTTGGTTTTAGCGCTGAATTTGTTAGTTTGATAAAAGGTTGCACTCATAAGCCCTGGATAGCGCCTCTTGTTAATGGCAGACCAATTGAATTTTTTCAAGCTACAAGAGGACTTCGACAAAGGTGTCTTTTGTCACCTTTTCTTTATATTTTGATGACTGAAACTTTAAGTAGAAAGCTTTCAGTTGAATTGGCTATAGGCACTATTCCAGGTATAAAGGCAGCAAGAGGACTGGTTCCCATTAATCACGCCCTCTTTGCAGATGATTCCCTAGGGGAATCTTTAAATATTGATCGGACCTTCAATGAAATTTTACAAAAATTTTGTTCTTCTACAGGTGCTCTAATTAACAAAAGTAAGAGTGTTGTTTATGGTTGGAATGTGGATCATGGGACAAATTTCAGAATTGATCACTTCATGGGATTCCCTAGTTTTGATAAGTGGATTAAGATCAAATATTTGGGCCTTCTATTAACCGTGGGACCAATTCCTCCTTCGCTTTGGCTTGAAGTAATAAGTAAAATTAAAGCAAAAATAATAGCTTGGGGTGGTCAATGGTTAACTAAGGCCGAGAAGTTGATTCTGATCAAGGCGGTCCTTTCAGCTCTTCTCATCTTCCAGTCTTCTCTGCTTCTTGCTCCTAAGACTATCTTGGATCAGATCTCCAAGATACTTCGGGACTTTCTATGGAACAGTGACAAAGGTAATCAAAATAAGGTGCATATGATAAGCTGAGATATACTCAAAAGACATATTCCAGAAGGTGGATTGCAGATTCGTGATCCAGGTTTGGATAATATGGCTTTGGGAGGTAAAATCATTTGGCAACTGTATGCTGATAAAAAACATCCAGTAAGTCAGATTATTTGGAAGAAATATCTTAAAGGAGGATCTTTGAGAAATTTAAAAACCGTTAATGCTCCTACAGGCACTTTAATTTGGAACATGTGTAGAAGAGGAATAGATAAATTCCATCATCACCTTTACAGAATTCATAGAAATGGGAAGAGGAATTTTTTTTGGGATGATAAAATATTAGAAAATTCTCCTCTCTCCATTATTTCCACGCTTTCAGAGATCAAGTTATGGATGATTAATAAAGGGCTTCTTCGACTTGTTGATATTTGTATTTGGGATAACGCAGGGAATTGGGTTGGCTGGACCTTTTCGGAGATGCCAGTCCATCTCCTTTCTCAACAGAAATTACTGATTTCTTTTCTCTCCGGTCTTGCACCAGTCCACTGTTCTTCCAAAGATCAATGGGGTTGGGGCCGGACTGGATTTTACTCAGTTGCCCAAGGGTTCTCTATTTTGATAATTCCTTATGTTTCTTGTCTTCCTCCTGAGTGTTGGAATTCGGTTTGGTCTCCTTATAATCTGCCCAAGGTGAATTTCTTCTCGTGGTTTCTCATGCACAAAAGGGTATTGACAGGTGAAAATCTGATTAAACGTGGGTTCAATGGCCCATTCCAGTGTTGCCTTTGCAGTTTAGCTTCTGAAACATCAAATCATTTATTCATTGACTGTGAGTTCACGCAGAATGTGTGGGAGTGTGTTATTCATGGGCTGAACATTGTCATTCCTCATTCGGTAGTTTTCCCAACCTTCATCGGTGGAAAGATCGACTTCTTGAGATTTATGGGAAAAAATCTGAAGCGTTTAAAATTTGGATATCAGTTCCAAAAGTCGTTTGGTGGAAAGTGTGGACAACCAGGAATTATTGGATATTTAATAACAATCATTCGACTCCCAGCGATGTGGCATGTAAGGTAAAAATTCTGATTAAGGAATCAATTTGCAATTTTGTTTCAAGTTCCACATTGCCTTTAGCATTTTCAGTTTGGCTGGGATGTTCTGCATTTGTGAGAAAAATTGTCAGTCTCAAACCAATGCCTGCTCCTTCCTAGCGTTTGAGATTGAGTGCTTCAGAATTTGCATCATGGTGGAATAGCATCAATTCAACTACTATTTTCTTTGATGTTGTGTCCAAGGGGAACCCTGGGTTATCTGGTGTCGGTGGGTTGATTATTTCCTCGGATAGATTGATTGAAACCTAGTTTAGTTGGGGACTTGGAACAAGTTCGAATAATCATGCTGAAAGCTATAGTCCTCTCATGGCGTTCCTTATCGCAAAGGAAACTGGATATAAGTCTATTCAATTTTTTGGAGATTTAGAGTTGCTGATAAAATTTCTAAACTCTAATGATCAGTTTAATAATCCTTCTTTGAATAAAACCTTGCAGTGTATTCAAAATATTTTAAAGGTTTTTTAAAAGGTTTCTTCTTTTCACATTCTACGAGAGATAAATAATTAGGCAAACTCCCTGGCAAATAAAGCATGTCTATTATTAGAAGGAAATATATGCATCAACGGAGATTCCAACGTTTTTCATCTGCTTCCTTAATTGAGGTTCAATTGGCAGTGAGTTGTCCTTGAGGGAGATATATTTTTTCTGTAAAAGAAAAATTTTGGTCTGCTCCAAGTATACCTTATGCTCTTTATGTATATGGTTGATTAGCAATTGCTATATCATACCCGAACTTCTTTATATATATATATCCGTTTTGGTTAAAAAAAAAGAGTAGAAGGGAAGGGGCAACCTCTATGAAACTGGAACATTAGACTCCACGAGGATGAGAGAAAATCACCATCAAGAATTAACAAAATGATGTTAATACCTATATTTTTTTAAAGTCATAAATTTGACATTAAAGTAATAAAAATTAGAGTTACAATGTATAGAAACAAAATTTGAAAATGGTAAAATAATGAAAAGTTAAAATGAAAAATGGTAAGGAAACGCATCCTTATCATAAGAGGCAAGAGTACACACCATGTACGAAATTGTAAATAATAGAGACGGGTTACACAATAACTCCTTAAAGAATAAGAGATCCTTCTCTAATTACAAGACATTCCTATAATCATTTCACATGTTCCATGATAATGACTACATTACATTTATATATCCTTGTTCACACATTGCACATGAGGCCCTTTCATTAAGCCAGCTACTATTACATATACATTTACTCAAGACTTGAATGCCATCTTCTATGATTGTAGTGTCATCTTCAATGCCATAACCAGTCCATGTCTTGAGTGCCATCTTCTATGTTTGTAGAATCTTTTGTCCTTTATGCAAAGCCACAAAAAATTGGAGCAAAATGGGTAAATCTAATTGCCCAAATTTTATTGTCAATATAGTAGTAGCTACAAGAACACAACTCTACATTTAATTTCCATGTCTATCTATTCAAAATTATTATTTGCATGAGCTAACTTTGACGGCATTTAAGCTTGCATTTAAACCAAATTTGGTTTCCAAGTTTGATTTTTTTTATCTTCCCAAGATGCGTAACAAGCATAGTAGCTGAAAATTGGGTGCAAGATTGAATAATAGCAACAAAAGATAATCAGGTGCATTAATATAATTTCCCTCAATGCACAATTGTTACTATTCCCTCTATTTGTGTCAACAAAGGTTGCCCATCACTTCTTTAAAAGTGAAACATTTATCATGATATCTTATACATGAAGTGAACAACCCAAAATTTCTTCAATTTTAGTGTTCTCTTCATGACATTTTGATTGTTTTCTTTTTCACCTCACCACATCTACTTTACTTCCATTTTCCCCCTTTTGGTGTACCTTTGCACCTTTTGTGGAAATCGCAAGTATATATATATATATATATATTTCGTAGAAAAAAATCATTTTATTCATTAAGAATAATATGAGTTGTCCATAAGGAATTACTTCAGTTTCTCTGCTTCATCGAGCGCAGCCTGTAGCCTTACATTTCATACAAAAAACATAATAACTACGCTCCATCAAAAGCGGCTTATAACCTTACATTGCTGCATTTGTTTGCCAGCGAGAGTTTTTCTCATATCGACTATGTGCTCAAACACCATGTTTTTGTTTGGTGGAGCACATTTCTTGCCCTCCGTACAAAAAAAACCTTTTTATAGTTTGCTTCTCCTTAAAATGTTGTTTTGGAGTCTTATATTCGTATGAAAAAATTAGATACCTGACCGTTGTTGATTTCCTCCCCTTTGATAATTCTTGGTTTTATTGCTAGAGCCAGTTTTGACAAAGTGTTTGCTTTTGTGTTTAGCTCTCTGTATATCTGAGAGAACGTTATTGCTTCAAAGGAAGGCTTCATAGCTTGGATTTCCTTTAACATATTATGTAGATGTGAAGCTCTGATATTGTTTTTACCATTTACCCAATCGATCACTGTTTTTGAATTACCATAGATGTGTATTCTTGTAAGATGCTTATCCTTAGCAATCTTCAAGACTGACTATAAGGCCGAAAGTTCAACTTTGTTGTTTGTTGCGTCTCCCATAGCAAATTTGATGGATATCTTGCTGTGATCAAATGGATAAATGACTCGTCCTTCTCCTCCTAAAGGAGGATTACCTTGACTTGCACCATCAAAGAAAGCCCATGGTTGGATTTTGTTGATATTCATCACGACTACGACCCGATTTTTGCTTTGTTTGGGGATTGTTTTATGTTCTTGCGTTTTTTGTACCAACATAGTTGAAGTAATGTCAGAAGGGGTCCATTGATTTTTGAAAATTGCTCTATTGTGTGCTTCCCAAATGTTATACACGAAGAGGGCAGAGAATGCGTCAAAACAACATACCCCTCTGTTTCGCCAATAATTCTAAGCACGCTGCTCCAATGTAGCTTCACAGTTCATAATCGCCCTATCTTGCGTGAGAGCCCTTGCTGCAGTGGTCCACACATCCCCTGCATAAGGACAAGAGCTGAACAAATGTGAGGACTGTTCTTCACTTGATTTGCACAAAATACAAATACTTGGTCCTTGAAATCCTCTTTTCCTCAAATTTTCCCAGGTTAGGAGTTTGTTGTGTGTGTGTGTGTGTGTGTGTGTGTGTGTGTGTGTGTGTGTGTGTGTGTATCTACACACACACACACACACATATATGTTTATATATATATATATATATACGCACACACACACACACATAGAGAGAGAGAGAGAGAGAGATGTTAATGCAACATATATGTTTTAAAACTATTGTCTGTGAAAATAAGACATTTTGCTTAATGTAATGGACATATTGTCCCAATTGGTTACCATTAAGTGTAGCAATTACATATTGACATTTGGATTATTGTGGAATTTTTTGTTGTCCCATTTTGTATGTCGAAGAGTGTCTTATTCATATATAATAAATGAGATTTTTACTATATTGCATTGTTCAATGTTGTAAAATGTTTTATTGTTGATTAAATATTCCAATGAATGGATGTGTAATCTGATGGTATAATAGATTAATACAATGATTATATCTAAACATAATAGTTTAAATTCAAATATCAATATTATTATAAAAATTATTTAATTTTGTTATGATTAATGGAATTAAAAAAATAAATGAACTCAATGTACAATGTGGGGCATGCGTAATTTGTTCATCAATGCTTTTAAACCTATGAACCACCCCATTGCTTTGATATGGTATTAACACCCAGTTGTTGATCTTAACGTGGCACACCGGTGCACACACAATTACAAAATGCACTGCAATTACCATAGAAGGACCATTATAGTTGTTAAATTTAGTTGCATTTCCAATGTGCACATAATGATAAACACCAATACATCTTTTTTAACCTTATTTCCCAGTGCGGTGGAAGCGATACTATGTACCGGTGCTATAATACATGCATAATGCACTTGGTCATTATATGAATGGATGACACCATTTGATCACATTTAAATTGAAAGGACCAAATCTATTTGAGATACAAACCATTGGTGCCATAACACATATGGAAACTCAGTGCATTGCTTTAGTATAATGCCCTGATGTGGCACATTTAAAGAATATTCCTCAATGTTTTACATAACTGGAAAACATTGGTGTGGAATATTTGATGTATATGCACCAGTGCGATTTTTATGAACCCACACTAGTGCATTTGGTCTATGTATGTGCAATGGAAAAAACATTTGCTATAACCTCCGACAACCCATATTTTTTAGTTATAAAAAAATTCCATTACAACATCTTCCAAACCATCTGTTATATTTGTGGAGGTTTTAGCAGATGTTTTTTTGATAATATTTCTCAATCTTGTAATACTAAAAACGTCCACAAAACCCTCTGCTAGAAGGATCTTTCCTTATAGTGTCTAAACCCATGCCACCAACCTCCAATATATATTACCAAAATTTGGAAATAACAATAATTTTGCATCATTTATACATCACAACTTGTAATCATCTCAAAGATAGATTTTGTAATCCATGAACCAACAAAGAAGGATGATGCTTGAGATCCTTTTTCACATCGGACTCCTCATGCATAACTTTGAATTTAATACCTCTCCTTATAACCGAAGCTCTCTTCTCCAACCCATGTTTTAGCCACGTGGAACATCAATTATACATCAAAACTTGTAATTATCTCAATGATAAATAATGTAATCCATGAACCAACAAAGAAGAATGATGCTTGAGGTATCTATTCACATTGGAACCCTCATGGATAATTTTGAACCAATTACTTCTCCCAAGAACCAGAGCTCTCTTCTATAACCCATGTTTTGGAAAATGGAGAATTAGAGAAGTAAGAAGAGGAGTTTTTTTCCCCTCTTTCTATTTTCTCGTTTTTGTGTGAGGGCCATGCATGGTATGTCCTTGTTTTTTTTCTTCTAATGATTATTTTTTGTTTATTTTTTAAATTGTTTTCTCATTTGTCTTGATTGTGTGCCCACCTTTGACTTTTCCATGCAATTTGCCTAGAGGAGACCAAGATGGCACCCAACTGAGATGGAGTCAGAATGAGACATGGGCATGTTATTGGAAAGGTCTTTATGAGCTCTTCTCAACTACGAAATTAGAGGTATGATCTAATGTGAACTAGACATTCAATTTTGGCTAGGTATAGTGACACTAAACACTAACTTACACATGGGGCCTGCAAATGGACTTATTTTTGTGAAGGTTGCCACATAGTCATACAATGTCTAGTTGAGACAAATAAATTGTTGTTTGAAATGTGTAAATGACTACTTTGATTATTTCAACCCATAAATATGAGGCTACTAAGCACCAATACATCTACTTTGAAACTCTATAATGCACAATGTCTAGGACACACCCTTGAAACCAGATCAAAGACATGTGATAACTCTAAGTGAGTTATTGGAACATGAAAAATGAGGTGTCATTGGAAAGATCTAAGGGTCAACTATAACATGAAAACTCTAATTTTATGCTCTAGTACCCATTGTCAACACTTTCCAAAATTGTTGACCAAAAAATTATCGTGAACTTGCAAAAGTTTATCTCAACTGGAGGTCAAAACCAAGAATATGACATATTGTTGAAAATGTCTCAAACAACCCTACATCAACACTAGACAAGATTATCTCTTTCAGTTAATATAATCAAATCAATAAGTCATAGAGGTGGAATTTGGCCACCTAGCAGACATGTAACTTGTGCCCTTTGTAAACTAGGCTTACAAAATTGAATAAGGAAAATGACAGTTTATTTGGAAAGCTTATTTTGATGATTATAAGATTCAAATGTTGAAATTTATGAAAAGAGAACAAACTTAATTTTATATTATATTAAAGTTCAACCCTTGTGGATCCCACCTAATGACTAATGAAAGGGGTCAATGTTGATTTTTTTGCAATTTGTGTTAATATCTTATTAAACATTAATTAATCAAATTTTATACACATATAAATTATATGGAAGGGTTTTATAACTCGGAAATAATGCCAATATGGACTCCGTAAAGGCCAAAATATCGCAAGCCTAAAACAAGCCAAACAAATTCAATTGTATTTGATTGTGTGCCGACAAGACCATGTTGGGCACGATGGTCTGTAATGATTGCCATAAACATGTCTTAGGGGTGATAATAGGCTAAGGGATTTTGTCAATGTGAAAAGCATTTATCCCCACTAAAATTCGGTAAGGGATGCCTAACCAATATGAATTCCAAACACTCAAACCATCTTTGATTGAAACCAAGTGAACTAAAATTGATGACTAATACTCTTATAGTGCTTGATAAGTCACTATGTGTTTGAAATGACCATTGAATCTGACCCTTTGAGTCTTCAATGGAGTAATATATGAATCATATTGAATTCTTTGAATGGGATTGGAGTTGGAAGGCTATTCAAATCACCCCTCCTATTGTCTTAGTAAGATAAGCAGTGTAAAATATCACATTGAGCCCAAACCGAGTTTTTTGGGTAAACACTTTTTGTTGTTGTTGTAAATTCAGAGTCTAATCTATTGATTCAAAATAATAATACATACAAAAATACAGATCATGATGGTAGTTCTTTGAACTGAATGTAGCGGAGAGTAATTTGAAGCCTGCTCCTCTCAGGAATTCAGGATTTTACAGTTAAATTGATCCTCCCTATAGAAGGGAAAACAAATGATAGTGATAGCAAAATAAACAATATTGAAACAAAAAAATTGAGTGTTACTGTTGTAAATAAATAGGAGGGATAGACCTAAGTTGACCATAAGAAAAATAAACAAAACCCTAGGAAACTATAACTAGTGCTTGAAAGGCTTCTCCTCCTCAATGGGAACACCAAAGCTGAATCCAATCTGTGTTTTTGGTCGAATTTTAGCTGGGGGATTCGAAGGGTTAACAAAAGTATGGTCACCATCCTTTACAGGGATTTTGGAGTCGCTACTAGTATCCTCCTCGCTGCTCGAATCGTTGGTGCTGGAGGCATTCCTCTTAACCGGGAGTTGTTTTGTTTTCCTATATTCTGAAGCAATATTGATGGCTGCTTTGCCCTGTTGGGTTCCCACCACGATCCTTGGAGGAGGAGGAGGCAACTGCTCAATGTCCATGGGAGCTACCGAAGGAATCGAGGAGGGAGCTGTAGGATCATTATGAGTACTAGAAAGACGAAGTATAAGCCTAGACATGAGGTTCTTCACTATCCAAAAGTTACGTCTACATAGGACCGTCCTATTCACTATGGAGTGGGAGCCCATGAGCTCATCCTCCCAATCATCCATGAGATGACGAATATGGTCCAAGATTTCGATGTCGTATCCTTCAGTATTTTCCAGAGCAAAAAGAGTTCTAGCTCGCTCGTTGGAGTTTCCACGACCTCCATGCCCCCGTCGTGGCATAGCTCACAGTCTGCGTGACATATTTAGGTGAACTAGAGGCACATTGTGGTGTAAGCGCTAAACATCGACTGAGAAATCAGGTCTAGGAGGATGGAAGCTAGCTCACTTACAAATCACCATGGGCTCTACATGATTGTCGGGCTTCACAAAAATCCACAGGGAGGAAAATATGAGGTAAGGGGTGTTGAACAAGATGCCCATGTGAAGGTTGCATGGACCATGAGGTGAAATTAAACTCGCCATTAATCTGCCTAGGAGAGCACAATACATAGTAACAGAGGGAACACCACCTTACATCAATAACCTGGAGAGACCACATGGATCAAGGGAGGGGATAGCTTACGTAATTAAAAGCTTAATGATGGTTAGTCTGGGGAGTGGCGTCGGGGGACAACTGTGTGTTATGACTGTTTCTCCCGCTCCTCCTTTGAGCCATGTAGGAACCCACATCCAAGTATAACATATTTTATTTTTCCAAATGCAATGCCTGATAATTAGGAAGAATCGAAGGATAACTACAATCGAACCCTAGTGACCTCAAAAACATTGTTCCACTTAACCAGTTGCCCTATCTCCTCGAACATTTTTGGGTTAACACTTACCATAGTAGTAAGAAGTCTATTCAATGGATTAATGTTTGAAGTGAAATTGGAACCAATGGCAAGTGATGATTCCCAAAGGATAAAAATGCAATTTGACAGTATGATATGCCATGGTTAATAATAGTAGCAATGCCTTAGATATTTGTAGACATCTTCAGTGGCGAGTTCGCATGTGATCCATTGAGATTACCTCTTTAAAAAGACTTATTAAGACATTGTTGAGATCGTCATGCTTACATCAAGCAACAAAAGTGTTTGCATTGAGCACAAGGTTAGTCAAATTATCAAAGGTTCAAAGTAATCATATAATTGGTTTTCGGGTTATGTTTTAAAGCTAACAAACTCTCTTGACCTCCATTTAGTTTCAAAACTCTTGTTTAAGATCCAAAATTATTTTGTTTTGAAACCAACACACTTTATTAGGGTGCCTTTTAACGCCACAAGCCACATCCATAGAACTGCCTCTAGTAATTATCAATGCATACATATTTGTAGATTGTAAAGTACCCTCATTTTTATCCTTGATTATGAATGTATACATATTGAATAATGAATAATTGTTTTCCATTTTTAAACATATATGCAATTAATTTGCAAGTGCAATGGATAATAATGGATTATAAAACATGGAAGAACATAAAATTGTTGCCTTTAGACAATAACTCAAATTACATCTTATTTGAGAGTATATAAAATTATTATATTATGATTTTAGTTTTTGCATTGGCTAACATTGAACTTAGAGTTCTTTGATAAAATTAAAAATGACATAAGTGATGTTTTCTTGGTTATTGATTGTTATTAAGTAATATTTTCTTGTTTATTGATTGTTACTATGAATTAGTGTAAAATTCCCTCGTTTTAATTATCCTTAATTATGAATATACACATGTTAATTTTCATTGTCAACCATATATGCAATTTAGTTTAGGTCCAGTGAATAAGATATAGAGAGGTCAACCTCAAATTATAAAATATCGGAAGACATAAATTTATTGCATTTATATTAAATTGAATTTGCTTCTTGATTGAAAATATACTAATATAGGTCCATCTTAACTCCAGATCCACAACATACTTAGAGGGATCAAATCCCTTGAGGTGCAAATTGTTTTTAGATTGTAAAGACTTAACAAAAAATTGTAGATGTAAATCCATCTAACAATCATTGTTGAATGGATCAACAATGACGTCATTAACATTGAATGAAGAGACTCCAAAGTTGCAATCATTTCCCATTGCACAAGTGGCCATGTTTAATAATTTGATTATTGGACATATTCGTGTAGGGATAATATTTGGAATATATGCACAAAGATTCTAACACTCAAAGTACATATTAGTAGTCTCGTTTTTGTCTCATCAAGTCATTTACATGCTTTTTAACATCAAGTCATTTACATGCTTTTTAACATTTGGGAAATATTCAACAATGATACATCTATATAACCAAAATCAAACGAAGCTAAGATGATTGTTAACATGAATCTATTTTTAACTTTAGATTAGGGTTGAGATCGTATATTTTTATTTGCTTAATATTTTATAAATAAATTTGAAGTACCACATGTTAACTCTACATTGAGCACAAATGAAACCACACATATCCCTCGTGTTTGGTTGTAGAAACCATCTCTTAATGCAATGAGATTGTTGTATAATTTGCTTATGGTTTTTTCGTTGGATCATGTTAAAGCTTAGAATTCTTGGATGGAAGTGATTGATTTTATATAGTTATTGTTGATGTGGATTGAATCTCTTACTAGGATTCCAACTTTTTAAGATGGTGATTTGTTTGTTTCAACTCATATATCTTTTTTGTTTTGTGTTTGTGATTGTTACTCGTTTTAAAACTTGCGTTGTGTTATAGATCCCCAAATCATTAATGGGCATGACATACGTAGAGATGCTAGTATGATGCATAATGACACCTCATCACGACAGTAATAGGTCTATTCAATGAATCAATATTAGTGGCAAGTAAGGAACACTCAAAGATTAAAAAAAAAGAGAGAGAATTGATGAGTTTTTTTTTTGGGAAACTTTATTAAGCAAATAGATCATATTTTTTAGATAGCCATAAAAAATCATGTTATATCTCAGATATATTCCATATGAACCAAAATAAGGTCCCATATTTTATCTTCTACCCATAAGTAATAAAAAATACTTATAAACCCTAAGCCAATTTCCATATTTTCTCCAAAAAAAAAACTGGCTCTTTTAATATATGTCATCATATACATTATATTCAAATCTCTCTTGAAGTTATTAGCCTTTTTTTTATAACAAGAACGGCTATGGTTTTATTTAAATAGCAGTGGTAAGTCCACTGTAAAATAGTCTACATCAATCCAATTATGCTTTCTGAAGGCAGAATCCATAAGACACATAACTTCACTTAGCTAACTACCAGAGACTAAAAGCTACTGAGACTGATAATCATCCTACATACAATGCAGATAGTTCAAGACTATTACAAAAACTCAAAAACACAGAGACATAGAAGACCCGAGATTAGTGCCTGTGTCTTCCTCGATGTTGAGAAGACGATTTTGACTGAGCCTTCTCTAGTGCCATCTTTGAAACCTGTAACTCCAATTTTTCTAAACAAATTTCCAATTCTACCATTAGCACCAACATTGCCCACTCAATTTGTGAGAGGGATTCAACAAATTCCTCCCAGGTTTTGCTTAAGTCTTTATCCACCATCTTCAGTCTACAAACACCTTCTTCATCCAGATGCAACAGGTAACATTTATGAGCTCTCAATTTCCTTTGAATATCCCGCATCTCGGCTTCAAACGATGGGGGAGGATCACCAGGAGTGGTCGATTCTGAGCTGGAGGCCATGAGGATGGGAAGCTTTGTAAACCAGATAACCATGGAACCACCCTTCTGAATCCAACAAAATAGAAAATACACCACAATTTTGGTTGGAATCATTGTCCAAATAATAATTTTAATCCTGTCCATGGTAACCATTTTTTCCAGGATCCCAACACGATTCATCACACGGTCTGCACAAAGGAGAATGGGACACCGGATCAGAACCATGTTGCAGTCGAGCTCGCATGAAGAAGGGTAGGTTGACGTCGATGATATACAAATCGTACCTAGGGTGCTGAAAGTGAGGCTCACATGCCTCTCGCCACGTGCCCACACGCCCCAAACAAATATGCCATGAGCCAGCATGTGGGAAGCCTTTAAGGGTTGCCGCCACCAATCCTAGCCACGGGGTAGGCCCTTTAATTCATAGCCTGTGGTCCTATGGGACCATAAATTTGGTAATCCTCCCATTCAAGCTTAGAATCCCTTTGCTCAAGGGGGTTGCAACTTTTTTCGCCGCATCTGCCGCCTCGTTTAGACTTCTTAACACATGATAAAAGTCTATCTTTATGAAGGCTTTGGAAAGTATCTGAATTTTCTTAACTATTTGTTGTAGCTTCATTTGAATAGGAAGAGTTTTTTTTCACCAGGGCGTGGATGATTAGTCTAGAGTCTCCAAACACAATAATGTCATCTATGCCATGAGCGCAAGCTTGGAATGGGCCTTGCCACAAGGCAAGTGCTTTGGCTATGTTATTAATCTCTTCTCTGATACCCCAAGAATATGACCATTTCTTAACTTCATCAGTGCCAAAGAGAACCCCTCCCCCTCTTGCCTCCCCTCTTGATGTTATTAGCCTTTACTTGTAGAAAATACAAGTAATTAAATAATATAAAAAATGCAATTAACTAAAATAAAATTGGAAATTCGGTTAATTAAAAAACAAAAAATACCTATCTTTTAGCATATATAAAAAGAAAATAGGGCTCAAGCATTACCACATAAAAATTCCCATATGGATGATTTTAAGGTGTATAAATGCCCATATGGCTGATTTTAAGGTGTATAAATGCCCATATGGATTATTTTAAGGTGTATTTCACTTGAGTTTTGTTATTGTCAATGAAGTAGGAAGCAACCCGAGCAATCATACCACCCTCCTACTCCATCAATTAACATTTTCAAGTAATGGTTAGGCATTTAGGTCGATATACAATTTTTTTTTTCAATGAAAAGGATCGATTGGTGTTTTTTTACAAAGGAAAAAAACCCATGTTTTTTATTCGCATGAAAACAAAAAGGTACATTATTTATGTCCTTGTAATACTATGCAAGTTAGCCATATGGTATACTCTTATAAGTATATCATGAGCAAATATTAAAAAAATGTATAAACTAGCCAGCACGATTGTCCACATATCAGGCCATGTATTCCAACCAATAGTTATCAAAATAAATATCCAATAAAGTACCTTAAAATGTCCGACCATTCCTAGGTTTACAAAGTCTTTCCATTAAAGAAAACCTCTCCATCCAAATAACAAACAATTTGCATAAGGAACCTTCCATCAAAATAATGATCATTTTACATAACATTTAAAGAGCCACATAAGATCCTGTGAGGATTTCATCCTTAAATTCTTTCAGATGAAGAAGACCAAGGGTTTAAGCAAGCCCTTGTTTGGATAATTAATTTACAATAATATTCATTTCTCATAAAAATGTGTGTAAAAGAAATTTGTGAAAACTGTTGTATGCCATACCTTGATTTGATCAACTTGAGCTTGGAGAGAAATGTTATAAATGGGATGTCCATTGTTCATCCTCTTAATTTCCATCAATCAAACTTAATATATTTGCAATTATGTAATATTCTTGGGTAAAGTAGCTTTAAAAGTGCTAAAGGAAACAATTGCTTAGCTTTATTGTTTGAATTGTGGTAAACATTTGTAGTGAAGTGTATATAATGTTGATTATGGAAATACAAAACACCACCAATCCAATAAGTGGCTTTAAGACTTCGGGAAGCTTCATAAAAATACAACAACAAGAAGTTTTATCGACCACCAACTCCCCAATGTTTCTATCTTTGGGATTTTCTCTTATGCTTTTAAAGATCGGGGAATAGCACAAATGTTTGTAGGTACTTGGAAAGTTTGCAAAACCCTATCCTCAATTAAGATGGAATTGGGGGTTAAGAAGATGTCCTAAAAATATTAATGAAAGAAACAACTTTGTATTTGTTTAGTGTTATCCTTTGGAACCATTGATTCAACCCTCCTCCATTGACCCAATTTTCCATGCAATATTTACACCAAGCCATTGACTAACATCTTTCCAAACCTATGATATGGAAGGGAATAAAGTGAACAAATGCAAGATACTTTCATCATCGTTCCTGTATAAATAACAAATTCTAGGTCCATGCTTATTCTTCTTATAGAGTAAGTCCCAAGTAGTAACCCAATTCATGATTGCAAGCCACAAAAACACTTTAGTCTTCTTAGGATATCTCACCTTTTGGATATTTGACTACCACTAGCATTTGTGTCCTTAAGGGGATAAGAAAACCTCATAACCAAGTTTGGTATAATATGAACCAACAACGTTGTTTCTATTCCAAACACTTTCACCTTGAGTGTCTGATAGTCTAATATGACCAAACCTCAATTCTACAAAATTGGTCCAAGAAACAACAAAAGCGCCCTCTAAACCCTATTGTTCAATGCTCACCCAACGTTGTTGCCAAATATTTGATCACTCCTTGTATGCTAGTTGATTCAAAGTGAAAATACCAAATCCGTGTAAACACCAAGTCATCTCTTTGGGAAGAAGAACAAAATTGTTACATCCCATAATTGCATCCATCCCTATTTTGACCTTTAATGAGCCATCTCCTACCCTCCAAGCTAGGTGATTTTGAATGGTTGGAAGACAAAAATAGGGCTTTCCATTGATTGGAAACATTCATGTTGATTTTCATTATATTGTTAATCCAATCCAAAAGAGAAATTTGTGCATAATAGTATGTGTTATGACCCCCCTTCATAAATCTTATTTGGAAATCAAAGTCCATAATCCTTTAGTTGCCAATGATTGGCCAAAATAATATAACCGTTCTAGCCCTGATCACCTTTCATTGTTAAGATTAAATATGCTAATATAGATAGTATTAGTATTCAATTCAATTTCACAACAATAGCATATACATGATCACTGAAAGAAACACAATCACAAGATAAACACTGATTTATCCTGGGGAACCCTATAGGGTGAGAAAACCTAGCAAAACTTCCTCAATATAGATGATCACAAGTACAAAGACAGAATCCCAAACAAGTGCTTGTTTTCCTTACAGACATCTCTCTCTCTCTCTCTCTCTCTCTCTATCTCTCTCTCTCTCTCTCTCTCTCTCTCTCTCTCTCTCTCTCATGTGCATTACACAAGTGAGTGTGTGTCCAAATGAGGAGCACATCACTCTTATTTATACTTTATCTTCCACTTGAATTTTTCCCTAACTAGGTCAGCCCCAACAAACTTAACTAGGACGATGATCTGGGAGGATATTGGTGGCCACCCACCTATTCCTCTTGGACCCCCACCATTGTTTCTTTCAGTTTTCCAGTTTCCTTAATTGTAGCAGAATTTACTATTTTTGGCAGTTTTCGGGTCCTAAACTTCCGGAGCCATTTTGAGGCCCTAAACGACGTTTTTTCGGCATCGTATGGTCGGACAAATATGAGTCCATTTTGGACTCAATATTTGTTGTTTTTGGATGTAGTCCTTAAATAGATATTTCTAACGATGTATCATGACAGTCAAACAGAGGTAGTATGCTAAACTTACGACCCTGGGAAATTGATGTACCGAGTTACCCAATGGGGCCCACATTAAGGCGTTTCACCTCCTAGGGTTAGGTTTTTGGATGTGTAGGGTTTCCATTGTTTCTTAATAATATATAGGCCTTCGAGCCTCATTGTAACATAGAGTTCAGAGGCATGTAGCCGCCACATCTCTTCTCAGAGATAAGCTACCAGCACTCTAGCTATTTTATTTCCATTCTATATGTAAACCAGTTTCAGTTATTGATTAATGAAATGAAGTGTTATTTCCGCTGCATATTTGTTTCTATGGTTATTTGTGTATTCTGTTGCGTTCCTGCATAAATCCAGATCAGTGGTATCAGAGCAATCTACTCTTTCTCGATCCTTCTTTGCATGTCCCCAACGAGGGCGAGGTATAAAGAGTTAGGGCTCGATCTGGTTGAACCTTTGTAAGATCATCCTCGCAAATCCCGACGGCCACCCATGGGGGTCAAAAAGAAAGACAAGGGCGTAGAAGATCCTATCAAAATGTTGCTCGAGGAGGCCCTTGAAAAACAAAGGAACGAAATGATGGATAACTTCACCCAGATCCTTCAACGACTTCCCACTGGCAATGCATCTGCATCTAGCAACCACTCTAGAGGGGCAACCGCTTTTAAGGTACAAGTAATCTTCGACATTCCCATATTTGATGGTCGAATAGATGTAGATGTCGTAGATAGATGGTTGAATCTATTAGAAGGGTATTTCTCGGTTCATGACTTTTCTGACCGGGAAAAAATTACTTTTTCTCTACTCAAAGTCGCCCCCCATGTCAAGGACTGGTGGGAAACCTACTATGCGAGAAAGGATGAGGAGGAACCCTCTCTGTTCTCGGCCATACCCACTTGGAATTCTCTTCGAGATGCCATAAAGGGACAATATTATCCAATGGGGAGCTACAAGGACAAGTACATCCAATGGACTACGCCGCGGCAGCAAAGAGATCAAGATGTGCATGAGCTGATGAATCTGTTCCATACCGTGCGCACCAAGTTGGGTATCAAAGATTCAGAGAAACATTTGGTGCTGAAGTACCACAATTGTCTGCACAGATACATTCAGGAGGAAATGGAGTTCCTCGACATCTCCTTGCTTGGTACGACATATCGGTATGCTGCCAAAATTGAGCAAAAATTCAAAGAGAAAAAGTGAGACTTTGGATCTGCGAATCAGAAGCAAGGGAAAAGTGCCCCCAAACCGTAGAACCAAGGACACAGCCAAGGCATGGCAACTCAAGAAAAATTGCCAAAGCCACAAGCAAAGAGCAACACTGCAAAGCCGAAGAAGGAAGTGGGAAAGTGGTGCGAGTTCCATAAGAGCCCCACTCACAACACAAGTGAGTGTCGAGCTAAGCAGTCACTGGTGGCCGAGATAAAGGCTTCTGAATCAGATGCATACTCCGACATTGAATCAAAACCTGAGAAGGGGAATGACAAAGGGAAGAAGATTAACGATGTAGATCCCAATGCCACTGTTGCCACCATGAAGATCCAAAAGGAAGAACCAGAAGATTCAGAGGAGGAGGAGCGTCTTTTCCACTCCCAAATGTGGGTAAAGGGTTCCCCACTACAGTTCATTGTCGATAGTGGGAGCCAAAAGAACCTGATTTTAGTAGAGGTCGTGAAGCGGTTGGGTTTTTCGACCACAGCAAACCCGTAGCCGTACACCATCGGGTGGCTTCACCAAGGATGAGATCTCTGTGTCAGCCAGTAGTGCCGCCTTCCCTACAACATCAAGCCCTTCACCGATGAGGTATTATGTGATATTGCTCCTCTTGATGTTTGTGATGTATTATTAGGTCAACCATACTTATGGAAGCGAAATGCTATGTATGAGTGTCGGCCTCGCGCTGTTATTATTACGTTGGGAAATAATTTGTACAGGATACCAGAGGTACCACCCCCTGTCGCTATCTCTTTGGTTACTGCAAAACAATGCAGTAAGCTCATTTCCAAAATCGGGAAGTTTGTTTTCTTGATGATCCGCCCTCAAGGCAAGAAGAAGATTGTAGCCACAACCTCCAAACAAGGCCCCTCTACACGACAACAACAAATGGACAATGTTGTGGAGGAGTACCGACACATATTCACCTCACCCACCGCGGTGCCTTTCCACTGTCAGGTTAAGCACTCCATCGATCTAACCCCAGGTGCGCCACTGCCCAATGGACCTATCTATTGACACTCTATTATGGAGAATGATGAAATCAAGAGGCAAATTCAGGAGCTGCTACAGAAGGGTCACATCCGGCCAAGTTCATCGCCCTGTGGGAGCCCGATCGTGTTGGTACAGAAGAAGGATGGGACTTGGAGACTATGTATTAACTATCGGGGGCTGAACAAGATCACTATCCGGAATAGGTACCCAATCCCACAAATCGATGACCTCCTGGACCAGCTTAAAGGGGCGAAATATTTTAGCAAGATCGACTTAAAGTCTGGGTATCACCAGGTACCAATCGAACCGACTGATGTATGGAAGACTGCCTTCAAAGCCAAGGAGGGCCTTTTCGAATGGTTAGTCATGCCTTTCGGGCTGACAAATGATCCTGCAACCTTCATGAGACTGATGGACGACATCTTACGGCCGTTCACCAACTCATTTGTAGTAGTGTATTTGGATGACATCCTGATCTTCAGCCATACTTGGGAAGAGCACCTCCACCACATCCGACAGGTCCTCCAAACATTGCGGCAGCACAAGTTGTGTGCCAATTTGGACAAGTGCACTTTTGGCATGACCCAGGTTCAATATCTGGGATACATTATTGATGAGTGTGGGGTACATGTGGATCTAAACAAGATCTAAGTCATTCGGGATTGGCCAGCCCCAACTACTCTAACAGAGCTTCGCAGCTTTCTAGGCCTTGCTAATTTCTACCGCAGGTTCGTGTTGGGATTCTCTCATATCACTTGGCCCTTGAGTCAAGTCACCAAGGGAGGAGCGAAAACAAAATTCTTTTGGTCGGAAACTCAGTAGAAGGGGTTTGCAGAATTGAAACATCGCCTCTGCTGTGCCCCAGTGCTCACATTACCAGACTTGCAACAACCATTTGAGATCGAGATAGATGCCTTTGACTATGCTATTGGGGTAGTCCTTACTCAACAAGGGCATCCAGTATCATATCATAGTGAGACACTGTCCGACACAGTTCGCAAATATCCCACTTATGACAAAGAAATGTATTCCATTGTACAGGATTGCTGACAATGGAAGCATTACATTTTGGGGAAGGAAATGATCATCCACACAGACCACTGACCCCTGTAGTTCATGCAAACACAAGGGAAGTTACAGAATGATCGCCATCAGAAGTGTTCCACATATCTACAACAGTTTCATTTGAACATCAAGTACAAGAAGGGAAGCACCAATAATGTTGCAAACTGCCTCAGCTGACCACCAATCGTGGTGATAACGATTGTGCTCAACTCTTATGGGCACGAGACTTTTGATTGGCCGCTTCTCTACAGGAGCGATCCAGAATTCAGCCACACATACCGGAGGCTTCTGGAGTGAAACCAAGTTCCAAAATTTCACCTCCAATATGTACTACTATGTCACATGGGACACCTTTGTGTTCCTTCAAGCGAGTGTGCCAAGATGATTTGGGAAGCACACTACAGTCGGGTCGCTAGGCATTTCGGGGTCGAGAAAATAGTGGTAGTACTACAGAAGTATTTCTATTGGCCGAACCTTCGACAGAATGTCGGGAAGTACATCCGATCATGCATTGCCTGCGCCATTACCAAACCATCCATCAAGAAGCAAGGAGTCTATACT
Source organism: Pseudotsuga menziesii (assembly GCA_001517045.1). Lineage (NCBI taxonomy): Eukaryota > Viridiplantae > Streptophyta > Pinopsida > Pinales > Pinaceae > Pseudotsuga > Pseudotsuga menziesii. The sequence continues at coordinate 237,667 of LPNX011183372.1, forward strand.
CTGTTGCCTACCCCTAGTCGACTTTGGGAATCCATCTCCATGGATTACATGTTAAGCCTTCCTTCTACTAAGCACGACAACGACTATGTGTTTGTGGTCGTTGACAGATTCTCAAAGATGGCCATAATGGCGACCTGGAAGAAGAATATCACAGCAGAAGCCACTGATAAACTCTTCTTTGAACGAGTGTGGGTACACTTTGGGATCCCATAGTCTATAATCTTAGACCGGGACAGCAGGTTCCTTAGTACATTCTGGTCTAGCCTATGGTCAATGCTAGACACCAAGCTCACAAATTCCACAGCTTTCCATCCCCAGACAGATGGCCAGATAGAGGTCGTCAACAGGATGATTGTACACATTTTGCGCATGTACAACTCAAAGCATCCATGCACATGGGATGACAACCTCCCCTATGTATAACACAGCTATAACCGGGCCCTCCCCAGCTCAACCAACCATAGCCCCTTTCAGGTGGGCTTGGGATTCTAGCCACTATGTCCCATTGACATAGCCATGCCATTTGCAGCTACTCAAGCTGATTCAGCTCATATCCAGTCTGAAGTTTCCAAGGCGAACAACTTCATTGAGCGCATTCAACACATTTTCCAACAGGTTCATGACATATTGGACAGATCCAATGCTAAGTACAAGCAGCGACATGATCAGCATCAGGTGCAACACAACTTCCAGGTGGGTGACAAAGTGTGGCTACATCTGCAGAAGGAGCACCTTGTTGGACCCCACCGCAAGCTTCGCCCGCTCCGATATGGGCCATATACCATCACCAAGGCTGTCGGGGATAATTCCTTTGAGCTCAGTATTCCACCATTCCTTGGTTTGCACCCAGTGTTCAATGTGGACTGCCTTCGGCCCTACTTTCCACCTCTGCTGGACACATCAGACGTGGCAAAACAACTCACACCAACAAAGTTAAATCCCGACTGCAAGGAACAAGCCACAACTGATCAGATTATGGACACACAGGTCAAGAACACCCACCAGCATAAGCTTCAGCTATATCAAGTTGTCAAAGCAGGCCAACTTCTTCACCAGGGAAAGTGGCTCACCAGGGACCAAGTTCAACAGAAGTTTCCTCATCTCATGGAGGAACTCAACGCAATGGGGACCATTGCTTCCTAAGGGGGGAGGAATGATCCAGGAGGATATTGGTGGCCACCCACCTATTCCTCTTGGACCCCCACCATTGTTTCTTTCAGTTTTCCAATTTCCTTAATTGTAGCAAAATTTACTATTTTTGGTAGTTTTCGGGTCCTAAACTTCCAGAGCTGTTTTGAGGCCCTAAACGACGTTTTTTCAGCATCGAATGGTCCAGCAAATATGAGTCCGTTTCGGAATTAATATTTATCATTTTTGGATGTAGTCCTTAAACAGATCTTTCTAACGATGTATCATGCGCGTCAAACGGAGGTAGTATGCTAAAGTTACGACCCCGGGAAATTGATGTACCAAGTTACCCAACGGGGCCCACATTAAGGCGTTTCACCTCCTAGGGTTAGGTTTTTTTATGTGTAGGGTTTCCATTGTTTCTCAATAATATATAGGCCTTCAAGCCTCATTGTAACACAAAGTTCAGAGGCATGTAGCCGCCACATCTCTTCTCAGAGATAAGCTACCAGGACTCTAGCTAGTTTATTTCCATTCTGTATGTAAACCAGTTTCAATTATTGATTAATGAAATGAAGTGTTATTTCCGCTGCATATTTGTTTCTATGGTTATTTGTGTATTCTGTTGCGTTCCTGCATAAATCCGGATCAGCTGACTTACCTAGGAAGACACAAAACAATATAATATTACTTTCTGTAGGGTTCTATCGACCTGAATTACAATGAAGGTTTTACCTCATGACATTATGATGACCAAATACAATAACAACATCATGAAGGAGGAATAAAACATCTCTATAAATAAATTACAATAATAAAATACAATAGAATATTCTTCAAAGTTACAATATTTCAACACTCCCCTTTCATGAGAAGGGTATTCTACTAATGACAACAATATCAATTGTAGGAGAAAGGAGAGAGAGCATTGTCCATAGTAGGATCAAGGAGAGAGAGCATTGTCAATAGTAGGAGCAAGGAGAGAGAGAGAGAATCATCAACAACATCAAGGTGATACATCTATAAATCATTGGAATTTTTCAACAACATCAGCAACTGGAACATCTTCAATATCTTCGGTACTAGAGCATCATTTTCTACAGCACTGAGTCTTCATATTTGATCTTCATATTTTGCAACACTCAATCATTTGATCATCAACAACGTCATCTGCAACAACACTTGATCTTTTGACCAGCAACAACATCAGCTGCAACAACACTTGATCTTTCGCTTAACAACAACATCATCTACAACAACACTTGATCTTTCGATCAGTAACAACAACATAACCTGCAACACACATGATCCAATTACAGGATGATCAATCCCTCTCACTTTAGGACATAATTCCAAGAATGATGCAATCCTAACCACATCACTCAGACAAAAGTCTGAGGATCACTTTAGGACTAATGTCCATGGATGATACAATCCCAACCACATCACGAATACAAAAGTCCGCGGATCACTTTACAACTGATTTCCAGGGATGATACAATCCCAACCACATAACGAAGGCAAATGTCAGTGGGTCACTTTAGGACTGATGTCCACGGATGATACAATCCCAACCACATCACGGAGACAAAAGTCTGTGGATCACTTTAGGACTAATGTCCAGGATTGATACAATCCCACTGCAACATCATCATCAAGAAGACAAAATTATGTAGATCACTTTAGAACTAATGTCTAGGGATGATACAATCGCACTGCAACATCATCATCACGAAGACAAAAGTCTATGGATCACTTTAGGACTAATGTCCAGGTATGATACAATCCCACTGCAACATCATCATCACTACTGCCCCTTTCGAGGAAGGTCCTTTCGAACCACACCAAGCTTGTCAGGGAAGTATTCAAACTTTAATCGAGACAAAGGCTTAGTCAACACATCAACAACTTGGTCATCAGTGCTCACATATTGGAACTTTATAGCTCCCTTCTGTACCATATCTCGTATGTAAAAATATCGGCTTTCTATGTGCTTTGATTTGTAATGGAACACCGGCTTTCTATGTGCTTTGATTTGTAATGGAACACTAGGTTCTCTATCATCTTTATACAACTCTGGTTGTCACATAGAATCACTGTGGTATCTAACTCTAGGTTAAATAGACCTAACATCAATTTTTGAAGCCATATGGCTTCACAACTAGTAGAACAAGCTACTATATACTCTGCTTCAACTATGCTGACATCAACATTGGACGGGTTCCTGCTAAACCATAAGATCATTGTGAATCCAAGACAATAACATCCACCTGAGTTACTCTTCCTGTCCGAGACACTTCTAGCAGAAACTGCATCTGTATAACCATATAATATGTAGTCAATATCTCCAACATACTATAGACCAAAGTCTATCATACCTTTCAGGTACCTCATCACATGCTTTGCAGCTACTAGGTGAACACGTCTAGGCTTAACTAGATACTGACTCAGGGTGTTCACAACAAAGCATATATCTGGTCTGCTATTGGTTAGATACATCAACAACCCAATAATGTGTCCATACTGAGTCATATCCACAAACTCTGATGATTCATCAACTAACAACTTCAGGTTGGTATCCATGGTTGTGGCCATGGCTTTACATTCCAACATATCAAATCTTTTTAGGATTTCCACAACATATTATCCCTGGTTGATAAATATTCCTTCTGGGTTCTTCCATACTTCTAGACCTAGAAAGTAGTGCATCAATCCAAGGTATTTCATCTCAAATTCTTCAGTAAGCTTCTTGTTGCACTCTACAATCTGTTTCTCATTTCATGTCATAAATAAATCATCCACATACAACAATAATATGACAGGTTCATCATCCATAACCTTGAAGTAAAGGTTAGGGTGGGCTTTACTTTTGGTAAATCTCAAGCTCGTAAAAAAACAATATATCCTTCCATACCAAGTTTTAGGAGCTTGCTTCAATCCATACAAATCCTTCTTCAACTTGCATATGTGAGTCCGTTTTTCTTCAACTTCAAATCCCTGTGGTTGTTCTATGTACACTTCTTCCTCAATAACACCATTCAGGAAAGTTGTCTTCACGTCCATTTGGTGTAAACTCCACTTCATCATGGATGCAAGTGCCATGATGGTTCTAATGGAAGTGTACCTTGCTATTGGCGCAAATGTCTCTTCATAATCAATTCCTCTTGCTACAAACCTTGCCTTGTATTTCCCAATACTTCCATTAACTGCATGCTTTATATTGTAGATCCACTTGGAAGATACCACACTTTTGCCTTTTGGTTTGGGAACTATATCCCAAACATTATTCTTCATTATTGATTGGTATTCTTTCGTCGTTGATTCTACCCGTACTTTCTTCTATATAGATTCTTCATAGCTAGTAGGTTCTTGATCTACAAGATCACACATCAAAGCCACATAACTGGAAAATGGCTTTGGCTTCTTGCTTACTCTTGTGGAGCCTTCTGGAGCTCCATACTTCTATGCTTCTTGTATAATTTATCTTGCCCAAGCATGCTTTCTCGTTCGTTACATATTCATAGTAGGAGGTTCTTTAGGTTCTAGAATATCATGGTCTTCTGGTGTTTCATCTACGGGGGAGGGTGAAACTTCTACATTTATGGGAGGTACATCTTATTCATATACTTCTTCATGTTGGCATTTTCTGGATCTCTTGAGAGTTGCTTCTTTGTCAAATGTTACATCTATACTAATCTCCATGTGAAGGAATCCTGGAATGTATATTTTGAAGGTTTTGGAGACTTCACAATATCCAAAAAGTATTCCCTTCTTTCTGGAAGAGTCCAACTTGGTTCTCTTTTCTTTTGGTAGGTGAACATATAATGGGAAACCAAATATCTTGAGGTGGCTCACTTTAGGCTTCTTTCCTGTGAACATTTATTATGGAGTCTTGAATCCAAGGGCACTATGGGATAATCTATTATGTACATAAATTGTCACCCTTGCTGCTTCAGCCCATAGATACATTGGAATATCTTGATTATGTATCATTGTCTTCACTGCTTCGATAATGGTCCTATTCTTTCTTTCTGCAACACCATTCTTTAGTCTTTGCCTCACTCTTCGGAAATGGATTATTGATATTCTTTTCTTTTGCACATCCATTGCAAATGCCTTCATGATCGATATTCAAATATGGTAAACCTATCACTACTTTGCTCACATGGGGTATTGATTTGTAGTTGATACGAGCAAGCCTCCTATGCCATAGTTCACTTGGGCTAGTGGTCTCATGAACAAAGGTTGTTTATAAATGTCCCTTGAGTTTATATAAGCCTCCTTCTTCTTCACCAATGACAAATCCATCTTCAATTGATTTTCCTTTGGGTGACATAAGTACTTGTCCATCCTTGATCTGATATACAAATCAGAATATTAACTTTCTGCAGTTTTTAAATTAAATTTATGCTATTACTCTTGCAAGCATTCAGTAAATTGTTGATTGGGAAATTAAGGTATTTTACTGGGATAAATTGCAAACAAATAGAGTGGGCAGTGGGAAGAAACCAAAAATATTTCAGATAGAGAATTTCCTCTTCCCTAACACATTTAGATACGGTGCCATTTAGGTTTCAGAATTCGCTATGCGGAAACCTACTTCCACGCTTCTGGGCAGCCAAACCGTGAAACTAGGAAGAGTAGTTTAGTAATTTTCAACTAGGGGATTTTGGAAACTCGTAGAGGGTTGTTCAAGCCTTCAGATAACATAAGAAAGGGTTTTGGATAGTTTGTAGCAGATCTGAAAGGTTCTGGGGGGTTTTGGAAGAACTTGGGGTTTTTTTTGGCAATTTTGGTTTAGTGGAATCCTGCGCAATGGAGGATCCCAAAACCAAATACGGATTCAACAAATATATGATCACGGGTAATGGATGGATAGGTATGTATTTCAGTGATATGTAGCAACTTACATAATGAAAAATCACTAAGCATAACTCTCTGAAATTAAATAACAGCTAGACTAGTCAAAATTAGCTAGTAATCTAGCACGGGTGTGCAAGTAAGCTTGAATTTTGGAACAAAAATGTAACAGACCTGATAATTTAATTTTTGCAGAGTCTATTACATCATATTACATCATATCAAACCATTCAATCTCATTCTCATGGGAAAGACTCAGTTATTATTGCAGTAGGAGGCTCAAATCCCTCATTTTGATGTCTAGTTAAGCTTTTACATCTAAAACTGAGTATGCAGACTTAAGGGACATTAATATTTCGACTTGACAGAGAGAAATATAGTATTTATCAGTGGCATATATCAGATATTAAAAGAATCACTGACCATTACATCAAGAGACTCACAATGATAGGCAAGAGGCCCAAAACATGACTCGGGAAGGGCTGAGAGCATAGGTGAAGCATGGGCTTCACTAGAGCTCAACCTAAACGTGATGGAGGATGAAAAATGTCTCTGAGATACTTCAATGTCTGAACTCAAGTGCTCCATACTTGCAATAGAAGAGAAGAGGACTGAAGGAGAGGGGAAGGGAAGGTCTGGGGCTCATCTCCCATGGCTCTGAGGTGCATCACTAAGGAAATAATGCTCACATAGCATCAAGCAATCAAATCATCAACCAAACTAGCAAAAGACGTGAAAGGGAGTTGGAATACTTCTTTTATAGAATTAATGTTGACTTGTTAAGCAAGTTACTTGGCTTGGTGACCTGTGAGAATAGGTCACCTATGAGTGGACATACTTTCCTTGCTTTGCTTTGCTTTGGCTTTCCTTCTTTTTCCTCTTTTTTCTAACTTTCCTTCTTTTATGAACTTTCCTGCTTTTCCTATTTATCATGCTTTATGTATTTATGCTATTTTTCCTGAAATATTACCCTTTTCTCATTTTTGGCATCATTTTTGGACTCTAGTGCTTACTTGACTTCTACTCCAAGTAATTCCTCCAACCATATTCACTAATTCGAATTGGTGGGCCAATTTCTCCATTTATTTGGCATAACAAATAAAAATATTAATTGCACCAATAATATTAAATGCTCCATAATTATTTATTCCAAGTGGGTAGCAACTATGGATAAATTTAAATGCACACTCCTAATTAATTAATTGTCTCATCTTAACCCCTCACTAATTATTTAATTCAATCTGTCACTAGGATCCATGGGGTTCGATCTACTTCATGGTGCTATCAAAATGGGAACATGATAGTCCTCCCTTCCCAAGATTGCTTGTCCTCAAGCAAAGTATTCCAAGAGGTCCATCATGCTTTTGTTGCACTACTTTGATCATAATCCTCTCTCCAAGAAAATATTCACTACATCTGTAACTGAACATGCCTACTTCTATCCAAGTGAAGAAACTGGAAAGCATGCCAAGATCAAGAATATCAGAAATACAAATATACCACTATTATGTAAACTATAAGTCCATCTAAGGAGATGTTCCCTATGTGGGAAACTGAAACCAAGTGCAACATAGATGAACTGGTGCAAAAGAGGGTTGTCTTGCTCCATCATGCCAACATGCAACAAATTCTCCAAGGACAAACAATACCAAGATCCCATTACTTGTATGACACCCCCATGGATCGGCTCACCATCCAACAAAATATGTTAAGAAAAAGAGTGCGTGGATCCCACTGTTCATGTTGCATCTCCCCAAACATTAGTAACAAGAAAAAATCAGCATCATATGAAATGTTGGGAAATATGAAAACATCATACCACCATATTGGAAAATCATCCTTTCCAATGCAAACCTGAAGCTTTGAGGGCCCCTCAATCAATATATGAAACTCTCCAATGTAGGGATGAATGAAAGAAAGACTATACATACCCAAATATTCCTCCAAAAATTTAGGCCACAATTCCACCAGTCTTTCTGTTCCAACTGAAAAGTTCTCATGTGACCAATGCACACAAGGAACAAGTGTGTTATCAATGAAACTCAAGTGACAAGGGTGAGGATCCCATGTCCTAAAATGTTGCTCCAAAAGAGAGTAAGTTGTATCAAAATCAGTCATGTTCATGTTTCCCTCAAATAACGAGGTATCATGGTCTCCATGCAACTCAACAGGTTCTCCCCTCTTCATCCAATAGCTCAACTCTTTGCCATTGATCCAAGGGTGCAAAACTCCATCAATTGACCCACACATTGAAGGTAAATGTCGATCTAATGCCTTCTTATCAAAAGTGGCAGCACACACATGCATTTTCTATTGCTTGTAAATGATAGAGAAATCAGCAATATTAAAATCAATTTCCTTGCAACAAGACATAAAACTTTTACCTTCCATGTTTTCCTCTTCAGTGATTCCTCTATCCAACCAATCAATAAAATGATAAGCACTTTGATTTTCTGATTTGCATGTGATGTAATCGGCCACATATTATAAGGTGAAAGTTCCTTTCCACATAGGAAGCTCATGGGGTCCTTCTTCCATAGCATGCCTCAAGAAACATTCTTTACATTCACAAGCTAGGCTTGCGCAACCTTGGGCCTCAATTTCCACTATGTACTCACTTATCCAATCTTTGAACAAATAAGTGTATGTTATTGCAGATTTGAATGGTATATCCTCCTGAGGGTACTTATGCAATGAGACAAGTGACTGATCAATATATTCTATGGTATCTTCCTTCACCAATACTTGCATATATGAACTTTTCTCATGCCCATCCTCCACCGGAAATTCCTCCACTATGCCCAAAACATTTCCTTCCATGCAACATGAACAGTGCGACATTCTTAACTCCTTTTGATGTTGATAGGTCTGCAACTTTGACTCTTCAAGGGATCTTTGTGTGCTCTTCAATGAGTTACTGGTGATCTCTAACTCATGAGTGAAATTCTTCTTCTTCCTTATTGAGTGCACTATGGCATATCTCAACCATCATGAGGAGATGATCTCTGTCAGACAGTAAGTTCATATAGTTCTCCTTCATCTTGGCCATGCCTTCTTTCAGTGTTATGCACTCCTCCATAAAGGTTTCTCCTTCCATCTCTCCAGCATAATCTTTCCAACAACATCTTGCCACCAAGGCATTGATGTCTACAACATTTTTCATGGTTGCCATAAGCTTCTTTCTATCCTCCTTTAGTGATCCACTCAAATTATGTGGCTCACAAAGAAGATACTCCCCCAAGGTTTCTTCTTCTAATAGCTAGCATCCAAGACCATTTTTCTTGTGGCATGGATCCACAATGCAAAACTCATTCTCGACATACAAGCCAGTCTTTGAATTTTTTGCAAAATCACTTCTATGATGTGCAGTGGAGGGTATCTCTGAAGGTTGGAATGACATGTGATATGGACATAAATTATAGAGCATCTCATGCTCTGTCATTTTAGGTTCATCATGCTGCAAAGGAGCCCAAAATTTTAAACTATTGTCATCTCTCTGCATCATATTTTTCTCCTTCAGTTTTCCTAGTTCATACCCAGCTGGTGGGGGCTTGTCTTCCACTTCAGTCAGAAGTTCAAATAATGACTTCAAATCTAATTTTTGTTCTTCTGTTGGATCTGATCCAAAAGGTCCCTTATCATATTGACAGTATAACCCTCCTCTACATTGATTTTGGGTTCACTAACAGGTAAACTAGGAGCATATTCATCTCCCTCACAATTATCCTTCATCTTGCAGTCCTTAGAGGCAAGTGAAGTCTTTCCATCCTCCCATGGATCAGATGGTTGTAGGTGTACATGGATGCTGCAAAAATCAGAAATTTTATCATTCATGTTATTCACCTTATCCTCTTTTTGTACATATACTTTGGTGGCCTGCTCTTCCACCAAATTTTCTGGTTCACACATGAGCGGTGTGGCCTTGTTTTCTTCATCATTCTGTGGCTCAAGAGGTGACTGTAAATCTGATTTGTGTACCTCTTTTGGATCTGATCCAAAATATGTCTCACCACCCATACATGAGCTAAAACCTTGAGCAATGATCTGGAGATCACCCACCAAGAAACTTGAAGTGCATTCCTCTTCAACTTCTTCTCTTATGCAGCCACCTTGTGGTGATTTGCACTTCACCTCCTGGATCTCTGTCTCCACTTCATTTCTATTCTCCTCCAAGCAACTTGTGACTTTTTAATCTTTAGTGGTACTCATGTCACAATATTTAGAAGCTCTGTTTGAAGGAAAACCAAACAAACTCTTACATCTTGAACATGCAAATGGCTTGGGGAAATCTTCACCTTTGGTTCCTTCTTCTTCGTCTTTTCTCAGAGAGGTGGAACAATTTGGTTTCTCTCTGGATAGCTTATTTCTCTTGAAAGAATGCTCATAATCATGCTTGGGCAATAATACATACTTGAAATAAATATAATCTCCAAAGAAAGGTTTGCACAAATATTCCTACCTAAAGCTATATAGTCTTCGTAGCAGTGAGACATGTTCTCACATGCTTCAATAATATCTGTCATGTTTTTCTTAACCATTGGAGAATAAGATCTGATCTCTTCCCCATCTGATGTCCAATAGTATTCATCATATTCATTTTTTGGTAGGCCTCCATCAACATAGAGTATTTCTCCTTCTTCATATCTTCTGCAGTATTCTTCATAATGCTCATCATTGTCATCCTCATAGTATGACATGGCATGCAAATTTATTCACTGGGAGATTTCTTTCCACATGATGGTCCAAGGAAAGAGATATGATACCACTGTAATATCCTTGATCTGATATACATATCATAATATTAACTTTCTACAATTATTAAATTAAATTTCTGCTATTACTCTTGCAAGCATTCAATAAATTGTTGATTGGGAAATTAAGGTAATTTACTGGGATAAATTGCAGAACAGAGAGTGGGAAGTGGGAAGAAACCAAAGATATTCTAGACAGATAATTTCCTCTTCCCTAACACATTTAGATGTGGTGCCATTTAGGTTTCAAAATCTGCTATGCGGAAACCTACTTCCACGCTTCTGGGCAGCCAAACCGTGAAACTAGGAAGAGTAGTTTAGTATTTTTCAACCAGGGGATTTTAGAAACTTGCAGAGGGTTGTTTGAGCCTTCAGATAACATAATAAAGGGTTTTGGATAGTTTGTATCAGACATGAAAGGTTCTGGGGATTTTTGGAAGAACTTGGGTTTTTTTGGCAATTTTGGCCTAGTGGAATCCTACGCAATGGAGGATCCCAAAACCAAATACGGCTTCAATGAATATATGATTAGGGGTAATGCATGGATAGGTGTGTTTTTCACTGATATGTAGCAACTTACATAATGATAAATCATTGAGTATAACTCTCTGAAATTAAATAACAACTAGACTAGTAAAAATTAGCTAGTAATCTAGCAGGGGTGTGCAAGTAAGCTTGAATTTTGGCACAACGTATCAGACCTGATAATTTAATTTTACAGAGTATATTACATCATATAATACCATTCAATCTCATTCTCATGGGAAAGACTCAGTTATTATTACAGTAGGAGGCTCAAATCCCTCATTTAGATGACTAGTTAAGCTTTTACATCTAAAACTGAGTATGCAGACTTAAGGGACATTTATATTTCGACTTGGAAGAGAGAAATACAATATTTATTAGTGGAATATATCATAGATTAAAAGAATCATTGACCATTACATCAAGAGACTCGCAATGACAGGCAAGAGGCCCAAAACATGACCCAGGAAGGGATGAGAACATAGGTGAAGCATGGGCTTCACTGGAGCTCGACCGAATGCGATGGAGGCTGAAAAATATCTATGAGATTACTTCAATGGCTAAATTCCAGCACTCCATACCTGCAATAGAAGAGAAGAGGATTGAAGGAGAGGGGAAGGGAAGGTTTGGAGCTCATCTCCCAGGGCTCTGAGGTGCATCACTCAGGAAATAATGCTCACATGGCATCAAGCAATCAAATCATCAACCAAACTAGCAAAAGATGTGAAAGGGAGTTGGAATACTTGTTTTATAGAATTAATGTTGACCTGTTGAGCAAGTTACTTGGCTTGGTAACCTGTGAGAACAGGTCACCCATGAGTGGACATACTTTCCTTACTTTGCTTTGCTTTGGCTTTCCTTCTTCTTTTTTTTTGTGACTTTCCTTCCTTTCTGAACTTTCCTGCTTTTCCTGTTTTGTCCTGCTTTCTGGATTTATGCTGCTTTTCCTGAAATATTCCTCTTTTCTCATTTTTTGCATCATTTTTTGACTTTAGTGCTTACTTGACTTCTACTCCAAGTAATTCCTCCAACCTTATCCACTAATTTGAATTGATGGGCCAATTTTTCCATTTATTGAGCATACCAAATAAAAATATTAATTGCACCAATAATATTAAATGCTCCATAATTATTTATTCCAAGTGGGTAGCAACTATGGATAAATTTAAATGCACACTCCTAANTCGTAACCCCTCATTAATTATTTAATTCAATCTGTCACTAGGATCCATGGGGTTCGATCTGCGTCATGGTGCTGTCAAAATAGGAACACGACATTGTCCATCTATGAATGCAACCCTATATCCTTTTTTATCTAATGCTGAGATAGAAAGTAAGTTCTTCTTCAAACTTGGTACATATAAGACTTCCTTCATCTTCATGGAAGTTCCAGAATCATGCTTGTAACTTGCTTCACCAATTCCTTTGATAATATATTGATAGACATCTCCTAATAATACCTTCCGAGGAGAGTTATTCTCTTCAAGTTTTGACAAAGTTTCTTTTGTCTGGCCATGTGATTTGAAGCACCATTATCAATAAGCCATGTATCTTCTCTAGGTGTCACAGACCCAGAGAGTGCAGAGAATAATACATACTCTTTTGCATCTTCTTCTTTGCTTGTTTTCTTCGAGGTCCTTCTTCCTCTTCTTCTTCATCTTCATCTTAAGCTAGGTGCACATGATGTATTTTGTTGTTGTTCTCCTTCTTGTATTTTTCTTTCTTCAATGGACAATTTTTGGAAATGTGTCCTAGCTTGTCACGATTGAAACATTGGAAGTTGGAGCAGTTTCTTCTTGGATTAATGAATCCTAAGGTCTAGTGAGACCATTGGGAGCAGTCATAACCAGCTCATCTTCATCAAGGGAGTCTCCAATGGCTTCAAGTTTCTCCTTCAACTGGGAGACCCTTGCTAAGTAGTATTGGATGGATTATCCTTGGCACATCTTAGTACTCTTCAATTGAGTTCTCAAATTCATCTTTATTCATACATTCTGGCTATGGAATCATAGATCTCCTTCAGGATATCTTTGGATGACACTTGAGGAATCAAGTGGTTTTTGATAGAATCAACAATGGCCCTCTTTGCCCTAATCAGGTCCTTCTTATGCTTCTCCTTAGCTTCATCCGCTTCAAGTTCTGCAACTTCTTCCTTGATGTATTTGTTAAGATCATTTTCTCTAAGAATGAGGCCAATCCTATATTTACATGCTTGGAAATTCCCTATGACTTCTAGCTTATCCTCAAGCTTAGTGCTTGGGGCCATGTTATCTAGGAGGTCACCAAAAAATGAAATTTCTTAAAATACAAAATTGACCTTACCAGGAGATGTGCTCGAATGAGGTGAATTGACTGGTACACTTGGTTTATGGAGATTCCAAATTTTCACCTTTCAAAATTGACTTGCGAAATTATAATCTGCAGTTTTATAGTTTTTAGGTCCAAAGTCAAACTAGGGTTTGACTTTCCTGAAGACCTACCCACTTAAAAATTTCAATCTAGGGATCAATAGATGCGCCCTAGGGAGGCGCAACTTTCTATGCAATCAAATTTCCAAAATTCCAAACTTTGACATAAACCCTAATTTCTTGCCAAAGGGAGAAGATAAAGAGTTTCACCTTGTCAAAGCTATCCTATTCAGGCTATCTCTGTTACCATGTTAGGATTCAACATGATAAGATAGACAACATTAGTATTCAATTTAATTTCACAACAATAACATATACAGGATCATTGAAAGAAACACAATCACAAGATAAACATCGATCTATCCTCGGAAACCCTATAGAGGAAGAAAACCTAGCAAAACTTCCTCAATATATATGATCACAGGTACAAAGGTAAAATCCCAAACAAGTGCTCCTTCTCCTTGTAGATCTCTCTCTCTCTCTCTCTCTCTCTCTCTCTCTCTCTCACTCACATATGTGCATTACACAAGTGAGTGTGTGTGTCCAAATGGGGAGCACGTCACTCTGATTTATAATATATCTTCCACTTGACTTTTTCCCTAACTAGGTCGGCCCCAACAAACTTAACTAGGCCGACTTACCTAGGAAGACACAAAACAATATAATATTACTTTTTGGAGGGTTCTATCGACCCGACTTACAATGGAGATTTTACCTCATGACTCTATGATGACCAAATACAATAACAACATCTCGACGGAGGAATAAAACATCTCCGAATAAATTACAATAATTAAATAGAATAATAAAATACAATAGGATATTCTTCGAAGTTACAATATTTTAACATTCATGTTTTGGAATTTCAATTAGTTGCCACCTTGCCAAATGAAATCCTTCCTTATCATTGTTGCTTCTCCATAGGAAATCATAACACAATCTACGGATTTTATCTAGCACACCCTTTCAAATGTGAGCTAGAGAAGTCAATATACAAGGATATCTTCTAAAATAGTTTTATTCAATGTCAATCCACTTCCCCAAGACAACCAATAATGGATTCTACACTCAATCTTACCAACCGACCAACCCAATATTTTATGCCTTATCGAATGGGTTTGAGAATAAAACCTAGATACTTTAGTCTCTCTTGTAGATCCACCAACCTAAGTTGAAATAATAGTGTGACCCTCTATATCACTCACTAAAAACATTGAAACTTAAGTATAATTTAAAAGATTTACCTCCATGCCAGTGGCTTTACAATACAACTACAATATCTCTTGGAACATCTTGGCCTCTCTTGCTAAACCATGGACAAATAATGCCACATCATCTAGATTGCACAGTGACCTCCATTTGGTCCTCGTGAGTGCTAACATTTCCTTCACCCTCATTTAGATGGGAGTCTAAACAAGATGTGTGAGAAATAATATACAAGATAGTTTATTCAGTTTCTTCAAGTTGAGAGTTCACTAAGGGCGCTTGCGAGGTTATTTGGAAAATCACAACAAGCAAACCCTCCATTTGAGAGTTCATCCACCTCATATGATTGCATATATCTTGTATAACAACTTTGGCTTCACGTATGCCTTTAGGCAACTCCTATAAGTTGCATTCAATACCCATTGGTGGGAACTTACCTTCAATATCTACCGATGGGTTCATCTCTACAATCCAAACCAGATCTTCCCACTCTATTGAATCCAACGGATCCCAAATTAAGGACAACACAATACCCAAACCTGCTTTGTAAGTAGTTTCTTGGAGAATATCCTCACGCCCAATAGATGCAATGTCCATAAGCCACTCCCCTAGGGCGTAGGGGAAAGCGAAAATGTCTTCCTCTTTCGGAAATAACATAACTAAGCTACACCAAAAACTGGTATTTCCCTTGTCTCTCTCTCGAGCTTCCAGATTGAATTGAGACATGAAAGAAAGTTACATTTACTCTCACCACCTTCATGAAGTCTTTTGCACGAGAAAGTAGGCACCTTACATCAAACATTAACACATGGCAGTTTAAATCATTAAATGTTGATGAGACTTGCATTTGATTGTTACGATCCACCTCGATACCCATCGTAAACGCTATTTTAGCCTTGTGAAAGTGATATAAGTTATTGGTTCTTAAGGTAGTCGACATAGAAAGACTTGTTGGCCCCCATTAATGACTAACTTCCCAATTGTCAAATGAGACGCTGAAATTGCAAAGAGATCATCTTACCAATTGTTTTCCTGCTTCACATGGAATATTTGAACCACAGAGACATGATTGAGCGTTTGATTGATTCACTTTTGCAATCTATCAACTATCCTATCATCAATATCCCTTTTTTTTCTCGTTTAAGCTAGGATTAACAAAGAGTCTCCTATAACTACACTTAGGGAGACACCATTCATAAGACATTGATAAAGAGTAAAGAGCTTAGTTTGATTATTTGTAGCCATTCCTAGGCCATATTCAAAAGTTAATACAATATGCCCTCTAATATCCAAAATGATCCCTCTAGCACCCGCCTCCCGGAATAGGAAGCACTTATTATTTAAAGTTAATTAAAACAATTAAAAGGAATGATTAACCCTCGTTCAAATAGTTAACGGAAAAAAATAGTCACAAATTTGTTTCAAATGATTTTTGTGTTTTAAGGTGCATGCTCTTAATGATGTCTTGCTATGCAAAATCTTTGATGCCATTTGAGTTGTGAGTGTGTTTGACTAGTTATTTATCTATATGAAAGAGATATGCATTGAAGGTTCTCAAATGTGGTTGTTGCTTTGCGATTGTAAAGTTGTTCATAGTATGAGTTGTCATGATTAATAAGCTATGATGTTATTCCAAGTTTTGTTCTTATATTAACAATTAGTGAATAGTTGGATTATTAACATTAAAATATACCATAAACATGAACAATTATAGCCAAAGTTCCACTCTTATCTTTACAATCAAATTTTAATGAACCACATTGAATTATTAATAGTTAAACTATAGCATGAGCATATAATAGGATGGTCCCTTAAGTTTAAATGTTTATTAAATGTATTTCAACATACATGATCTCTTAAAGTTTAAAAGTGTACTAAATATGTCTAAGCATTTAGTTAACTCTATTGTACTTGTATTGTGTTGAATATTAGTTGAATTTTGAACTCCATGCAAATTTTCGTACATAAAAGTTTAATATGTCTGAATCTTGTTACTTTGGTTTTTACTTTTGAAAGCCTCTTCTCTATTTGAATGGTGTAGGATAATAGTTTTTGTAATATCCCTCATCCTTGACCCTTCTTATTGTGATAAATTGTAACTGATATAAATATATTTATGTAATAGTTCACGGTGTGGAGCTCAAGGCCAAGGCCCTGCCAATGAACACTGCAAAACTTAATAATATTTTGACTATGTAGCAAAACCATGCACTGACAAGGCATGGTGACCCCCAGAATATGATGTAAAACAGAAATGCCAAACTATTGCAAAGTAAACCTAGGGGTTGAATATGCAAGACAACTAAATTGAGAAGCAACATATCCACTAGGGGGAGAAGTTAGAGGCTAGCGAAGCCTTGGGAATTTTAATAAAGATGACCAAATGTCATCATGGTGCCCCTGGGTGCTAAAAGGAAAACAAGTTACTAGTACTCACCTATTTGCATAATGCCAACATATAGGAATGTGAATTATTCTTTAGCTCATAAGTGTTGTGAGACAATACACCATTTGCATAATAAGGTGAATAAATTAATATTCACACAAGAGCACAAATCAAACTAGTAGTATTACATCTAATGTTTATTAATTAATTAAAGCGAAAATGGACGACTGGGTCTCTATGGAGAAAGCTAATCTCCAATCCAAAAGTGCTTCAATTACTCTGAAAGCGTCACAATTACGCCAAAGGCGTTATTTCTATGGACATTGGTCCCATGACACTGTTCTTGATTCCTCGTTTGTCAGTCGAATAAATGAGCACCACATAGCTGGCTTGCGTTTGTTGGTTTGAAATGCTTTCACTTTATGGGGTAATTCCATGTGCAAACAATTTATCTCGTTTGACACGCCATCACTTCACACTATAACTTCCTGTGCGGATAATTTCTCTCGGTGTGTAGTTGTCGATTTAAGGTTTGTCGACGTCGTTTTATTCTTCATTACACGAGGTTCAAGAATGACATCTTTTATTGATGTTTAATTTATGGGTGTCAATTAATTTGAATTCCCAATTTTTCAGGTAGATACTCTGCCCATCATTAGGGGTTCTTGCAGCAACCAAAAGATACAAGAAAATGATATGTAGTAGTCTAAATGTTATATGTTCTCAACCTTTTTTCTGGCTTGTTTTTCACACAATACAGTAGAAGTTTTAGATTAATTATTGAAAAAACACAAGATAGTTGTTAAACTTGCATAATATTGGTGCCCTTGGGGTATTTGAGGATGTTGAATCCATTTATGCATTCAAAAAATGTTTTGGACATTTCAAAATTCAGATTTTGGAAAAAAAACATAAGTTTTTTATTAAAAATTAGCCTAAAACATCTAGCAAATAGACTACTCCAAAGATTATAGCCAAGATATCTATATATATAAAGGTAGAAAAAACATAGCCTATCATCTAACAAATAGACTATCCAGATTTAAATAATAAATGGTCAAAAATAAGAAATGGTTAATAATATATTAAATTGAAATAAAGTGAAAATATGTAAATAATTAACTATTATTAAATTAAAATAATAAAATAAAAATTAAATTGGTGAAAAAAATGAATTAATTTTTTTATATATATTATAAAATTTAAAATTTGAAAAAGGTGAGGGATAAAGTAAAAAATTCAATTTTAAAAGGTCAAGGGATAAAGTAAAAAATTTTAAATGTGAAAAGGTAAAGGGATAAAGTAAAAAATTTAAAATATTAAAAGATATTAATAATAAAGGAAGGAAGGAAGAAAATATTTTAACGTTCATGAGGCTAAGAATAGCCTATGGGACAAACCAACTCGCACACTATTTTATGCAATTTAATCCTTTGTCTGTTCAACTTGATGATGAGCGCCCCCCGTTTTTCCACAGTCCCCTCGTTAAATAAATCATCCCAAGATTTATCCACCAAGACATTTGCGTACTTGTCCCTATTGTCCTTAAAGGGTTCACACTCTAAAATGAAGTGTTTTTCTGTCTCCACCTTACGAGCGGTGCAAAAAATACACACTCTCTATGCCCAAGCTTCTTTTGGCCTTTTCCAGCGCCCGGTCTCACAACGGAGTTGATGGGAATTAGTTCTTAATTGAGCAATGAGAATTTTGGCTTTCCAAGGTATATTGGCCCATGTGTATGCCTTTTGACGCTGATTGTAGGTAGGGTTAAATCTTCAATATAATACTTTCTCTTTCTCCCTAGCTCTTTATCCCAAGTTCGCTTGTGGAACTTATTGATAACAAAAGCCTTTATTTCTTTGCTATTCGTAGAACACGTGCTCAAGCACATATCCCACTTGCTAAGCCATTTAATATTTTTCCGCATCCAAGTCTTCTTTCTTTTGCACAATATGTCATTGAAGACAACCTTAGGCCATCTACCTTCTTCCATTTGCTCAACTCTTTTTAGATATATTTCGAGTCTCACCATAACAATTGCTTCAATAGAAGCCACCCCCATTTCACTTAGCATGATTTCGTATGGCACTGAACTCTTAATTTTGAACTTGCTTGAGATCATGTGTTTTTGAGTCTTTTCTATTTGCTTCCACTGTAAGTCAGAGGTACTGCTGGCCCAAACTTCACAGCCATAGAGAACAACCGGGTTCACTAAGAGCCCAAAAAGGATTTGCATAGTTTTCCAGTCCCATAACTCTGCCTCTTTGCACCTATTTTGGAAAGCATAAAACGCTTTCCAACCTCCTAGAGTTCTTTTTTTCCTGCAGCCTTCCCAACTCAAACTTTTGTTGAAGTCGATTCCGAGATACTTGTAATCTTCCACTACTTCGAGGGTATTGTCTTCAAAGTAGAACTTCTGTTGTTTATGTTTTCTTTTGCTGAAAAAAACTACCACTTTCGTCTTACTAGTATTTACCTGCATCCCAATTGTTCTACAAAAGTGCTCAAGGGAAATCAAGTGCTCTTGCAAGCCAAGAGCAGAATTAGCAATCAAAATAAGGTCATCTACATACAAAAGAAGCCTTATCACATACTCGCCCATGAGGACGCCATCCCCTCCCTCTAGGTTTAACCACTCTTCAAGTTTGTCAATATATAAGCCAAAAAGGGTAGGGGATAATGGGCACCCTTGCTTGACCCCAATATCGCTTCTGAAACTTTTAGAGATACCATCTGATGTTCTGATTTTGACTTTGACCTCCTCATATAGGCTGTGAACAGCTGCTCTAAGATGTATAGGAACCCCAAGTTCCTCCATTATGTGCCATAGTTTATCCTTGGGAACCGTGTCAAAAGCTTTTTTGAAATCGACAAAGCAACAAAAGGCTTCCCCTTTTTCCTCCCACACTTTTTCAATGATGTGCCTTAAAGTAATACCATGGTCCACCATGGAATGTTTAGGTCTAAAACCTGCTTGTCCCTTTCTTCCACCCACTCGTTAATTCTATTTTCTAGCATGCTTCCAAATAGCTTTGCAAACAAAGGGTTTATCATTATGGTCCTATAATTGGAGGGATCGTTGACATCCCCGCTCTTGAAAAGAGGAATTACGAGGCTAGTTGTCCAATCTGTAGGGAATCCCTGCTGAATGATGTTGTTGAAGATTCCTGTAATGTGAGGTGCAAGAGTTTTTGAACCCCACTTTAGATATTCAGCTTGAAGTTCTACTAAATCTTTGGCTTTTCGAACACCCAACTTCTTAATACCCACCTCAATCTCTTGCACGGTGAAAAGCTTAGTAATGGTGGCGGTGTTGACTAAGGGGGGAGGGGGTTCAACCTTAGGATTCCGCTCATAGAGTTGCCTTGCATACTCAAGCCACTGGTCCACTATAATATTGTTTTCAGTTTGCTTCTTGCTCGCTTCCTTCCAAAATAGTTTGGGGTTGTTTTTCCCATGGAAGATTAGCTCTTCCCTCCTTGAGACCATGAAATCAATTTTTTTCTTCCTTATGATGTGCTTGTAGCTTTTAAAGTCTCTTTCTTTCCAGTTTGACTCTCTCCACCTTCTCCTTGCTTTTTTGCACTCCTCATCGAACCAAGCATTAACGGAAAAACAATTTGTTTCACGTTTCCTATTCTTTGCTCTTTTGCATTTTGTGAGTGCCCTTTGAATTAAATTAGTTAGCAATCAATTTTTTTCTTCCTTATGATTTGCTTGTAGCTTTTTAAGTCTCTTTCTTTCCAGTTTGACTCTCTCCACCTTCTCCTTGCTTTTTTGCACTCGTCATCGAACCAAGCATTAACGGGAAAACAATTTGTTTCACGTTTCCTATTCTTTGCTCTTTTGCATTTTGTGAGTGCCCTTTGAATTAAATTAGTTAGCTGCTGATTATTAAGGCCTTGGGACATAATTTCCTCCCTTTTACAAAGTCTCTCTAATGCCTTCCTAAAGACATTATAGTTCTCTTGAGTCAAAATAATTATGCCCTTTGCAAAAGGTTGTTGAATGTGCTGTTTTTTGTTCCCTCCTGCTGCTTATCAGTCCAAGAAAGACTTAGATAGATCGGTTTGTGATCAGATTATCAGTCCAAGAAAGACTTAGATAGATCGGTTTGTGATCAGATTTTAAATCCCAGAGCTGTTCTCCAATCATAACTTCCTCCATTTTCTCGCATAGTCCATGCGAGCAAATTGCATAATCCACCACACTTGCTCCGTTGTAGGTATACAAGTGAAATTACCAGAGTTTAACCATCTAGGCAAACCATTGCAGATTACTAAATTGAAAGTTCCACATAAGGTAAGCAACTGTTCTCCAAAGAAATTGCAGCTTTTGTTGTCTTTTGAAATTCTTGTCCATGATGATTTCTTTCTTCTGTAAGCCATATAGGATTGCAATCTTCATTTTGACAAAGAATGCTAGCTTGTTCACTTGCGATCTTGGCGTTGAAATCTCCTACTAAAAGGATTTCACCTACTTGAAAATACTTCGCAATATCGTTTTTTAATACTGCAAAAAAATCTTTATGTTCGAGCCCCTCCTTTTGTAAATTTTTGAAATTGGTAAAACAATTTAAGAAACAAGGGAATTATAATAATACAAATTATAATTTAAAGGATAAAATAATAATTAATTATTAAAATTATTAAAATTTAAAGTTCAAATTTTTTATTATTAAAGAGGAAGACAAGTGAAAGTAAATTGATATTTAAAAATAATAACGTTGAAATGTTTATATTAATATTAATTTAAAGAAAATTCTATTTTTAATTAAAAAAATGAAAATAAAAAGAAGAAAAAGGAAAGTGAAGATGAAAATAATAAGCTGCTAGTCTGCTCAAGCTCTCAAGTCGTTCCTGAGACTATTAAGGGCCAGCAAGGCAAATAAGGTTTTCTAGAGGTTTTTGTTAATTACAGGGGAAGCAAACGGTTCTGAACATCGGCATACCTAGGTCGACGGCCAAGGCTCTAGTTGAAGTGCTCCGACACTCCTCTGCAGTAGGGAAGCATTAAATCTAAGTTTCACACAGGTCAGCAGTGGCCTATGCAAAGTATATGTTACAAATTGCTGTCATAGTTTTGTTCAAACGTTACAATTTGGCAGAAAGCTTCAGCCTTCAACCTTTCTTGGAAAACGCATGTATTTTAGGACCTATGCTTGAAATGGATACAGTTTTTTAACTGTTTACTTTCATGTTTTTCCTGGTTAATGCTTGTTGTAACTTCTAGCAGAAGCATGCATGATGGTTTATGACCCTAACAGTATTCACTGTGTTGGATACCATATACATTTCTGTGTGTACGAATTATATACCAACAAGTATTCAAATTAATTACCAGTGTCCAGAAGTCCAAAAACGCTCATTTTTTTATATAACACGAACAGACATGCAAAACAAAGGCCAGTGTAGGGATCCCGAATGATGGAAGTCTATATTTTCAATTCGATGGGAAACTTCCTTTCACTCGTCCACAAGCCCTGCACAATACAATAAAAATAAAAGCATTGCCCACTTGAAGATATAACACTACCCTCTGTTTTTCTGCATCTGTTTGAAAATGGAATAATACCCACTGTGTTTTTTCTGCATCTGTTTGAAAATGAAACATTGCCTACTGTGTTTTTCTAGATCTATTTGGAAATGGAACATTGCCCACTCTTTTTTACATCTATTTCTCACCCATTTTTCCAGACAGTGGTGTGATTTATGAGAAGGGGTCATTCCCACCATTTTTGTCATCATCTAATTTCCATATAGTAGCATAAAAGCATATGCATTTCAATAATGGGTGATGAAATACAGAGGAAAACGTGAAGAAATAGCTTACTCTGGATTATTGTCCCCAACACCGTACCCAACACCGGTCTCTCAATATCTGCTCCTATTAATGTCCCCGATACCCTTCTCAATGGCAAACACTTTTCATACTCCCGCCCTTCTTAAAATTGCATAAACCGAGCTCAAACAACTCAGTTCTTATGAAAATTGCACACACTCAGCTCAAACAACTCCTGCGCTTCTTACTCTCCCCAGTGTGTAGTCCATATACTGAGCTCAAACAACCGTATTATTTTACTTTGCAATTCAATTGGATCTATGACAGACACATAGAATATAGTGGAAAACTGGTGACCAAAAAGCTGTTTACGGACTTGTACAACCTCTTGTATTGGACTTCATTGGTTTTGAGCTGGAAACAGTGTTACCCACATGCATTTCAGGCCGATATGTGGTCTCCAAGAAGTCTGCTCAGGTAAGAATTCCGTTCTATATATATACCTCCAATTCACCCATTCTGCTATATATTATGAACTCAATCACCATTGGATTCATAGCTTTTACATATATTTCTATTTTAGTTTCAAATTTCTCTTTAGAGGATGCTTTCTTCATGCTGTTTAGGGTTCTTTTAAGTAATTACATTGCTATCAAAAAAATGAAACCATTCAGAATCAAGGTGTTCTAGCTTTGGTGGGATGTGTTTGTTTTTTTCAAAGTTCAGACTTGGTTTCAGTAATCAACAATTTCATTCACAAATTAATGCACATAAATTTAAATGTCTTCTAATCTGTAACTTGTAAATGAAACACATGAAATTTCACTAACAGCAAACCATGGAAATGAACACACAGAAATTTTGGATAAAGTACCTCTGGAAAAACCACGGAGGGAAAACCAGTTCAAGATAGATTTTATTATTATTATGAGCCCACAGAAAATTTCTGAGTGTTACAGCAGTGAATTAACAGCATTAAATGCAATTTAACTTTCCTGGAAATTCATGCACAGCCCCTCAAAATTCAAGCCCAGCTGCTGTACAGCCTGTATGGACAGTCAAAACAGTCTAGTGCCTCTAAATTGTGCCTAGAAAATCATACAGTCCAGCTCCTTGAAATCTGTACCATATATTCTGTTGTATGGCCTTGATTTTCGTGCATACTGCTCAGCTGTACGGATGTCGAAATTCGTGCCAGGAAATCAGCTGTACGTACCAGCAATAAATTTCCAGTACAACCTGCAATAAATGCTCTACTTCTTCTTGGGATTCATGCCCAATATCTCCTTGGGAAATGTGCCCCCCTCTCAGCTTCTCTCTTCTCCTCTTTTCTTCAGCTCCTTTGCTCTCTCTTCTCTTTGTGTCTAATTGCTCTCCTAGAGCTCCTTTTGCCTCTTTATAAACGAGAAGTGACTTTATCTCTTCGTCTTTCAAAATGAATGGCCAAGATTAAATCTTGTGATCTCAAGATCAACGGTTGTGATATATTTGCACTTTATCACAACTTAAGTCATTTTCTCTTGTTATAAATCAAAAGTCACTTTAACTTTATAAAATAAAACTTAATGTCTATGAAAGTCACTTTTAAGTTTTGGTCTCTTCTATTGCTACATGCTTAGACACCAAGCCTATATAAGAGCATCCGAGCTACAAAACTCAACACTCCCTTTTAGCGAGGAAGGTGTTTTGCATCACTTCTAGTGCATCTTTGAATTTGACAAATTTCCCTTTCACCAAAGCCTTTGTGAGGATGTCTGCAACTTGTTCATTTGTAGATAGGTATTGAAGTTGCATTGCCCCTTTTTGAATATAGTTTTTAATGAAGTGGTACCTGATTTCAATGTGTTTTGATCAGTCATGAAACACTGGATTCTCCAAGAGTTTGATGCAACTTTGATTGTCACAATGAATTACAGCCGGAAGGATCTCTTGACCAAATAACCCAACAAGTAGCTTGTGAAGCTATATGCCCTCACAACTCGCCAAATTGGTAGCCATATACGCTGCCTCAATAAAACTCAACGCAACCAACTTTGCTTCCTGTTGAACCAATGCACTAGTGTCGAGTCCAAGTTGAAGCAACACCCGGAGGTGCTCTTTCTGTTGACCGCACTACTTGCCCAATTTGACTAACTGAAACCGACCAGTCTGACTTTATCCTCTTGGACATAACTCAACCGAAAATCTACTGTGCCATGTAAGTAACGAAGAACATGTTTGCTGCAGTCCAGTGCACTCTCTTAGGTTCAACCATAAGTTGACTGAGAGTGTTCACAACGAAACAAATATTCAGTCCGGTGTTGACCTGATACATCAACGACCCGATCAACTGACGATACAAGGTGGGCTCAACCAACTTTGACTCAAAAGCATCAAGCTTTTTCAAGTTGGTCGTCATGGGTGTCGACATAGGCCTACAATCCGCCAGCTCAGATCTCAACTACATACTTCCTTTGGCCAAGAAAAATCTGACTGGGACTCTGCCACACCTCCATCGCTAAAAAGTAATGCATCAGACTGATATCCTTCATCTCAAACTCAGAAGTTAGATCCCTCTTGCAATCTTTGATGAGCTTCTCTTGTTAAAATTAGGGTTAGGTTAGGGTTTGAAGTAGAAAATTAAAAAAATTATACTTTAATGCAAAAATAAAATTTCTAAGCTAGTACTAAAAACAAATATACTCTAGCTGTAACAATGGTAAGAGAAATTTAAAACATAATTTTCATCTCTTTCAAATTTAACACTCCCAAAGGTCCCTGTGTTAAAGTTGAAGCATACAAGGGCAATAAATAATAGCAGCAGCAATAAAAAATAAACTAATGAGCAAACAACTAGCATCAGTAAAGGAGAAAACAATGCTGGTTTAGACCTTCCTTCTACTCGGAGATATATTTAGATCAGACTTTGTCTCTTAGGAAACAAATCACTAAAGGAACAATGGACATACGTGAGAGAGAGATAGATAGGTTGTTGTAGGGTAGAGGTATATAAGTACAAACCTCAAGGTGCTAAACAAAACAGTCCAAAATGAGGATAAAAACTTCAAACCCTTGTTGCAGTAAATGACAATCTTTAGGATAGTCATACATCAATCAAATAGAAACACTTTTCAAATGTATAGAGACAACCTTGATCCATACACTAACACCCTCAAATTGTAGCAACACCTTCACAAAGGCAATGGCACCTACATACACAATTGTAGCAGCCTCAAAGAGGCCGAGAGAGGCAAAGACACCCTCTAAACAAGCTCAACAGGTCACAACCTGCTACAAGAGGATAAACAATGGTCATGACAGCCCTAATAGGATTAACAAAGGTCATGGCCCAGCTAAAAGCTCACAAACCATCTCTAGAAGGTCACTACCCAACTCTAGTAGCTCAACAAGGATCACGTCCTAGCTCTAAAAGCTCAACAAAGGTCACGACCCAGCTCGAAAAGCTCAGCAAAGGTCATGACCCAGCTCTAGCAACTCCATAAAGGTCATGGTAGGCACCAACAAGAACACACCCCATAACAGTCACGGTGGACATCAGTAACGGTACGACCCACTGAATAGACCTCAAAACAGTCATGACAACCCAAAGGAGTAGTAGCTACCCCAGATTGGGTCACAAACAGTCACGACAACCCCTAGAACAGTCATGAAACAACAATAGAGAGGATGGTGGGAGGCAAGAGGCAATCCAACAGGTAGCGACCTTCTTATCAACAACAAATAGTAGGCAACAGTCTCCCTCAACACAGATCAAACCAACAAGCAGCATGAAGAAGTAGTTTAGGAACCCTAGATGTCACCCAAGAGCAATGCTGGAAACCCTAGTTCAGTCACAAAACAAGAAGCTGAAATATTTCACCACGACGGTCACATAATGAATGCTAAGCCTGCTTTTATAACATCTTAAGGACTTCTAGAAGAATTCCCCATCTATTTCTTTATTGACTTAGGGTTACTCAAGTCATCCTAGCTCTTAGGAGTCTTACGAAAATAAAAACATAAAATAATATTATGTTGACGTCATACATATAAGATAAAACAATAAAGTTAAGTCATCATAACAAAAAGGTCAAGGTACCATATTGAAGAGGGGGCGCTAGCACTAAGACCAACAAGAGGTTCACACAAGACCACAAGTCAACAAGAGGGGTCACAACAAAGTGGAAGAACAACCCTTTTACCCACAAGACCAAGGTGTACCAACAAGGTGGGGGAACAACCCTTTCACCCACAAGACCAAGGTGCTAAACTTTTATCTTCTCTCTCCAAGTATATAGTCCATAAGTGTTCCATACAATAATTGGAAGTATTTATCATCACCATATAAGGAAGGTCCAAATTGGATGATGTGAGCCTCTGGTCCTCCAGGCCGCTCCTAAAGGTCAAATGCTAGTGACATCATCAAGGGGTGGCCAATCCCTTGAGAACCTAGCTTAACCATTTAGGAGAGGAGGACATCACACGACATCATTTTGGTCAACTGACCAAGATCCACCTGGTTAATTGACCAAGTATGTACATGTAGGAACTACTTGGTCCCAAACCAAGAATCTTCCTGGTCCCAGACTAGGCAGTCTCTGTCTCAACTTGTAGGATCTGCTTGGTCCTCGTGACCAAGGAACTATCTGGTCCCACACTAGAATACCCTAGAGACATATAGGGGCCCTAGCCATATGCTAGGGACTTTTCCATGGCATCAACTTGCTTGGTCCCAAACCAAGAACCCCAGGAGACTGTTGGGGGCCCTAAGGTACCTTCTAGGGACTTACTCTGCCTGGTTAACTGACTAGGAACCCTAGTTAACTGACCAGGGTGCCATCCTCCTTGAGAATGGGTCTTGCAATTGAATTATTTTTAACAACTTTGACCTTATAAGAAAGAGATCATCCACATAAAGGATAAGAATAAGTGGATCCTCAACAACTTGGATGTAGTATATTTTTGGATCTGCATCACTCTTCTCAAAGCACAACTATAGCTAGTAACTGTCAATCTTAGCATACTAAGCTTTGGGAGCGTGCTTGAGTCTGTAGAGAGCCTTTTTCAATCTGCATACATGAGACTCTTTCCCATGCACCTCAAAGCCCTGTGGCTGCTCAATGTACAGTGTACACTTCCTCTTTTATGATGCCATTCAAAAATGCAGTCTTCACATTCATCTGATGAAGATTCCAACCCATCTCTGCTATAATAGACATTCTGGTCCTGATCGAAGTGTATCTCGCTATTGGTGCGAAGGTATTCTCATAGTCTATTCCCTCGAGCCACAAATCGAGCTTTGTATCTTTCAATGCTGTCATTCACAACATACTTGATTTTGTAGAGCCACTTGGAAGTCACTATTGACTTCCCCTTAGGTCTCGGAACGACCTCCCATACATAATTCTTCATGATGGTAGCATACTCTTCCATCATGGCATCTCTCCATACCCTAAAAGGTTTGGGCCTACTTTTCCCACTTTAACAGACTTCTGTCAAAATGGATGCTTATTTCTCATTCAAATAATATGGGCATTCACAAAAATTGTCATCCCAATCCATCCAACACAATTCAGCAGAGAGGACACTAGCAGGCAGCACCTAATACAACAATATGAACTTTTTTTCCTATCTGAACACTCCTGGGGCTAAAAATGCAGAGCCCACAAAGAAATCATTGCTTGTGTCCATGGGCAGGAGGTGCCCAACTCGGGATTCATTCAAATTCTCCTGGAGGCAGTGGAGAGGTTCTCTCACATTCTCAGAGCAACCTAGCCTCTGATGAAGAAGAGGACCAACAAGTGATGGAAAGCAGGGACGGATGTTGTCTAACAGAGAATCTGCAAGGAGGTCTCAGCTCTGGAAACGACATTGCTTAGACGAGCGGAGGGCTGGGATAGCTCATCTGACAGCAGAGAATGGGCAGATAACAACATTATGCTCAGATGACATAAGAGAATCGCCTATTGAAATCAGAGGCATAACTGAGTCACAAGCTCTAGAGATTTCACCACAATGAATGCTCTATCTCACGGTACCTTTAAAACTATGGGTATTGAAACTGGAATCACAGCGCTGCACATCGTATGAGCTTGGAATCTGTCAATATTGATCAGTCTTTGGTCTCTTCCAATCTCTTGTTTTGAAAATTGAGGCCCATAAACAACGTGTATTGTGCAAAACTAAAGCATTTTTCAATTATTAGGTCTCTTTTGTATATCGTTATAAGAAAAGATAGCACAAGCTCCTTCTTGATTCATCATATGTGTCCAATGCTGATTTACTCCGACATTCCCCTTTTCCTTTCTTTAGATTGCACTTCAACAATTATTTAGTTGGGTTGGAACTACCCTTTCTTTATTTTTTCTTGAGCTTACGACTTACATGTAACTCCATGCTATATAAGCACCCATGTTCTCACCATGGCTTGTGAGATCTGCAATACCTACTTATGAATTTTCTATCATCATTGTTTAGTTGCTTACAATTCCATTCATGATAGCCTCGTGAATGAATTTTAATTTTTGTTGTTAGCCAATTAAATTTAATTACGTTTCACATATAATTCTATTGAATTCATTGTATGCTTTTTCTACTTATTTTACATCTTTATATTTGTATGGTATTTTTATTTTCATTAATCTTTATTTTTTTAGTCAACCATTTTTCCAAATCAAGAACAATCTATTGTAAGAGAAATCAGATCCTTAGCTTTCTTCACTAATGGGGGGCTTTAGTTACTCCACAAACAAGAAGTCACCGATGTTTCCATCTTGTGCTAATTCTACAAATAACCAGTGGTGTCGATGTCATGTTGTTTTCTCTCTACTTGTCCAGTCAAAGATTGAGATGAACCATAGTGTGTATTCTGAGGACTTGAGAGCCACTTCTGTAATCATCACAATGGCTAGCAAGGGTATACTGACCACCCCATTTATTTTGGAAGATTTACAAGAGATTAACTATTTGTAGGCCATGCTGTCAAAATTTATGCAACTGTCCCCATCATTTATGGTATAGCTCTTAGAGGTTGTGGATGACGTTGTCCTCTCAGATGGAACAATAGTGAAGAGACGGTCAACACTGTCTTTGCTTTGCTACTCCATGGCTCACATGGAGAGCATCTATGGTAAGGATTGTCACGAGTTTAAATTAAAGTGATGGATCGAAAATGGTACATTTCAGACCAAATTGTAGTTGGTCTACCTAGTCTTCAGTGTAGGGCCAAGTTAGTTCCTAAGAAGGGAGCTTTCCAATGTGAGGGCATTTATATGGGATTTATAAAGAAAAATATACTAACAAGCTATTAGTTAGGTTTTTGACTATTTGGTCAAACTTTGACAAAAAGAGAACAAATAACACTTTGAGCATGGCTTATTTAGTTGGATTTTGGGACTATTTTGACGAACTCCAACAAAAAGACAAAAATTAACATCATAAGCATGGTCTAGGGTTTGTTGGGCTCTTGATTATTTGGACAAACTCTAACAAAATGAAAAAAATTAACATTATGAGCATGGCCCATTTAGTTGGGTTTTTGACTAAGTTGGACAAACTCGCGAGTAGAGTCCATTATTTAGTACTATGCTGGCGAGTAGGTACTCTTGCACACATTTATGGATTTGATTTCTAATTACCATATCTTTAAATTAATTGATTGACTTTGATTGTTGTTAAATATAATAGTAAATTGAATTTTAATCAATGAAATGTACATAAAAAGAAAATAAAGCACTCACAAATATTTCACGGGCTCACTTTTTAAACTATATGCTCCATATGGCTATACTATAATAGTTGTGTAAACCTTTCGTTGTAAGGTGGGTGCTAATATTTTCTTAAAACAAGTCTCACATTACAAAAAAATAACATCGTGAGCATGGTCCATTTAATACTGTGTTGGTGAGTATGTACTGATCCTCAACACATTTAGGTTTTCATATATAATTATCTTATGCTTAAAGTCATTCATCAAATTTGATTGTTTTTAAATATAATATTAAATGGAGTTTTAAGCAATGAGGTGTAGAGACAAAATAACACACTATAATATGTTTCAGGTCTCACTTTATAAACTATATGGTCCATAACATTATATTATAATAGTCTTCTAGACATTTCATTATAAGGTACATAGATGTTTATTATTTATTTACTTAAAAAGCATAAAAATATTAATGTATTTCCATATACTTATGGCAAGTATAGGTTCAATATCAACGATCGTTATGATTCATTCAATGTACAGATACATTTTCAACTAAGTATGTCGATATCCATACATTTAAATTAGGTGTCAGAGGTTATGCAACTCACCTGCCTATGACTTCTTTGTTGATTTTTGATTGACATACCGTTTATACTTGTTTGAATCTTTAATTTAAAAGAGAATGGTCATGCTTGCTTACCAATTTCTATCTATTGCTCATATCGACATTCCTTTGCACCTCTCGGGGCAATTTCTAGTATATACATATGTATATATTAGAAAAGAAAAATTGGTTATTTACTCCTTGCGGAGATAGAGGGTTAGGGGGATTTAGGTAGTTATTTGGTGTTTTCCTCTCAAAGAGAATCGCCTAAAAAAAAAGAAGCTTGAAGAGGAGGCACCGACCAGAGAACCAAGCCCTATCCCAATAAATTGATTTTCAAGAGCAGAGTTTTGGTGTTGAGGAAAGAAGGTGGAGCTAGAGCATAAATCTATCCATATTGATTTCTGCAAGGGGTGCAATCCAGTATTGAATGGAGAGGACGACCCACTTTAAAGTTTATATCGATTTTGTCGAGTTGAAGGTAATGATCTCTCTACCAAGTTGAGACTCCACCCATCCTTTGGTTACATTTATCTTTGTGATTAATAATTTAATCATTATCTTACCTCTGTCAAGTTAGGGGAACAGTCTCTCTTTACACAGAGGACCGATTCTATATCCTTCTTATACGCTATCTGTCAAATTAGAGAAACGATCTCCCTTTGCACAAAGACCGGTTATATAATTCTTTATATATGCTATTTGTCGATTGTTTGGAGTGGACTCCCCATCAGAGAGAGAGAGAGAGAGAGAGTCCACTTTCATTTATATACTGTTGTCTACCTATTGATTGGAGGAGCGACCTCTCCACAAGTGAGCCGAATCCCAACCATTTTATATAATATTTCTTCACCTTAAAAAGTGAATGGGCGGCCTCTCTAAAGAGAGAGAGCCGATCCCTAATTATTCCATATAGATCTTTACAATGAAAACTGGAGGGGTGACCTGTCTGGAAGAGAGAGCCGAACCCCAATTTAATATTTTTTTACTTCTGCGTGGAGGAGAAAAGAAGGGAGCGAAACCCTATTACTTTGATTTCTATTTTGTGCAATCCATTACTTATTAAAAGCGGAAACCCTAGTAAATCTTTTCTATGAAAAAAGGGTCGCATCCCATTAGTTGCGGGATAAGGCGACTCCATATAATCTATAACTGGTTACTAAGTGTCGAGAGCTCTCCATGTTACTTATGTCATCTTGTTCTCCAAGAGCCGTGAGTCTTTCTGTGTTTGCTTATACGGTTTTGCTTCGAAGAGTTAAGAGCTTAATGATTTCTGCACATAGTTCTAGTATGAATTTGTTTATACAGTCTTTGTTTTTCAAGAGCTATTGGGTATAGAATAGCGCATAGAGTACTGTGTTTAATAGCACTATTATCTTCTATACGTTGTGTGAGTATACAGGATTCTAATAAAGTATATTGAGAATACTATCATTTTCTATACAGGATATTGAGAGTATAACTTTGTATCAAATTTTATGTAGTAGGTTGAAAACACTTTGACGTCTATACTTATTGTGTTGAAGTGCATAGAAATTTTAATTGTTGTTTAATGAACATATAACTTCTTTTAGTTCTTGTATGTGGTACAAAGACTGTAGAGTCCTACCCCTTCCAATATTGGGTTAAGAAGGCAGAGTTCTATTAGTTTATTTATATTCGAAAGCCCTTTCATCTGGTAATGAGAATACAAAAACTTTATCATTTCTTGTAAATAGTATTGAGAATGCTGAGCTCTATCACTCTGTAGATAGTTTAAAGGGTTGAGGACGCCAAGCATAGTTTTGAAATAGCTCTATTAGTTTTAGAGTCAAACTCTAGAAATTTACCTTTGAAAAACGGAGCTTGATATTTTAGTCAATAATTGGGAATGGTGAATTTTAGTATTTGATGACAAAATTTTAAGATTTAGAGCCAAGTGTTATTGTTTTATTGTTGGGAAATTGAACTTTCTCGTTTAAACTTCTAAAAACCGAGAGTTCTTTCGTCTTATTACGATATGATTATGTTCATTCTTGGTAAAGGCCGTAGATTATTTTGATATCTAAAAACGTAAGTTCAGCTCACTGGAGAAGCCTAGCAGAGGTAGTAACTTTAACATTCATGTTATGCTAAGAAATCTTAGTAAGAAACTCAATAAATCCTTCATGCTAGTGGATATCTTGCCTAGCTTGGAGGTGGCCTCTCAGCAGAAGACTATATGCTCGACAGAGTGCCTATGGTTGGGTGAAACATTGCAGTCACACATTCAGTCGCCTAGGACCTCTTTTTCAAGATAAGTATTCCTTAAATGCTTAATTCGTTATCATATGGTTATGTTTAAAAATATATAAATGTTCATTAAGGAATGGTGATATTATTATGATAGATTGGTTAACAAATTGTTATATGATAACAATGCCTAGATAGATGTGTTGATTCATTTGAGAATATATATTTGACATATGAGGAATGTGTTACCTCAGTTAGGCATGCAAAGACTATAATATTCTTATGGTACAATCATTGCAACTAAAGATAAATGCAAGAAATAATACATGCTTATAGGAATGTTTATTCCAGCAAATTATTAACTTACTACATTATAGCTTTCATGACCTCATGGAACAATCTTTACTTTTTCAATTGGTGAACTTTGTGTTGTTATGACTATTTTTCTATATGATTTAAATGATGAATATTCATTTTATGTCATGTAATTAGAATGGTTGATCATTACTCCTGATTAGTTAGTCTTTAAGCTCTAAATATAAAGGTTAAAGTTCTTGTCATTTTTTATTATAAAAATGTATAAATGCCCTCGAATTATTGTGGTAGTTTGTGTAGTTAAATCATAGACAAGCATGCAATAAATGTATTGTTAAAGCAAGAATGCATATTTGCATGAAATTTGAATGATAAGCCATCTACATTTAATGTGAGTGAAACATAAGATGAATGTTGCATGCTGTTATCAAAGTACTTTTGTTAGATTGCATGTATAAACAATTAAATGATTGAAATAATGCAAGCGAGACATCTAATATTCTCAGTATTCTTACAATGATTATGAATGTATAGCGAGTCCTCATGTTTAAATGCAAATGCTAGACGAGGACAAACTAACTTGTTGGAAATATAAAGTAACATGTCATTGTGATTCTACTTTGTTATATGGATAATTATGTTTAAAAGTATGTTTGTCACTTTCCATTGAATGTAGCCACATTTGTATATGTTGCATGACCAGAAATAGGATATTGGTCTAACATCACCTTTGATACATGAAGGTTATCACGTAATTAACATATCTTGAATAGACCTTATGTAATTGGTTTCGCTTATAAAAAAGTTGAACTTTAGGACTAAGATTTAGTGATTGCTTCATAATTATACATATATATGGTGAAGACCGATTAGTGTCATCTGGTTGTAAATAAAGTTCAAGTGATTAGTTAGACATTTAGAAAAGTGAATCCTATGATAAAGAACTGGTGATTTCATGTTACAGTTATCTAACTTGTTGATCAAACATGATTGGTAGAGGATATAATATCTTATTTAAGTTGTATGCGAAGTGAAATCTTGACGATGGGAATATGCCCTTCACATGTAGATAGGTGTAAGAGCTCTTATTGTATGTTCTATATAGTTAACCTCCGTGAATGGAATTGATACAGTATGGCAAATGTAATTAACTTGTTGATGAGCCTAACACATTACCTCTCTTATGTGTGTTTTGTTAGAAGATAAAGGATATTTTTATATACCCTGTACCCCAAATGGCTAGTGAGGGTATTGGATATGTTACAGTTTAAGTGGAGCTTAGATTTTTATTTAAAATTCCTTTTGGAAATGTGCATGCTATATGGTCAAGTGTAATCTAAATCCTTTTGTTTCAGAAGTGTCATTCAATATGGTTCCGGAGCACGCTTCGTATCATGGAGGGATGTCCTCGAACAAGAAAAAACGAAAGTCTCTGGGGAGTTCAGAAAAACATCAGTTTACATTTGAACAGGAAATGGATGCACAGTTTGATAGACCTGGCAAGAAACGCCATGGCAAAGTTCGGAAGCAGCAGGAAAGTGAAGAGGTATATGTATTTCCTTGCATTTTAGGCTCTAGAGTTGGCGTTTTAAAATTTAGTAGATCTGAACTGGCAATTGGTATTGATGTGCTTAATAATTAATTCCCTTATTGTCACAGACTTCTTCCATTCTTTTATTTGAACATTATACAATTAAGTGATGGAAATTCATTTAGAAAGTAGTCCAATAATTGTATTTTTATTCTTTCACATAAATATGATGTTTGCAAAAGTTGAATTTCAGCAATGATGTGTACTTTTTTTTTGACTGAGCAAGTTACTTTCCCATAGTCTTTGAGATATGCGATAATTAGAAACAGTCATAAATCACTATGCATAGGAGAAAAATCCTTTTAAGCTCTAAAATATAAATAATGGAATAGGTAGTGATTCAGCTGAACTTCATATGATATTTACAGTACAGGACATCTTGCATGAACATTTTAGTAATATATTTTGAATCAGCAACAGCTTTGCATTGCTCTAATGGTGTGTTTCTTTAACAGTATGTAAGTCAAACAATCAGCAATAAGATATTGAGAGCGGCTCACAGGCAGCAAAAGGAAATTGATAATGAGAGGTATTCAGTTGATTTTTGTTTAAAAGTGCTTTCAAGCTTGAAATTCTTTTAGTTAAAATTTTTCAGTACCATTACTTTTCTTTCAGGGATGAAGAAGCTGGTTTAGCATCTGCCAAAAAAGCATTTTCTTTGGTTATAGAGGAGGCCAAATCTGACAGTGATGAGGATGACTTTGATGGCTTTTCTGAAACTCAAAGCCAGTATGAAGGGTATGAAGTAAGTATGACTAACCATCAATCTCTGGAAGTATGAAATATCACTAACCAATACCATGCATCCATAGTTTGACCTTTTAAAATTTGCGAAATCATTATATTCCAAACACTTTATATTTTAGGCTGATTACTAAAAGCTGAATATATTAAATTAAATTTTGTTTAAGTGAGTTGGTTTAACAATATGAATAGAAGTGAAATGTGGAACTGGAAATTCAAAATTGACAATAAGAGTCCACTTTTTCTTTGCTCCAGAGTATTTATTGGAAACATTCTTTTAATTGTGCTTTGTCATTTTTGTGACATGTTGACTGATGACATCTAATTAGGAGGTACCCGAGGAGGATGAAAAGGTATTGGCTGCATTTATGTCTGACAATGTTGGCCCTCAACGTACTTTAGCTGATCTTATTATAGAGAGAATCCGAGAAAAAAATGTTGCAGTTTCTTCAGGTTAGAGAATACAATGCCCAACATGCCTTTATGTGTGTTTAACATATCTATTTTGGTCTGTCTTTCACATTGGTTTGTTTACCAAATATACTGGTCTTTCACATTGGTTTGTTTACCAAATCTACTGAAGACCAATTTCAATAGTAGTGCATGATCGGTGGTAGATTTAGGATAATTCGGTCAAACAAATTACATCAACCGTGTTGTTTTATAATGAATAGTTATTTTTGGAATAATCAACAGGTTTAAACTTAGATTATCTTATGCAATAGGAATACTATCTGTACATTTAGTGTACAAATGGATCAATGTACAAATCATGTCAGTCATTTGTAATTTTGTACTAACATGTGGCAAGTAATTGAGACAGTCATATTCTTCCAGCTTTGCTAGTCATAGTAATGTTGCATGGGCAAGTTTTATCCTTTAAAATATTGGGCTGGATAACAGGTTGTTCATGGTGTTGTGTACATCATATTTATAATTTTCCATATAAATGTGTTTTATGTTTGGGGTTGCTTTGATTATTGATAGTTCTCTGAGCTGTCTAGCTATCGTGTGTAATTTTATATCAACAAATGCTAAAACAAATGTTTAGAGAACAATTTTCTCCAATGTAGTGTCAAACTAAATTTATAGCAAAGTTTTTTCAACCTGTAATAGACTGCAACTTTCACTTGTTGCTTATCGTCAACATGCATCCCTTGGAGCATTAGATAAGGGCCTCAGGCTTATGGATCAGGTCAGAGTTGAAGTTGGCTACTAGTTGTCCATGCCAATCTGTTGTAGATTTGTGGGAATCAATGTTACTGGACAGTTGCCCTCTTAGTTATAATGTATGATTCATTGATGAGGACTACCCCAACATGTAGGCTTCCAATCATTTGGAGAAAATATTTAGTAGCACGTCCGTGTTTACAGATATGTAAGCATGCCCTTCATTTTTAGGATTACCTCACCGTAAAGGATTTCAAAGTCTGGAGTTTGGAATCCAAACCAATCTTATGGTGCTATTGTTGTGGTCTATGGTTCATATGATGGCTGCAACTAGCCCAGCTAGGGATTTACAAAACTTTTTTCATGTAGCCATGAACTCGTTTGGTGAGGAAGTACTTTTGATTGTTTGGGGGTGTTCTCTGTGTCCTATGATGGAGGATAGGGGTGGGGGAGCAAGAAGGTGTTGGAATATATTAAACCCACTCATAACTTAGGATAAAATAATTAATCATTATTTGATTAATTATTCACCCACTAGCTTAATTAGTTGGCATCCACTTGCACCTTAAAGTCAATACATGTCATCTATATCCTAGGAAAGATTTATTTCTAATTCTGGGTTGATCTTGACCACCTTTTGACCATCCAGAATTAGTATACAACACTTTAAAGCAGATTTTGCTTTATTCTGCTTTTTCTGCTTTTCTATGGATAAGATAAAAGCTAGTCAACTAGGAAATTGGTAGCTTTTGTTTCCAACCCATCCTCCATTAGTTTTTCTCCATTTTCTAGGATTAGCATGTTTTTTCCATCTCCTTGACAACTCACTCATGCTTTTGCCAACTCGTGAGGTCCTTGATAGATTTGGGAAGTGCTTTAGCCACCTATGGGGGTTTGCTATATTTTGGTAAGTCAACCTTTTTGAGCTTTATGAGTTGTTTCTATACAATTCGATTTTCCTATGAGGGATGTACTATTTATGTACACTATTATTCATCATTATTCAATGGAAGGATACACACCAATATTCATCTCTTCATTCATGTGATTCAGTCTCTTTTCATCTCTCTATTTTTCCTGTGTATGCTTGTGAGAATTCTTAGTAGCAAGATCTATTTTCTGTGCTTCTTCTTAGCATCATTGCACATAGCATTGATCTATTATTTCTACATGGTATCAGAGCTATAGGGAGCACAACCTTGCCATCTTCTACAGCAGGAAGGTTGATCAAGTTCTACAGAGTTGAGGAGCGCATCCAGTCTCCTATTCCTCTCTGAGGAAGAGCTTGTCTAGCTTACAAGATTTTCACCTAGTTTGTTTTGTAGGTTGCAGAGAGTATCTACTAGAGCATATCAACAACTTCTATATGGATTCAAAAGTTCCTCTACTATCTCCTTTCAACTATGTTGATTGGAAGCCAAAGATCAGTGCATACTTGAAGAGGCAATGTCTCTTTGATGTCTCCATTGGTGCATTGAGCGAACCCGAGTCTTATGAAGAGAAGATTGATTGGCTAAATAATTGTGATAGAGCTTATGGAATTATGTGTTTGGGAATGTCTCCAAATATATATCATCTCATAGGTTCTGCTGAGTATCCATTTGAGCCTTGGAAGAATTTGGACAAAGCTTTTGGTTTGCAGGAAATTGAAGATAAAGCATGGAGCGAACCCAACATCTCCTCTTGTTTTCTCTCTCAAGATTTCTTGGCCTCTACATTCTCTGATGAAGTTGATCATGATGAAGAAGTTTCTCATACAGTTCATGTTGCTGCTTCCCTCTTTGCTTCGAACGTTTCCTCCTTCAATCAAGAAGCAAATATTGAAGAGCCATCTTTTTCTGTGTCTCTTGAAGGTGATTTTTCTTCTTGTGATACTAATGATGAAAAAGAAGTAACATATGGAGCTGCTGCTGATATTGATTATGATCCTATAACCCATTCATTGTTCTATAAATCTCCTATCTTAGATTTTGAGATCTATGTGTCAGATCCTTCACACTTTGTGCATACTTCTCTCCTTGATGGTGCGCAACCTAGTGATTTTCAGGATGTTTGCTTAGCCAATCAAGCCTTATTTGTGTCATACCACTTACCTTACTTGATCTCATGTGCTTCAGCATCTCCTCCTTTGTTCTTGGCATCAATACTTAGAGCATTCTTGAAGATTGTGAACATCTCATTCTTTCCTCCTTTCATACAGAGGATTCATTACGAGTGTATTCCCATGAGTCTATTGACATGCTTATATGTGATCCTTTGGATTCTATTTAGAAGCATATTTGCAGGTTGATACACATATTTAACCACCATCCATACCATCTATCATACCTCTGAATAATCCTAAGACTATACAAATCCCTAGTTCACTAGTTGATTCCTCATTGGTCTCTTATGCAGTGATATTTATCTTACATGGTTTCAAGTCTTTCCTATATTTCAGTGGCTGGTTATCCATGTCCTTAGTCATCTTTGGACTAATATTAAACATGTTTGAATCTGTTCTAAACACTTATGGTTCAGATCTTATGCCCATCCATCATTCAGATTTTTACACGTATCGGTTTTCCCCAGTTGCTCATAATTTTCCTAGTCTAGCCCTATATCCTCATGGAGCCACTGAAGCCTTTTTCTTTGCTATTCCATATGCAAATATTTCTGATATATCAGAGTTTTATCAGCCTCATATTAGATCTATACAGGTGCTACATCAGATTGGAAGATTGACATGTGATTCACATCACAATTTTGCAGCTATTCAGGGAATTGGGTGTGAAATAAATTGCCTTATTTTTTGTACTCTTTGGAAAGGAGTATGCACAGATCTCTTTTCCATTTCAGATTATGTTTGCAGATCAAAGTTTGACAGCAGCAAGAAGCATTCAGATAATGCTCCTACTTCATTAGTTGTTGAGATATAAGGAGTCTCTCCTCTTCCTTCTTGCAGGTTCTACACTCTAGCGCATGATCATGGAGTTCATGATTTCTTCAGCAAGTCCTTCATCCAGAAGCAGTTCATTCAACTCATTAAAGTGAAGATGAAGATATGTTGAAGACATATTTCAAACTTTGTGCCTTGTCCTATCTTGAGGGAGGATTTTTCCCATGTGGTTTTTCCTCTTTCCTCACTTTTCTGGACATAATAATTGTTAAAGGGTGACCATAGCCTTGTTGCTGGGCCCTATATGCATCCATATGCATCCATATTTTTTGTCATACCATCATAAAGTCAGACTTATAGGGAGGTGTTGGAATATATTAAACCCATTCATAACTTAGGATAAAATAATTAATCATTATTTGATTAATTATTCACCCACTAGCTTAATTAGTTGGCATCCACTTGCACCTTAAAGTCAATACATGCCATCTATATCCTAGGAAAGATTTATTTTTAATTCTGGGTTGATCTTGACCACCTTTTGACCATCCAGAATTAGTATACAACACTTTAAAGTAGATTCTGCTTTATTCTTCTTTTTCTGCGTTTCTATGGATAAGACAAAAGCTAGTCAACTAGGAAATTAGTAGCTTTTGTTTCCAACCCATCCTCCATTAAATTTTCTCCATTTTCTAGGATTAGCATGTTTTTTCCATCTCCTTGACAACTCACTCATGCTTTTGCCAACTTGTGAGGTCCTTGATAGATTTGTCCTTGATAGATTTGGGAAGTGCTTTAGCCACCTATGGGGGTTTGCTATATTTTGGTAAGTCAGCCTTTTTGAGCTTTATGAATTGTTTCCATACATTTCGATTTTCCTATGAGGGATGTACTATTTATGTACACTATTATTCATCATTATTCAATGGAAGGATACACACCAATATTCATCTCTTCATTCATGTGA
>LPNX011183372.1:279260-316891 GCA_001517045.1 Pseudotsuga menziesii
GGCTTTTGTACATTTTCTGAAAATTTTGGTCTTATTCGGTCTTTTTTTCACCTTATCATTTTCTTCTTTGTTTCTCTCTTTCTCAGATTTCACCAAATCTTTCCTCTTACATAATTAAAGATTGGTTATCTGTCTGATCGTTGTTTCTTTCTTCTACCTCTGTTAGTCCTGGGGGGAGAGCGAGTGCCAATTTAGATAGCTTGTCAACTTCCATATTTAGTTCCATGTAAATGTGTGTGAAGGTTAGCGTTTCTAAAAACACAATCTGTTCTTTGATGGTTGTCAAAAGATGTTGGAGATGTGGTGCATTGATCTGGATTCTCCATTGGCCCATTCTATTACCATTTTGGAGTCTCCAAACAACTGTAAATTTTTTAATTGTATGTTTATGGCTACCATGAGGACGACCCATAGTGCTGTAAGTTCTGCTTTGCTGTTTAAAGCTCGACCGGGAGCAAATTTTATAGCTATCTTCTTATTTTCAGTTAGATATACAACTCCTCCTGCTCCCTTTAGCGATGGATCTCCTTGGCTGGCTTCGTCAAAATAAGCCCAGGGAATTGTTTTATTTATTTATGGAGCTATTATCATTCTCAACGGAGTTGATTTGGGCATATTTCGGTGCTCCATTACTTTTTGCATGAGCACGATCTCCGTTATTTCTGGAGGAGTCCAATTGTTTTGAAAAACTGCCCTGTTTCTTGCTTCCCAGATGGTAAAAACAAATAGTGCAGGGAATGCTTCATAGTTACGTACCCCGTCATCAGTCAACCATTTCTTGATGCTTTGTTCCAGCGTGAGCTCCACTCTGGGTGTCATTGCTTGGTTTAGTCTTCTAGTGGCCTTTTCCTAGACGTGACCTGCATATGAGCAATTACAGAATAAATGAGATGTTGTCTCATTTGCAGATTTACACAACACAAATATTCTCAACCCTTGGAATCCTCTCTTTGTCAGGATTTCCCAAGTTAATAGTTTGTTGCTTAAAACCAGCCACAGCGTAGGAATTGTCTTATATATATATATATATGTATAAATTATTTATATAGTTTATATTTTTTGAAGGAGAAAAAATGCTTTGGTACTCAGTGTTGTTGGCCTTATCCTCTAGCCTCTATTAATACCATCTCAAGACCTCAACATGCAACTGCATTATTGTGTAGAGACAACCTCACCAACTATAATAACCAGCTGACGGTCTGTAATGGGGCAGAGTTCCATTCTTTCAG
Source organism: Pseudotsuga menziesii (assembly GCA_001517045.1). Lineage (NCBI taxonomy): Eukaryota > Viridiplantae > Streptophyta > Pinopsida > Pinales > Pinaceae > Pseudotsuga > Pseudotsuga menziesii. Next base: position 280,490 of record LPNX011183372.1, read on the forward strand.
ATGACTATGGGTCTTGGGTTGTTAACTAGTTTCCTTACATCCGAAGAAGATGAGCTCTTAGCCAAGCGGAAGCAGTTTTAGGTTATAGTATTAAAATTGAGCTCACAGGAATCTATGAACCAAGGCAAAACTCACAAATAAATCTCACAAGCAATTTTATCAAAATATGATATGAAACAATGCAATAATGATTTGTAGCCGTATAAGCTTTCATTAATCAAAAGTAAAAAATGGATAATTAATCCAATGTAATACACTGGTATTAATAACCAGTCAATTCGAATACATGAGAGAGAAATTTGAATTGATTGACTCAACCTAATTGCATGGATAACAGGATGTGTCTAAGTCACTATTGGAGCTTAACTAGCTAGCTCCAGTTGTCTAAATCAGTGCCTCAGTCCATTACAATCAATTAACTAGTCTAACTGAATGTGGTAGGTGAGGAATTGCGCCTTCCCACATGTAGTTAATCAATGACTGGCGCTAACTGAATATAACTGGATGTAACTGAATGTTACTGACTCCTAACTAGGCTTGACTAGTCAGCAATTGAACTCAACTGAAGGAGGTTGGTTCCGGCACTCCCAGTGGCTCCTAAATTGTGGGGATTGGTCTAAGAGGCGCCTAAACTGATGCAGGCAAGTGCAGTCAGTGGTAGTTAGCCTCAACTAGTGTTCCCCACACTCTAGTAACTGGTACATGTGGCCCAATTAGGCCATGCGGACCCAATGGTGCCAGTGACTCAATAATGACTGAAAAAAGAATCCTATTTTAGGCATAATTGACCAAATTGGACAAGGGAGGATTGTAATCCTAACACCCCCCCTAATTGCTAACTTGGACAATTTGTGGGCCCTGGTAACTAAGACCATAGGTCACCCATTACAGCTAAAATGCAAAAGTAATTGCTTAATACAAACAAGGAAACAGGGAAAAAACCACATGGGAAAAAAGGCCCCCCTCAAACTAAGCAGGTAGAATCAAGATTCAAGTTAAAAAAACTTGAGAAAATATTGCTGCAACCTTCATCTCTGTGGTGTAGCGAAGCAACATGCATGTTGTTCTGTGCACAAGTATTATGGGGCCTGACATGTACATCTTTGGACTTTCCATGTTCAAACTTGATAGAACCCTTCCCTTTGGCTCAAATTCGACTGTCATCACCCATGTGAATGCTAGGGCCATCAGTAGACTGTAAAGAAGAGAATGATTCTCTGGATTCAACCATATGATTGGAAGCTCTTGAATCAATGAGGAAGGCATGTGTTCTTGAACAACTAGCCTTCAGTGCATGACATCTCTCATCATGTTCTTCAGTTTCTTCTCTATGGTTAGCCTTCCTTGCGCTAGCAGGTACAGTGATGTTATTTTTCTCTAGAAGAAGAGCCATTTGATTTATTGTTCTTCTCATACGGGAGCTTTCTGGATGAAATCCCCTTCCACAGTAAGGACAAAGGATCTTTCCTTTGCCATTCTTCTTGCTTCTCGAACTTGAGGGCTCATCTGACTGCTCCTTCTCCATAGGAGGATCATTCTTTTGCTTCCCCTTACCATTCGTAGCTTTGGGTCCTCTAGCAACCAATGCTTGATCTTTGGATGATCTGATGATCCCCATTTGGACCAGCTTGTCATGCTCATTGGTGAGAGACTCAATGAAGGCATTGAGAGTTGACATCTTCCAATTCGGTGTTGTGAGCTTCTCGGTATGAAAGGTTGATACAAAGATTGAGTAATCTGCGCCAAGTTTTGAGAGGATGGCAAGGATGAATTGATCATCCTCCTTCTCAACTTTACACAACTTCAACTGGAGCACCAGGTGGTTGAATTTGGCGAAGAAATCATTCAAAGTTTTGAAGTTGCCTGGGTGAGGAAAAATCAGCTCATTCTCTAGTTGATAGATCCTCAAGTCATCTTGCTTATCAAACAGGGAAGCAAGTTGATCCCAAATTTCCTTAGGAGTTTTCAATCCAGTGATGTGGAAGAGAAGATCCTTAGAAATCGAAAGGCACAGAAATCCATAAGCTTCATCAAGCTTCTTCCAGTATTTTGCTTTGTCAACATAATGAATCTGCTCTACCTCCATCTCCATTGTGACTTTGTAGAGTCCTTTGGAGCGAAGCTGAATCTCAATGTCCTCCTTCCACTAATGGTAGTTGAAAGGAGTGAGAGGATCCATAGAAGTGGCCATTGTGCTGCTGTAGCGAATGCAGTGAAGGAGACTGAAAAACCTGCAAATCACACAAACAAACAGACAAAGTAAGGTCGACAGCCTACACTTTTGGAATTTTCTTCACACCTAGCTTAGTCAATTAAGCTAGCTTGATCAACAATTCCTTTGCTTAGGATTTATGTCGTAAATTCTCCGCTTCTGGTGCAGTGTTGGAAGGAGCAATTTTGCTCAATTTTTTTGATCTAGTAGGAAATCTGTAGAAGGAGAAGTGCCTTGTCCTGCCAAGGCTTCGATACCATATTAAAATTGAGCTCACAGGAATCTATGAACCAAGGCAAAACTCACAAATAGATCTCACACAAGCAATTTCACTCAAAATATGATATGAAACAGTGCAATAATGATTTGCAGCTGTATAAGCTTTCATTAATTAAAAGTAAAAAATGGATAATTAATCCAATGTAATACACTGGTATTAATAACCAGTCAATTCAAATACATGAGAGAGAAATTTGAATTGATTGACTCAACCTAACTGCATGGATAACAGGATGTGTCTCAGTCACTATCGGAGCTTAACTAGCTAGCTCCAGTTGTCTAAATCAGTGCCTCAATCAGTTAGAATCAGTTAACTAGTCTAATTGAATGTGGTAGGTGAGGAATTGTGCCTTCCCACATGCAGTTAATCAATGACTGACACTAACTGAATATAACTGGATGCAACTGAATGTAATTGACTCTTAACTAGGCTTGACTAGTCACCAACTGAACTCAACTGAAGGAGGTTGGTTCCGACACTCCCAGTGGCCCCTAAATTGTAGGGATTGGTCTAGGAGGCGCTTAAACTGATGCATGCAAGTGCAGTCAGTGGCAGTTAGCCTCAACTAGTGTTCCCCACACTCTAGTAACTGGTACATGTGGCCCAATTAGGCCATGTGGACCCAATGGTGCTAGTGACTCAATAATCACTGAAAAAAGACTCCTATTTTAGGCATAATTGACCAAATTGGACAAGGGAGGATTATAATCCTAACACATAGTCCAAGACCAATATGCTATACTATATTATAATATCATATATATTATAGTAAAGCATTTTATGTGTAAATATAAATATATATCAGTACTTGCGTTAATATAATATCATATATATTATAATATAGCATTGTATGTGTAAATATACATATATCTCAGTACTTGCCTTTGTCATATAACATTCCTGCTTACCCAAAATGGCACAATAAATACTGAATACACCAAATATAGATGATGGGCAATCTATAATAGTGGTGATCAGTTGCATAGCCACTCGTAAGTTAAAGGGAATGTCTCTCAATAACTCAAAATGTACTAATATCAAATAATTGCATACATCTGTGTTTATGAATGAGTATTATGATCTGCTATACATGCTAATTTCTCAATCATTCTGCATATAGCCCTTATTCCTGGGCATCCTACTATTTACTTATACACGTCTGATTGCTAGAATGGTGTTTGTCATGACAATACAGATTTTCACCATTTGAATATGGAATAAAGTTTGAAGGATACATAATTTCTTTACAAGAGAGGTATTTGTTCCGCTAAGCAAGTTAAAAAAAATAAAATTAAAGAACTTTTGCAGATTGAAGCTTGCAAATGCAATTTTTACCCTGTTTACAACAGTTTTTTGCAAGGACGCGTCCCACAGGGCAGGGAACATATTTCCTGCCATTTCCATCTGATGGGAATGGGACAATGGGGATTTTTCTCTTAGATTTTTCAATATAAAGGTGGGTTGAGTGTACCCCTATGTTTGTCGGCATCTCCTAAATGTTGGGGACACCATTTCCACGTTTCTTGACTGTCACCAGGATGGCTTGGGATCTGTGGGCTCCTCTTGACCCTTTGTTTAGGGATGTGCAGATGTCCCCCAAAACTGTTTGGGGGCATTCACATCCCTTGACCTGTTTTGGGACGTTTGCATGTCTCTTGATAGTTAAGGGATGCTTGCAGTTCCCCGATTCTCGAGGGCCTTGGGGTCACCCTTTGATGCATGTCTGCAAGTCTCTCGATAGTTGAGGGACCTGCAGACGCCCTTGATTTGTGTCTTCACTTTCAGGCTTCCCCCCAAAGAAAAAGTCACGACGGTCACTTAACAAGACTAAAAAATTATAAAGAATAAAAACTTGAACTTTTATTTTACATTTGAACTTACAGGGCTGGTCTTACAAGAGGGACAACAAGATAAAAAGGCTTTGAAAACCCCACATCTTCCCTTTTGAGCATTCTGGACTGAGCCAACAGGATTTTCATGAAATGTTAAAATATGTATCTTTTTATATTCTTTAGGGTACCGATCCCTGTGCTGTTCTATATTATGCTTGAAACTGGAAATGTTTACACTTGAAACTGGAAGAGTTCCAAAGTTAAATAGGGTCTCGTACAGTGTCACCTCTGTACATACTGTCTGCACTTTGGGTATTTTTGTGCTAACCACAGGGGGTTCCTTGTGTGATTTGATGAGAGAAACTAACCTTGCCTAGCAAAACCACTTCAGATCTGTGAGTAAAGCTCGCTGTAAATTAAATAACAGATCTTAAATCAGCACAAAATCAATTTTGACCAGCAAACAAATAACAAATTTACACTTAAAAATTTAGATAACCTCGTTGCCCATGCAAATATGCTGCGAAGCACCTCAAATCTGTGCGGGAAAAATGAAAATTTGCGTGCAAAACCTCGAAAAACAGTGAAGTAAATTTTTAAAATATTATTTATGATTGTAGTGCCTTAAAATCTGTGGGTTATGGAATCGAATAGAATAGGAAACTGATTGAGTGGGGTGATTCCTGTGGTCAATCAGCTTAGAAAATGCAAGTGATCAGCAATTAAACATCCAATGAAGCAAGATTCAGCCACCAACTCAGATGATACTTATATTCCCAAGATGTAAGTCTGAAGTTTGGAGATAATGATTTCAACTGCAAAACAATCCTGTGGGTGGCAAATCACTTGCAAAGTGCCGTCTCTCACCAAGTCCAAATAGGCAAAATCATGTGAACAGGATGAGAATGACCTCTAACTCTCACCGATTCGTATGCTCTCTCACAATCATTTGAAAAGAATGGGATGCGATGGAAGAATAGAGAGCTCATGTGAAATAACGGTCAACCAACTCAATGGAACTCTCTAGCTCTTATAGAATGAGCCTGGGAGTTTACAATAGAAGGATCACTATAATAGAATGAAAGAAGACGGCTGTGATTAGCCAAGAATGGTGTGCCCTCATGCTGACAAAAATAGAAGAGATACAGTAACTCCAACAAGCTTCCTCCAACTGAGGTGCATGGGTGAAGACTGGATAAGAGAGGAAAGCATGTGAAAGTGTGCACTAGAACTCCTCCCAGGATGGTGACCTTTCTTGCTAAGGATGAAGGTATGAACTGCATGGATGCCAGAACTGCTCCTCGAGTGATGTGCGTAGCTTATAAGAATCCTGCATGCTAAGTGATCTCCAATCTCCCAAAAGATCAGTCGCAGTTGAGATGCTCAACTTTTATTAAAAATAGAAGGAATGCAAATGAAAAAGTCAACAAATGAGACTCTGTGATCCACGGTGCAATATCCTGCCAAGAATAAACTCATGTGAAGCACCCCTTACCTAACTCCAATTCATGCATGCAAAGAGAACTTGGCTCTCTCGCTAAGTTTGGTTCAATGGATGAAATAGACCAGCTACCATGCAAAACAGGACTCCTAGTCCTTAGGTGAAGTGCATCTCTCCTTGGTATTTTTAGCACATGAATGTGTGGCAGGTCAAGTCAACTCCATCTTGAACTAGAGTCCACACCTTAAAATAAATATGGATAACGACAGGGCCCAAAAATAGAACATACAAATATTCCATCTGCAGTTTGCCCTCCTTCCAAGAATAAGAACTCGCTTTTCTTAGAAAAGCATGTGCATGATCTCACTTGTATTGGTATAGCAGTCCCATTGACCTACTTTTGTGGTCATTTGTTGGACATTAATAAAATCATCTCATCTTATTGTATCTACGTGGGTATCCACTAGGGTCCATAACTCCTAGGTATGAACTTTGGCACATGTGGCCATGCCGCCACTGTTAACCTCTTGGAAGCTTCCTCAATTGGAATGTTCTCCTCCTAAGCCAAAATTATCATGTGCACAATCCCAACTCCACCTTGTTGAATTTTAGCATTAGCATGAATACACAAAAAATTCGCAGACTAACAGATAACAAATGATAAGTGCAGTAAAACATCAACACATTAAGAACACTGAACACAAGATTTTTTCACTGGGGAAACCTTTAAAGGACAAAAACCCCAAAAGCATTAGTAATTCATCTCGTAAATGAGATGACTGAGTTCTTCCATAATTTTACAAACCCATTAGGGTTTGTACCACAAAAATCACAGAAGATAATTTTACACAAAAACACCAAATTAGGGCTTTTTGCCCTAATTTTTTGTCTCTTGCCCAGACTACTTGAATTTGCTGTTTGCCTGCCCGTGCCCTGTTTGGCTGCCCAAAAAACTGCCCAAGCTGCTTGAGCTGATCTGCCCGAGCTGTCTGCCCTGCCCGGATCGTTCTGCCTTGCTCGTGATCTTTGTCTAGCTGCCTGGAGGCCTGCCCGACCTGCTCGGAGGTATGTTGTCTGCCCCCCGAGTCTTCTCGGGATGTCTGTTGTTGGCCCGAGGGTTGGCGGCCTGCCCAGAAGTCTTCCGGGCCTCTTTACTGCTTTCTCGAGGCCCTAGCAGGCTGCCCCGAGCCTGCTGTAGGTGCTCGTGGGCACTTGCAGGCTTCCCCTAGCCCGTTGAAGGTGCTCGTGGGCACTTGCAGGCTTCCCCTAGCCCGTTGAAGGTGCTCGTGGGCACTTGTAGACTACCCTGAGCTTTGCTGTAGGTGCCCGTGGTCACTTGCAGGCTGCCCATGGAGATGGAAGGGTTGTCAGTGGAGTAGGAGGGGCTGCATGTGGAGGAGGAGGGATGCCCGTGAACTCTGAGTGCTGTCTGGGATATCGGTGGAGCTGCCCGTGAGGTGGATTGCTGGTGCTGGTGGAGTTAGGGTAAAACCCTAAGACATGAAGATGCTGCAAAATGGTGAAATTCGAGTTTAGGGTTGATAAAAAAAAACTGTGGATGCCCTAGCTAGACTCATCCATGCTTAGGGCATAAAAACAAAACTTCATTCTCTTCAATAACCAGCGAATTCTTCTGTTGGAGTAGCTGCAAGTGCAAGGCATAAACACAAAACTTCATTCTCTTCAATAACCAGCGAATTCTTCTGTTGGAGTAGCTGCAAGTGAAAGAGCAAGTGTGTATGTGATAATGAAATGGATTAATCTTCTTTTATAACCTTTGAGTCACCTGTAAGTAGACCAAAACTCAAAAGAACAAAATAATAATATTTTATTCCTTTATTACTTTGACTTTTACCTTTAATGGTAGTAAAGGTCTTTTTGCACTTTCATTTTGACTCCTTAGTGGTACTAAGGGTCCTTATGTATTTTAGGCTTTTACTTTAGCCTTCTTCAAGTGCCCTCTGGTCAAAACAAGTGGTCAAGGTGGTCCTTCATCACCACTCAAAGTACATCATCATAAACAGAGAGAATTACTAATGCTTTTATCTCACACTCTGTGTGACACCAATATCAGATACTAAGGTGTCTTAACCAAGGGTAGCTAAGCCTTGGAGAAGATCACAAAGCCCACTAATCGAGGGTCAGAGTGTCACACATGCCAAGACCTGGTTTAGGGCTCATAATGTTATCCTGGTAACAGACCAGGTGCCTCAACCATAGGGTGCATAATTTGACACAAGGTCAAATGCTGGGTAACAGACCAAGCGCCTCCATTCTCTGGGAGAATGGCCCTCAGCCTCGGGTTGAGTTCCTAGTTCCGAACTAGTTTAAATTCTTGGTAACTGACCAGGTGCCTCCATTCAAAGAATGGCATCTCAGCTCTAGGCTAAGTCCCCCAGTGCTAGATTGGTTCCACATCTTGGTCTCGGACCAGATGTCTCCATTCAACAGAATGGTCACTCAACTCAAGGTTGAGTCCCCCAGTGCTGGACTGGTTCCATATCTTGGTCCCGGACCAGATATCCCCATTCAACAGAATGGTCACTCAACTCAAGGTTGAGTCCACTAGTATTGGACTAGTTCCACATCCTGGTCCCGGACCAGATGTCTCCATTCTCTTAGTCCTAAGAGAATGGCTCTCGATGTTGCTCAAAAAAATCAACACACCTAACTGAAGTCAAACTAATGTGAACTCAAGTGACAATGTCCACTGAACTCGATCTACCTCATCCTCAAGTAAAGTGCACATCCCTATGATCTCATGAAAGGACACATGGCAAGTGAACTGCACAAGATGAGATGGTAACTACTGAACTGGGGAGAGCTACTCAACTGGTCAAGAGAATTGAGTACTGAAAATAAAAAAAGTACAAGACATAGGCTCAAAAGGTCAAGTAGAAATATGATATAGCACGCTGGGGTAGATGAAGCTTGTAGAAGTGACATAAACTTAATTTTGACCAAAATCCCAAAGTTCTCAGCATTACTTAAAATTTGACACCAACATTGCTCACCACAATGGGTATCTAAACTTATAGTCAATTCTAAACATAGCCAAACCCTAGTTTTGACCCAAATATTGGTAGTTCTAGATTGCCACCAATTTTGATCCCTGTGTTGTGCTCAATATCTGGTAACCGAAAATGTTATTATCTCTGACAACACATTAATTGTTGAATTTTAACATGTGTATGATATTTTCAAAAATTGCTGACTGTATTAGAGATAGAACTTTAAGTATTAACAGGAGTAAGACAAGTGCAGTAGTCAAACAAGCATCACACAATTGAACACACGATTTTTCACGGGGAAACCTTTTAAGGACAACAACCCCAAAGCATTGGTAATTCATCCTCTAAATGAGATGACTGAGTTTGTACATGAAAAGATAAATCTTATTCTTAGAATTCTAAGATGAATGTATAAATATTTTCCAAAATCAAAGAATCCCTGGTAGTCTTACTGCTGCTTCCTCTACTGCCACGTGTACTGTACTGTAATGTACCTGCTGCCACCTCAGCGAGTGTTTGTGGTAGCCTGCTGCCCTTCACCGTATCCTGTAGTAGCTGCTGCTGCTGCTAACCCTATCACCACTAAGCAGCCTGCTGCTGCCCTAACCACCACCGAGGCTGTAGTATCCTGCTGCTGCTAGCTGTGATCTCCACCAGGGCTGCTGCTGCTGCCCTAGACCACCCCTGAGGGTGCTGCTGCTGCCCTAGACTGCTAATTGTTGTTGCTGCCAAGTGTAACCACCACCGAGACCTGCTAACTGTTGTTGCTGCTGCTGCTCTTGTCACCGTGAGCCTGCTAACTGCTGACCGTGATCACCAACAAGCTGTATCTGCTGGTCGTGACCACCACAAACTTCACTCTCCACCACCGAGACTGTATAAAGAAGAAAGAAACTTTAGGAAAGCTTAAGAGCTGCAAAAGTTGAAGAAGAAGGAAAAACACCAGCCATCGAATTTATCTCAGTCAACCTCAATTGCGATTTTGTTGGAGACCTCAGTCAATGAGTGTAGGAGCAGTCAAGTGTGTGTGTCAAAATGATTTGCAAATATCCTTTATTTATAGTCCATCGAACATTTAAGTTGGTTCCACATAATTAGGGGTTGACATTAGGGCTTAATTTCTTTTTCATCTTTGACCCTTTGACTTTTAATCTTTTGTGGTACAAAGGTATTCTTGGTGTTTTGACTTGTGCCACTTGGTCCTTTTCTTGATGGTCTCATGGACCAAGACTGGGGTTAGATGGTCCTCCAAGTATTTTTGTGGTCATAACAAGTTGTCTCAAATGTCCTTGTGGTTCATTCATGGCCACTCAAAGTACATCTTCATAAATAAGGAGAATTATCCAATGCTTTATCTTAATCTCCTCGTGCCACCAAGATCAAGTGCTAGGTCTCTCAACTAGGGGTAGCTAGTCCCTAGAGAAGGTCTCATAGCCCATCGATCAAGGAGAGAAGTGCATCATTTGCCTAGACCCAGTCTAGGGCTTATGGTGATGACCTGGTAACTGACCAGGTGCCTCAGCCCCAAGCTGCATCAGATGACTCAATGTCAAATGCTTGGTAACTGACCAAGCACCTCCATTCTACCAAAGAATGGCACTCAGCCCCAGGCTGAGGCCCTAGTCCTGGACTAGGTTAAATTCCTGGTAACTGACTAGGTGCCTCCATTCAGTGAATGGCCCTCAGCCCCAGGCTGAGTTCCTCAGTCCTAGATTGGGTCAATTTCCTGGTAACTGACCAAGTGCCTCCATTCTCCCAGAGAATGGCCCTCAGCCCCAGGCCGAGTCCCCTAGTCCTAGGTTGGGTCATATTTATGGTAATTGACCGGGTGCCTCCATTATGAGAATGGCCCTCAGCCCCAGGCTGAGTCCCTTAGTCCCAGACTGGGTCAATTTCTTGGTAACCGACCAGGTGCCTCCATTCTCCCAGAGAATGGCTCTCGATGCTGCTTAGGAAAAATCAACATTAATTCCATTTTTAAACATAGGTTTGCCCAGATTTGACCAACGCTTAAAATTTAAAACATCTTGAAATTTCAAAAAAATGGAACCACATGCTTATTTCTTAAAAGGGTATATTCAAATATTGTTTCAGATTCCAAGAAAGAAAAAAATCTAAAAATTCTGAATCTTAAAATTCAGATTGTGAATCTTAAAATTCTGAAAGTGCCCATTTGGAGAACTCTTAGCTGGGTCCTTAAAACTATCATCTGTTGCTTAAAAGGATCAAGTTTCTTAAAAAACAAATCAAAATTCTTAAAGTACCCATTTGACTGTCCTCACCCACCCATGCATACTCCAAAATTTGAATTTCAATGTGATTCATAGGGAAAAACTACTAATCTGGAAACCTGAACTGGAAGGAATACTGATCTCTAAAGAATCTCCAAACATCCACAATGCAACTCCAATATAATGTCTGGTTGGAATACGATTTTGCAACAATGTACTAATATGGCCAACCAAATGGTGAACTCTGTCATGTTGAGTTCACCCTTATATGATGACAAATTGTCGATGTTGAACTGATCAAGGGGACTTTGGAGAAGTCCAACATGATCGCGAATGTCCTCATGAACATATTCAAGAGATTAACACTTGAATTTGTGTGAACAAACCCAGTGTTAACATGTTCTATGAGATATGTGGGGCCACTCCAACTGTCCTTGAAAGTTGCTCGCCTGTCTCCCTTCTCCTATTCCCATATCATTGTGAAATATAGCTTCAAAACATCATAAATGTAAAGGATATGTTATTTTCAAAATGTTTGCCCTGTCCTAGGTGATTGAGTCAAAGTTTTCCTTTCTGTGTAGTCCACGACAAGCACACAAATGAGGTTGGTTGCTGCAATGAAAACATCATTCAAGGTTGACTGATACAAAGAACTTTTACTTGGAATCAACTATGGTGCACTGCTTAAGATTAGTTTTGAATTACGGAATGGTCTCTTATAAGCAGTTTGTTCAGGTCACCTGGATCAACCCTCCGGGAGGGTTGCGCCCCAAGATGGCCTTTTATGCTTAGCATTTCTTGGAGATCAGAGACATGCTCATTGTCCGGCCCAAGCATACGCTTCGTCACTAGATGCATGCTCTTCGGATCCCTCTCGGATAGTTCAGAGTTGGATCACATAGACTCCGAGTAGAGTCAGATCATCAGATCGATAGAGCAGATAGGATCTGCCAACTGTGCCACTTACGGGAAGTGGAAAACGAGTCACATTTTATCTTCAGGTGTCTTGTCTGCTATGAGATTAGAGGACGCTTCTACTGCTTGTTCAGAGGGCCCCAAACTCTAGCCGCTTTCTTCAGATACACCAATCAGAGATGTCTAGCGCTTTATATTCAGGAGGCTCTCAGGTTTCGAGCCCAGATCCTCCAGCCTCCCACTAGACCAGACACCACACAGCGGATCACTGTGTTCTTCGACATACTACCGGCATCCAGGGGCACAAAGAGATCCATTGGTTCTGATATCGACCCTACCCCCAGATCAGTAAAGTTTGGGGGCTCTTGACTCATGAGATCTCAGCGGCAGCCCTGCACCAAACCTACCTCCGGGAGATGCCCAGGACCATCCAGATCCCATCGACAACATTCCAGAGGGCGACCCCTGCCTATCGGCCCCGATTCAGGACAACAAACACTTTTACAGTTCACTCAGTTTTCTTCGTTTAGCCTCGGATGTTAGGAGTACTAGACCTTCCTTGGCCTCCTCGACTCCTGGATCTGGTCCACTTGAGCTCCTTCGCCCCTATGCAGGACTACATGACTAGAACCGAATCAGGAATTCTCCCATGCTTCGGCCTAGCTCGACTGGATTATCTTTACCTCCGTTTACTTCATTATTTATATTTTATATTGTACTCTCTTTAAGGGAGATCGTTTGATCCTCCCACATGCATACTCTATCATTGTAACCAACAGTCCCATTGACCTACTTTGTGGTCATTAGTGGACATTAATAAAATTATCTTATCTTATCTTGATGGTAGTTTGTTTCGAAAAGTACTTGTGCATGTAGATTTTTGTTATTATTTTTTCTCTTTCCTAATTGGCGAGATTTTTTCTACTTACTGCTAATGCAAGTCTGCAGTGGTCTATTCTTGCTACTGCAATTTTTAGCAGTGTCTTCAATGGCAACCAACTATCCATCTAGGTTGTTGCTTCTCATTCTATATGTCAAACAAAAAGTTTAGACTACTGCTTCTTAGCATGCTTTGAACAATTTGTTTGGATTGCTACTTCTCATTTTTATTTAATTATTATTTTTGGGTTGTTGCTAATTGGCACTAGGAGGGATGTTATTCAGCAGTGGTGGTGATGGCAGGGCCCTTTGGTCCATCTCCTAGGAGTAGTATGGCTTTGTGGCTCTGCTGACTGCCCTTTGTTAGGGTTTTTAACCCTGGGGTTGGTGTTCGGGGCTCCTTGGAGGGTTGTCACTGGGTCACATTGTTAAAGTTAGTGCAGTTGTGAGACCCTTTCTCAGAGAGGATGGTACCCTAGTCAGTTAACTAGTGCAGAGTAAGACCCTAAAAGGTACCCTAGGGCCCCCAGTAGTCTCCTGGGGTTCTTGGTCTGGGACCAAACAGGTTGATGCCATGGCAAATGTAATATCTGGATTTTGACCCTATTGCATTAAAATTGTACATGATGTAAATATCGTTATTAAATCATGGTGACAAGCTCAAGGTCAAAGCCCCACCATCGATTTAGCGTTTTATGTATCGACAATTAAAATCGATGCCGATGGTTCTCGTGCTAGCCAGGCACACTATAAATTGAGACATCATGTGAATATGCAATTTAATAAAATACCCACAACTAGCTATACAATGCAACAAGAGATGGGGGCATGATTTTCATAAGGAATAGGGAGGGAAATTATTCAAACTCTTGAGCCAATAGGGTTAAGCTAAATGTCAATGAGAGGGTCCATAAACCCTCAACTACCCATTTTGACTTATGCACTCAATCATTTAATTCTTCCAAGAGTTGGTTGAGACAGTTAATGCATTGGGATTGGAGAGGTATGGAAGCCAATTTCGTGTATGGCAAGCCATGAATTCTGGGAAATCGTATTTTTGCTTATGGGGTAAGAAAACACCCAGAAATGTGTGCCCAATCCATTCCTCGAGGGAGGAGTTTTTCTTCCTCATGCAGCTGGAGCTAGCTGGGGGCGTTTTCTTCACATTTTTCTGCATTTCCTTCATTATTCCATGGCTGGAAATTCGTTTTTGTGTTGCATAGTGGATGGGAAGAAGAGATTCACGATTTGGGGGTTTATAGAGGTTGTTTCTACCCTTGTAAGGCCCATAAATGTTTTCTGAAATCGAATTTGCTCTCCCAGGGTTGAATCCCCATCTTCCATTTCGTTTTTGGTTGCCCACAACTTCTGAGACTAATGGAAACCCTAGCTTGGGCATCGCACAACCCAAACGTTTTTCTTCATACCTAGCACTTGTGTTTTGATGTTATGTACATCCTTGTTTTGGCCTGAACTGTAAGTAAGAATTAGGAGTGGAAGAGGACTAGAATTGGCTTGATAAACCTAGTGAAGAGATGAACCTCACAAAAGATCAAAAGCGGTCGACTACTCTTCTATGCACACCTTGGAGAACACTAGAATGGAAAGTATGGTTTGAGAGACTGTGTAGTAGTGAAGGGAATACTTCCTTGTGTCGGGTGTGTAGGTATTGTGGAGACCAAGCTAGATAGATCTTGTAGAGGTATCCATAGCTTTGTGGTCGAGCTCATTAGCTTAGCAATTCTTCCTTTCCACTGCCTTAGCAGCTTGATAGACCCAATTGTAGATTGGCTTGGTTGAACCTTGGTGTGTATTTGGCTATGTGTGAGTCTGTTGTTCCCTTTTTCTTTGTAGAAATCATGCCCAGCTCGGGGGTGGTAGTTGTGTTGAGATATTGATGAGCACAACTGGCTTATGGTTTCGTGGAACGTTGCAACGACATAGCTAGTTGCTTGGGGCAACTCATTTTCAAGATAAGTACTCTCTTCTATTAATTCTGCAATGTATTTGTTTTAAGAATTATTATGAATGTATTGAATGCTTGTTAGAGGTTCAAGTAGAGATTTACTTCTGCTGTATTTTCCTGCATTATACATCTACATATGTCTTTTACTTCCAATGCATTTTGCTTATGTTCATGGGGCTAGATGCCCGGTTATAGTGTCGCGTCCTCTCCATCGCACTAGATTGATGAGGGGACGTGACAGTGGGAATGCGGAAGGCGAAAAAAATATAAAGTAATATGGGTTTTTGCAACCCGGAGTCCGCCCTGCAGAAGGCGAAAGGCAGAAGGTGAAAAAGAAAATATAAAGTAATATGGGTTTCCGCAACCCAGAGTCTGCCCTGCGGAAGGCGGAAGGCAAAAAAGGAAATATAAAGGAATATGGGTTCTTGCAACCCGAAGTCCACCCTGCGGAATGCGGAAGGCGAAAAAGAAAATATAAAGTGATATGGGTTTTCCGCATCCCGGAGTCCGCCCCGCGTAAAGTGAGACAGGAAAATAGAAAGTAACATGGGGTTTCGAAATCCGAAGTCTGCATATGGAAGCGGAATTGCGGAAAGGACCTTTTAATTTCACAAAGGCCTATACAGAAAACAATCAAGCTTAAGAATGAATGATATAGGAGGATACATGGCCCATGACTTGTAGGAAAGATTTTTTTTATATATATGCATTTTAGTCAGGTTGTATGGGTATGTGACAATATGGTATTAGAGCTACAGCTTTCAACCTTGTCGCCTTTTGGGAACATCTAGTTTCGCCGCATTATGGAAAAACTTGGTTCTAACCATAAAAGTTTTGTTTGGAATGTTTAAAACAGAGCCACAGGTTACAACATTGAGCCTAAATGGGCTAAGTTGAATAGTTTGCAGAGAGAAAACTGCAGCGAAACAGTCGACAAGTAATTTATAAATTTCTAAGAATATCACACAACTAACAATTATGTTTATGAACACATTTTGCAGAATCGTAGTCACATCAAAGGCAACATTCCACATAGTGCAGTTTGGAAAATTTAGTCTTGGTTGGGCCAAGAAGATCAACATCATGGATGATGCACAGGATCCCTATGAGCCCGAGACAGATGCCATGGGGGAGAACATACAGGTTGAGAATGCTGAAACAGAATCCAATGGGAGAAGAAATCAAGAGACTCCCCTAGATATTGCAACCACCATGAGGAGCCTAAGTGTGGAGTTGCAAAGTTGCAGAGAAGATAATGAAAGGATGATTAAAGCTCAGGAAGAGCAAAATCAGTTGAATGTAGCCATGCTAGAAAGATTGACATACATCCAAAGGCAGATAAACTCTTGGCATCAGACAACAAATCCAGAAGGGAGTGGGAGTAGTTCAAGGAGAAATTCCCGAAGAGGTTCAATAGCTCAAGAAGAGTTTCTAGAGATAGAACATATACTCCAGAAATATCTTCTAGTGGATCATCTGACTATGAAGAATCCATTGGGGGTTCAACCTCTTCATCTCACAGGAGAAAAAGGAAGAGGCATTACAAGAACAATTCGTATGGGGAATTTAACAAGGCAAAGCCTCCTACATTTGATGGTGAGGTAAAATTTGGTCAAGAAGTTGAAGCTTGGTTTCTTGGGATGAGAAAGTATTTCCAAGTCCAAGACTACTTTGGAAATATGAAGGCAAGGGTAGCCATCTTCAACTTAAATGGAAGAGCATCTATATGGTGGGAGCACCTCAGGAAAGTGAAGAAGATCAATGAAAGAAAGATTGTGTGGAAGCAGTTCAAGAAATATTTCAAGCAGAAGTACCTCTCTGATAAGTACTATGATGATAAGATTAAAGAGTTCCATGAGTTGAAATTGGGACAATTGACCATGGAAGAATATGCAAACAAATTCTTGGAACTGTTGAGGTATGTCAGGTATATTCGAGATGATAAGGTGAAAATTTAGCGTTTTCTAAGTGGGCTACCTCATTCATATAAAGATAGGATTGAATTTGATGAACCTTGAACTCTAGAAGAGGCAATAAGGAAGGCCAAGTATTGCTATGATCAAAACAAAAGCAAACCTGATTTCCATAAGGCATGGAAGGACAAGAAGAATGAGAAGTTTGACCAAAGGAAGAAAGGTTCCAAACTCTCTCACCTCCGAAATCAACAAAGGCAGCCATCACAAGCTGTGACTAAGCCAGCTAGAATGATGGGAGACAAGCCAAGAGATTCAAAGGAACCAAGATAACCACTTCAATGTTGGGGATGTGGAGGAGACCATATGCTTAGGAATTGTCTGCATCGAAATGGGAATGTAAGTCAAGTTCACAACATCCAAGGAGATGAAACTATGGGTCAAGTGGCGAGGATCATCCCTAGAATCTATGCAGCACTAGAGGACCGCCAGGAAGATCATCAATCAACTTTGGTTGAAGTTGAAGGTAAGATTGCTAAGCAATCTGTTTCTATTTTGATTGACCCTGGATCAACTCACAGTTACATCACTCTTAAAATTGTTGAGATTTGTGCTTTTAAGAAATTAAAACATAGCGAATCATGGCTAGTTCAACTAGCCATGGAACCAAGAGAAAAGTTAGTGAAATTGTAGAGAAATGTCCATTAGATATGGATGGGCTATTCACTTATGCAAACTTGAATATTCTGCCACTTGGTTCCTATGATATTCTCATTGGAATGGATGGTTGGAAGCACACAAGGTTAAACTTGACTGCTACAACAAGACATTTGAATGCATGGATGAAGAAGGAAACCCAAGTGTTGTAAGAGTCATTCTAAAGGTGATTTTTGTTAGGCAGGTTTCAACAATGCAGTTGAAGAAGTTAAGTAGGAAAGGTTGTCGATTGTATGCAGCCCATGTTTTGGAGGCAATGGAAAATGAAACTCCTAAGTTGAAGGACTATCATGTATTGCAAGAATTCATGGATGTTTTTCCTGATGAGATTTCGGGACTTCCTCCAAAGAGACATTGATTTTACAATTGACCTTGTGTCGGGAGCCGCACCAGTGTCCAAGACACCCTACAGGATGAGCACACCAGAATTGCTAGAGTTAAAAATGTAGTTACAAGAGTTGCTAGAAAAGAAATATACCAGGCCGAGTGTGTCCCCATGGGGAGCACTGGTTCTATTTGTGAAAAAGAAAGATGGGATACTCAGGTTATATATTGACTACAGACAGTTGAACAAAGTTACTGTGAAGAATAAATACCCATTACCTCGAATTGATGACCTTTTTGATCAAATGAGAGGAGCAAAAGTATTTTCAAAAATTGACTTGAGGTCTGGTTACCATCACGTAAGAATCAAAGAGGAAGATATTCATAAGACGACCTTTGATACCATGATACCAATATACCAAGATCGACTTTGCTTCAAACAACTTTGCTTCTTCAAATATCCATTCAATGCATCCAAATACTTTATATAATCAACATCATCATTACAGACTTTGAGTAGATCGGCTTCGGAGGGCGAAGCTCATCACTGCTTTCACAGACTTAGAATTTCTGATGCAATCTTATACCATCAGAGGGCAAGTTGCAGAGCATACTCTTCTTTTACAGACTCATACTCGAAATTACAGATAGAATTTCTGATGCAATCTTATACCGCTGGGGGCAAGTTGTAGAGCATACTCTTCGACTCAAACTAAGCTCAACACATGAGCAACTCTAAAACTCCCCTTCTAAAATGAGGCCCGAAGCCTTTATTTATACAATGCTAGTCAGTCACTTGGTGACTCAAAACTGACATTAACAAGTCATAAAGAAAGATTCTGGGGTGATAGTGGGACCCCACTATCATTATCTCATCCCTTCACGGTCCGAAGACATATGGGGACCTAGAATTCATTATGACAGACAGACTGATTTACAGACAAAACTGACAAAGATTCCTGACCATATACGAAGAGAAGTGACAGAGACCGACCCACCACGACTTTCATAAACAAAAGCAGATTCTCAATCGTATGGATCACGTGCATGGTGACAGATGCAGGCTTCTTTATCGCCGATGTTGACTCCACTGCAGGGACAATCGAATCCAAAGATGTCTTCATCATCATAAAAGTAATCACATGATGGATACGAATCTTCAGGAGGGATGGGGGGATACAGATCAGAACTGAAACATCTTTCCACATCAGAACCGTGGAAAATCAGATTCTCTTCACACAGGAATTCGCCGTCAAAAATTGACTCAACCCGATGGTCAAGAGGGAGTCTGCGGGTATGTAATTTGGCATCAATCCTGTTTCCGTGACGGTTACGTTTGATAAACTTTTGTTTTGTGAAAACAGTATGCTCCAAACGAGTATACCTTCCTCCTTGGTGGCGTAGCAGGAATTTAAACCATTGGTGGTTCTGGTCAGCTACTTCCATATCTGCTTGCAGGTGTAATATGAAGTTGGCTCTTCTGTTTACCCAGTCTACACGTGGACAACACTTATTAAGAAAGATCTTAGTCCATCCAAACCAAGATTTATTCCTGAGATTACCTGGATCTCCACAAATCACAATTGACCTTTCTTCCTGACAGAATTGGATAATCAAGCTATAGGACGTCCAAGTTAGGTTGCCTTCTCCAATGTCAACATACCAGACAGGCAGGTCATTTTCTTCATTACAGTCTATCCAGAGTTCTTTGCAGTTCTTTAGTTTTGACTGAGCATTCTCAAAACTTCTGAACGTTGATCGTTCCCATCTTTCTAATATCTGAAGCTTCAAAGGGCTGGTTGCTATCTGCTTGATCAGAGTGATCTCCAAATATTTCTCTGCTTCTTTTCTGGATGCAAAATCTAGAAGTTGCTTTCTCTCTTCTTCAGAGATGGACTCATCCCATGGTTTCAGAAATAAACCATTTCTCGGCTGGTACAAGGGTTGAATAGGAGCTTTCCCTTTATCGCTGCTAGGTCTAGAGCTTGATGAGCCAGGGGTGTACATGCTTAGAGAGGGAGCTGCAGGCTGCGAATTCTCTCTTGTTAGCATATCGGCTAAGCAGTTCAAATAACCAGGCTTATATATTATTTCATAATCAAAATTACTCAACCATATAAACCATTTAAGAATCCTACTACTATTTTCGACCATCAAATTTTCATTCTTGAAGATTCTAGGCATGATCTTTAAGTTAGTTCTAATTATGAACTTAATAGGTTTTAAAAATAAAATAAAATGCTGAACAATCTTTTTTACTGCCAAAATTTCTTTATGGCTTGATGGATAGTTCAACTCAGCTGCTTTAAATGATCCAGATCCATAGCCACACACATTCTCATTGCCTCCAATGATTTCAATCAACACACCACCCCTTGATGGATAAAATGTTGTACAGTCTTTTTTACTGCCAAAATTTCTTTATGGCTTGATGGATAGTTCAACTCAGCTGCTTTAAATGAACTAGATCCATAGCCACACACATTCTCATTGCCTCCAATGATTTTAATCAACACACCACCCCATGTGGATGAAGAGGCATCCGTTTCAATGACTAACTGACCGATGCCTTGAGGCAAAGATAAGGCTGGGAGATTCTAGACTTTGGTTTTTATTGTCTGCACCGCCAAAGTCATCTTCTCAGACCATTTAGGTGGATTCTTCTTCAGTCTTTGTTGCAGGATATGAATGTCACTGGCTTGTCCTCTGTAAAATGGCCTTATGTAATTTAGGCTCCCTAGGAACCTTTGCAACTGCACTTTTTCTAGAATCTGATCAGGGAAGTGGCTGAACACACTGAGGACATGTTTCTGCAGGATTACCTGTCCCTTCTGGATATTAAATCCAAGGAAATCTATTTCAGTTTTCCCTATTTCCATTTTACTTTGCGACATGACTAAACCATGCTGGTAGACCAGATCATAAAATAGCTGCAAATGTTTAAGATGATCTTGTAGATTTTTTGAGCATATCAGAACATCATCTGTAAACACCAACGCCCACTGCTTATCTCTAAAGATGTCTTCTATTCTCTTTTGGAATTCTGATGGGGCATTGTTTATTCCAAATGGCAGGACTTTCCACTAATATTGTCCATGTGGGACAACAAATGCTGTTTTATAGCGATCCTTTGTCTCAATGCCTATCTGGTAGAAACCAGACTTTAGATCGAACTTGCTGAATATAGTGCACCCAGCAATTCTCTGCAACAAACTTGCCTTATCTGGCAAAGGATATCTTACCTTCTGAAGAATATCATTCAAGGGCTTATAATTGACAACTAACCTAGGTTTGCCCCCTTTGATCTTTGAGTGCTTGTTTACCACAAAAGCACGACATGCCCAAGGACTCTTGGATGGCTCAATCTGACCTTTCTCAAGTAGATCTTTAATCTCCTTAGCACAAAATTTCCTTTCTGAAGGAGACATTAACCTTGTTGAAGCTTTCATTGGCTTGATCTTCTGGAGTGGATCAAATGGTAGGTTTACAAAGTATTTCTCCCTTTTCTAGAAGGCATTAGGACTTTCAGAACAACAGTCTTTGATTAGATTAGCAAAAATCTCAGCAAGAGATTTTTCCTTATGCATTTCTGCATAGGCGATACAATGCTCCATTTTATATAGTTCGGTTACTTTAGGTTTTGACTCAGGTCCTGGCAATATCATCTTGCACTTGCTATTAGCTTCAAAGGATAGGGGACATGAGATTAGCTGGTCATTCACAGTGCAGATGAATAACATTTTCTTTTTATTGACAGTAAAAGGGCTGACCCTGAGAAGAAATTCGGAACCAAGGATACAGTCTTCCTTGATACTATCTAGTCTGTACAAAGACAAAACTTCAAGGATATTAGTTATTTGTACAGGGAAATCTTCTACTTTACCAGTTAAAGAGACTGGAGTGCCTTCTATTGCTGAGCCATGATCAGCAGACTTTTCCCAATAGAATAGAGGAATGGCTGGTCCTTTGGCAATATTTAACTGACATCTAGAATCTATCATATAGCTTAAAGAATAAGACTTAAACTCAGGAGGACAGAAGGTTAGACTTATAAACAATTTAGGACGTTGGAATAATCCTAAATTTGGTTCAGGTGAAGACGGGGAAGAGACTTTTCTTTGACCTAGGACTTGCATAGCTTCCTCAAGGTGGTTGCTGAGTTCTTCATTCGAAGATTGGTCTGTTTCAGTTACCAATATAAGTAACACATCTTTTAAATGCTCAATCTTTGAAACTATCTTTCTCAGCTGTTGTTGCTTTTCCTTTATCTGAAGCCTGAGCATCTTTTCCTTATCTCTTCTATAACTCTGTCTTGATTCATGCTCATTTGGGTAATTCCTGTAAATATCTGCAGGATTGTATAGTGTAACAGCCTCAGAAGGAGGATCCGCTTTCTCTTTTCCTTTGGTAGATTTCTCAAGAAGACTTAAGAGTCTCTTTTTCTTCTTCTTTGAGGTCTCTTCTCAATATATATTCGAAAGTAGGGACAGAGGATAATTGCAAATCGACATCTGCCAATTGTTTTTCTATAGAAGTCTTTTTGTTGAAAGAGAGCATGTACAAAGAAAAGTCAAAGTCGGGTGGCTCACACCCCCCTAAATTTGCATCCATGTCTGAATCAGAGCTAGAATCGGATTTAGAGGAAGGATCAAATTTTGCAAGAGCAATATTTGAGTCTGAAGTAGAGTCAGAATATTCATCATCAGATTCATCAGGTAAATAAATGATCTCTCCAGAAGGCGGAGGTGCATCTGTAGAACAAACACAAAGATCCCACCAATGTGGATCTAACTTGGAACATAAGGCTGCAAGCCTTGGTTTACTTTTCCTTTCAAGACATTTTCCGGCTCAGTGGCCTTTCTTACCACAAATAAAGCATGCATCTTTATCCTTCTTTTCAGTTCTTCGTTTGACATAGCGCTTAGGCTGAGATCTTATAAATCTAGAAGGATATCTTCTTTCAAACTTATTGTAACCATGCTTGTTATATTTGTAGGGCTTGTCAGGATGATATCGAGGGCTACTAGAATAGAATCCTTTTTTCTTTTTCTTGCATTTACTGGTTTCATGTAAATGACCTTGATTATGGGCACCACATCCCCAATCTGGCATTCGGGCTACCTCTTTATAGAAGGATGTGGAGTACATCCCTTGGTGTCTTTTGAAATCTTTACTGACTCGGCGTTCAAGACAATGTTCTTGCCAAGTCTCAAGAATATAGGCATGCAGTTGTGCTAAAGACATACCATGAAGAGTAATGTGCTTATCTTTTAAGAATTGTTCAACTGCATCTGGGACATGACCTGGAAAGCTTTTTAGGTAATGCTTCAAGTCTGCTGGTTCGCCAGACTTACCAGAAGAAACTAACAGGTTTTGCATATAACAAAAATATTCTTCACTTTTGCTCAGATCACATAATCTAGCAGACATAAAAAGTGAATCGAAATGATCATAATCTTCCTTATCATCAGGGCCATAAAATTCTTTACTGAGGCCATGAAGGATTTGTTGATCAACATCGTTAGCAGATAGCATCTCATTTCGGGCTTCTAATGGGAGCCATCTCCACCACTCATATGCTAGGCCTGAGAGGCCTGCAACTAATTGTGTGCCCAAACTCTGACCAGTAAGATTACTATCCTAATGTCTTTTGTACAGAACCCATTGTCCTAGCATTTGAATCGCATTTTTTATGGCAGCACGAGTCTGACACTGGATATTCAAGATTGGTTGCTCTGGCATTTGGGACAATAAGTTGTTCATGCTATTGATTCCAAATTGGAACCTATGGAAAGGTGCTGTGGATGGACTTACATCTGGCATGGGGACATCAAAATATGGTTGAGGAGGAGGAGGACCTGTGACAGAGGATTGAACTTCTTCTTGATGTCTCAGAGACATCATGGCAAGATATTTAGGGTTAAGTGCTGGGGGAAATTTCTTAAATTCCACAACCCAATCTGTTATTTCTTTGAATTCTTCCTCTGTTTGTCCGAAATCAAATTTTGGACGATTATCAACCTCAGAAACACTGAACTGACCAAAAGAAAGACTCTTATTATGAGAGGACTTTCTTTGATGTCCTTTTGTGGCTAGAGCAAAGACATGTTTATTGACAGTATGAGATTTCTTCTTTATTTTTTCAGTCTTTGTCAAAAGCTCCTCTAACACAGCTAACCTTTTATCAGTCTTTGTAGCAGCAATTTCAACTGCTATTTTTATTTCAGTTGAATCATGTAGAAGATGATCCAACAACCCAAGCTTGGCTGTTATAGCCTCTATTTTTTGTTTCTCTTCTGCCATTTGTGTTTTTAAGAAAATGATGTCTTGGGCTACATCATCCAAATTTTGTGCAGTCAACTTGTGCTGCATATTTCCCCAATTTGCTAACTTGGCTTCTTCTAAAACAGATTGATCAGGGGTTGAAGACTTGTAAGGCAGGAACTCTTTTTTAGTCTGGCCATCTATTGAAAATTGTCTTAATGGGGTATCCGGGAGATTTCTTCCTGGAATATACGATCTTTGTCCTTGATAGACAACTTCCATTCCTGGGTCACTCCTAGGTAGAGAGAACATACCTAAGGTAGGTGGATCCTTGTTTTTATGGTGTTGGATCCTATGTAAAATCTTGTGGCATGCAGGACATTCAGCATGCTGGCCATGATGTTCATTTTCATGCAAACCAGAGAAAGATGGTTGTAGGGAGGAGGTAGAAACAAAGTTTATTTTGGCTTACGCCTGGCATTACTATAGGAAGCTGAGGATGTAGATCTGATTAATGGAGTTGTGAATCTACGAGTAGGAACTTCATTTGGGACACGGAAAGAATTGGTAGACCTATCAAAAGTAAGAGGCTGAGCAATGAATGAGTTGGCTAGCCTTTCTGTATTTCTCAGTTCTTTATATTTCACTTCCCATTGCATGGGATAGTTTATTCCTGTCCAATCAAATGTTATTGGGGTAGATTGTTTAGATTTTTCAGATTCCACCATGCTGTGCAGGTGTGAACTTTGATGTACATGTGATCGTAGTGGGGGAAGGGTATCAATTCCAAATCTGGCAACTACTGCACCTTTCAGTTGGATAATCTTGGACCCAGTATCCATATTGAAGCCTTTAGGCAAGATATAAGCTTTTAGCAGGTCATAGATGTAAGGGTCTTCCAAACTTACAGAATACTTAGGGTAGATGGTGCCAAAGGCAGGACCATCATGCAATGGAGCGGTAAAACCGTCAATGATTGCATGGGCAAAGTTCTGATGCCTCGTGTCGATGGCAACACAGAGGTAAGAAACAGGTAAATATGGGCGTACCAATGGCCCCAATCCAAGCTTTATGTCTCCTAGATGGACATATTTAAAACCTTGGGCTTTCACCCAATCAATCTGGCATTTTTCCAATAGATTAATGTGAACAGGTTCATCTTTATTAGTGAAGGGGACATCTATGGATGATATTTTAATTTGAGTTGCAGTTTTGAATGACCACCATGTTAACTTATATACATCATTTGGGAGAATGGCAGGTAGCTGCCAGTTTGCAGAAGGATTTAAGTCTTGGATGTGGATAATTGAAGATTCGGAAGTAGATGATTCATTACAAAATGAGGATCTGCGTTCTGCTAAAGATACTTCTGTATCGTTGTTAGACTCACAATCTAGATGTCCGAGCGGAACTGCATCCATTGCAGGGTCCATGTGAATCGGGGATTCTAGCTCGATAAAAGAGGATTTACGACGCCTAAACCTACGGCTGTGACCTCACTAACTTCGGATCCCCCACACCCTACAATAAACTCAGAGGTTGTTTCCACCTCTTACAAGACCAGTTCAAAAGATTGCAAGTAAAATACAGAAACAGATTTATTACAGATTGCAGATATAATCAAAATAACATGCACTCACAGATAGTTCTGGCTCTGATACCAATATACCTGACTCACAAATGCACCAGCTACATTCATGTGTCTCATGAATAGTGTTTTTAGCAAGTATTTGGACAAGTTTGTTCTTGTTTTCCTAGATGACATTCTTATTGATTCTAAGAATGAAGAAGAGCATGAAGAACATTTGAGAATGGCATTGCAATTGCTAAGGGAGCATAAGTTGTGTGCAAAGTTGAGCAAATGTGACTTTTATAAAGATAAAATTCATTATTTGGGTCACATTATCTCAGACGAAGGAATATATGTGGACTCGAGAAGATTGAGGCCATTATGAATTGGCCAACTCCAAGAAATGTGACAGATGGTGAGATCCTTTATGGGACTTGCCGACCACTACAAGAGGTTCATTGAAGGATTCTCCAAGGTCGCATATTCAATCACTTCCTTGCAAAAGAAGGGGATAAAGTTTGAATGGACACCAAGATGTGAGGAAAGCTTCCAATAGTTGAAGAATCTTCTTACGAGTGCACCAATTTTAAAATTTGCAGACCCAAAAAAAGACTTTGTGGTGTGTACCGATGCATGCAATCTAGGACTTGGAGGAGTTCTGATGCAAGACAACCACGTGGTATGCTATGAGTCAAGAAAGTTGAAGGAGCATGAGAAGAACTCTGCTACTCATGATTTAGAACTTGCAACCATAGTACATGTTCTAAACATGTGGAGGCATTACTTAATGGGAAGGAAATTTGAGCTAATGACAGACCATTATGGTCTGAAATACTTGTTTGATCAGCCAACTTTAAATGCTAGGCAAGTTAGATGGTTGGTATTTTTGTGTGAATTTGATTTTGAAATAAAACACATAAAAGGAAAAGAAAACAAGGTGGTTGATGCACTCAGCAGGAAGGTACATGAAATGCATGTGGCATCTCTTAGTACTTGCCAACCAGATTTGATGCAGCAAATTATTAACCATATTGTCGAGGATGAAGTGTACGTGCAGATAAAGGACAAGTTGCAGCAGCAAAACCTTGAGAGGAAGTACGAAGGACATAAACCGGAAGGAGACAAACTTCTTACTTATAAGAATATAATTTATATTCCAAATGTGGCAGACTTGAGGAGGATTGTTATGGATGAAATCCATCAAGCTCCATATTCTGGTCACCGAGGATATCATAAAACAATTGCTACAGCCAGAAAGCAGTATTTTTGGCCGGGAATGAAAAAGGACATTGCTGAGTATATTTCTTAGTGCATGGAATGTCAGCAAGGGAAGATTGAACATCAACACCCAACAGGTTTGTTGCAACCTTTGCCAACCCTGTATTGGAAATGGGAAGTCATTTCCATGGATTTTATTACAGGGTTGCCAATGACTATGAGACAACATGATTCCATCATGGTTGTGGTGGATAAGTTAACAAAGGCATCACATTTTATACCGGTCAAGTCCACATATAACGCCGATGCCATTGCAAAGATTTTCATGAAGGAAATTTTCAGATTGCATGGATTTCCTAAGGCAAGAATTTCTGACAGGGATACCAAGTTTACTTCAAATTTTTGGAAGGGCCTTTTTGCAGATTTGGGTACAAAGCTGAACTTTAGCATTGCCTACCATCCTCAAACCGATGGACAAATAGATGGACAAACAGAGAGAGTAAATCAGGTGCTTAAAGACATGCTTTGCATGTATGTAATGGACAAACCATCCAAGTGGGAGGATTATTTGCACTTGGTAGAGTTTGCATATAATAACGGGCAGGAAGCATCATTGGGAATGAGTCCATATGAGGCTTTATATGGAAGAAGATGTAGGACACCTGTGACTTGGGATAATTCAATGAATAGAATTGTGCTTGGTCCATAATTGCTTAAGGAAATGGAACAAGAGGCTGCAAAGATCAGGGAGAACTTGAAAGCATCCCAAGCTAGACAAAAGAGCTATGCAGACAAGCATAGAGTGCATAGGGAGTTCAGTGTTGGGGATCATGTTTATCTTAGAGTGAGGCCAAGGAAGAGTTCCTTGAAGCTTGGGAGTTGTGCCAAGCTATCACCTAGATATTGTGGGCCATTTGAAGTGCTTGAAAGAATAGGGCCAGTTGCATATAGACTTGCATTGCCTGCTAGCACTAGAGCTCATAATGTTTTTCACGTCTCTTTGCTTAAGAAATATGTACATGATCCTAACCATGTGATTAATTGGGATGTGATCCAGGTGGAACTGGAGGGAGAGTTCCAAACCGAGCCATTGAGCATCCTAGACAAGAAGGTAACAGTGCTTCGAAACCGAGCCGTTGGACAGGTAAAGGCGCAATGGAAGCACTACGGTCCCAATGAGGCTACATGGGAGCTGGAGGATGCCATGAGAGTGGCGCATCCATTTTTGTTCAATTTTGAAGAGCATTGAGGATAGTACTAATGTAAGGGGGAGGGGAATGTAATATCCCGATTTTGACTCTATTGCATTAAAATTGTACGTGATGTAAATATCGTTATTAAATCATGGTGAGGAGCTTAAGGTCAAGGCCTCGCCATCGATTTAGTGTTTTATGTATCGACAATTAAAATTGATGCCGATGGTTGCCAGGCACAATATAAATTGAGACATCATGTGAATATGCAATTTAATAAAATACCTACAACTAGCTATGCCATGCAACAAGAGATGGGGGCATGATTTTCACAAGGAATAAGGAGGGAAATTATTCAAACTCACGCAGCTAGAGCTAGCTGAGGGCATTTTCTTCATGTTTTTCGGCGTTTTCCTTCATTCTTCCATGGCTGGAAATCTGATTTTGTGTTGCACAGTGGATGGGAAGAAGAGATTCATGATTTGGGGGTTTATAGAGGTCGTTTTCTGAAATCCATTTTGCTGTCCCAGGATTGATTCCCCATCTACCATTTTGTTTTTGGTTGCCCACGACTTCTGAGACTAATGGAAACCCCATCTTGGGCATCCCACAACCCAAACGTTTTTCTTCATACCCAGCACTTGTGTTTTGATGTTATGTGCATCTTTGTTTTGGCCTGAACTGTAAGTAAGAATTAGGAGTGGAAGAGGACTAGAATTGGCTTGATAAACCTAGTGAAGAGAGGAACCTCACAAAAGATCAAAAGGGGTTGGTTACTCTTCTATGCACACCTTGGAGAACACTAGAATGGAAGGTATGGCATGAGGGACTGTGTAGCAGTGAAGGGAATGCTTCCTTGTGTTGGGTGTGTAGGTATTATCGAGACCAAGCTAGATAGATCTTGTAGAGGTATCCATAGCTCTATGGTCGAGCTCACTAGCTTAGCAATTCTTCATTTCCATTGCCTTAGTAGCTTGATAAACCCAATTGTAGATTGTCTTGGCTGAACCTTGGTGTGTATTTGGCTATGTGTGAGTTTGTTGTTCCCTTTTTCTTTGTAGAAATCATGCCCAGCTCGGGGGTGGCAGTTGTGTTGAGAGATTGATGAGCACAACTGGCCTATGGTTGGGTGGAACATTGCAGCGACATAGCTAGTTGCTCAGGGCAGCTAATTTTCAAGATAAGTACTCTCTTGTATTAATTCTGCAATGTATTTGTTTTAAGAATTATTATGAATGTATTGAATGCTTGTTATAGGTTCAAGTAGAGATTTACTTCCGCTGTATTTTCCTACATTATACATCTGCATGTCTTTTACTTCCAATGCATTTTGCTTATTTTCATGGGGCTAGATGCCTGGTTATGACGTTGTGTCCTCTCCATCGCACTAGATTGACAAGAGGGGACGTGACAGTGGGAATGCGCAAGGCGAAAAATAAAATATAAAGTTATATGGGTTTCCGCAACCCAGAGTCTGCTCTGCGGAATGCTTAAGGCAGAGGGCGAAAAAGAAAGTATAAAGTAATATGGGTGTTTGTAACCCGGAGTCCGCCCTGCAGATTGTGGAAGGCGAAAAAGAAAATATAAAGTAATATGGGTTCCCGCAACCTCGAGTCCGCCATGCGGAAGGCGGAAGGCGAAAAAGTAAATATAAAATAATATGGGTTTCCGCAACCCGGAGTCCGCCTTGCGGATTGCGGAAGGCGGAAGGCAAAAAAGAAAATATAAAGTGACATGGGTTTTCTGCAACTCGGAGTCCGCCCTGCGAAATGCGAAAGAAAAATAGAAAGTAACATGGGGTTTCGAAATCCAAAGTTTGCATGCGGAAGCGGAATTGCGGAAATGACCTTTTAATTTTAGAACGGCCTGTACAGAAAACAATCAAGCTTAAGAATGAATGATATAGGAGGATACATGGCCCATGACTTGTATGTGTTAATTTTTTTATATATATGCATTTTAGTCAGGTTGTATGGGTATGTGGCAACAAAGCCCCTAGCATGTGGCTAGGGCCCCTATGTGTCTCTAGGGTATTCTGGTCTGGGACCAGGGACACGATGTCCAAGTAGATACTGCAGGAAGAGGCAGAGACATTCCTGGTCTGGGACCAGGCAGACTCTTGGTCTTGGACTAAGCAGGTCCTGCAAATGGTTGATCAACTTTCAGTTTAGAACTGAAGCTCAACTTAGTGCTGAGGACCATTCTCCTGGAGAATGGAGGACCTGATCAGGGTCCAAGTGGTTGATCAACAAGATTCTGTTTGGCACTGAAACTCAGCCTAGGGCTGAGAGCCATTCTTTAAAGAATGGAAGAACTTGGTCAGTTAACCAAGATAATGATGTGTGATGTCCTCTCTCCTAATCAGTTATTGCTAGGTTGTTTCTCAAGGGATTGGCCACCCCTTGATGATGTCCCTATTACCTAACCCTTAGGAGAAGTATTGAAGACCAAAGGATCATACCATCCTGTTTGAATCTTCCCCTTATATTGGGATGATAAAATATATGAAACAATGTACCTTGAGAGAGAGAAAAGATTAAAAGTCCTTGGTCTTGTTGGTCCTATAGGTAAATGTTTGTCCACCCTTATGGTTCACACTGATCTTGTGGGGTTGTGGGTTGTTTTATTGTGACCTCTTTGGTTGATTCATGGTCCTTTATCTTACTTGGTCCTAGCACTCTTATTGTGTGTGTACCTTTGTTATGACGACTCTTACCTTATGGGTTTTTGGTACACTAACCTAAGTTTTTTTAATCTTTTGGTTGGACCATTTACTTTATGACTTTATTATAAAATCATTAAATGTTTACTTTAAGGTTTTATTAATAAAACCTTTATGGTTTTTATTAATAAAGACCTTTGGACCATTTATTTACTTTATGGTTTTATTTTGGACCACTTTACCTTTTCCTAAGTCAACCTAATTGTTTGATTATAACACTCCTAACCTTATAAAAGATAGGTTTACCTTCATATTATTATCCATCGAATCATATCTCACTTACCTGGCGTCCATCTCTGCTTTGCATGTCTGTGTCCATCCCGTGGCTTCCATCTCTGCTTTGCGTGATTATCTTCTTCACGTGTCTCTACCTCGTGTGGGTCCGTCTCGTGGCTCTAGATCGTGGTTGTATCCCTGCACCACTACCACTTGCAGCGTGAGGCTGTGGCCCTTCTGCTTAAACGTAAACCTGTCTTCCTCTGCTGCTAAGCTTGTGCTGCTCCTACACAACTGTATCTTTTACTCGCACGACTGTGGTTTCCACCCCAACGTGGCCGTGTCTCATGCTTCTCCCGCGTGAGTTCTTGCGTGGTCTCAGCGTGACTGTTCTCTGCCCAACGTGACTGGTTCCTCCGCTAGCATGACCGTGTTTACTGCACCTGCGTGACTGTGAGTTTATCCTTCATGTGTGGACTGTGGTCTTCCCTAGCGTGACTGTGAGTTTATCTTTCATGTGTGGGCTATGGTTTTCCCCAGCGTGACTGTGAGTTTATCTTTCATGTGTGCATTGTGGTTTTCCCCAACGTGACTGTGAGTTTCTCTTTCAAATGTGTACTGTGGGTTTTCCCCAGCGTGACCATGAGTTTCTTTGTGGACTATAGGTTTCCTAGCATGACTATGTGTCTCCTACTTAGCATGACTGTGTGTCTCTCCACAATGTGACTGCATCCTTCCTCAGCATGACTGTGTGTCCTTTGTCAGCATGACTGTACCGAGTATCACTGTACTTGTTGACTAAGAAGTCTGGGTCAGTATGCTTTTGCTTTAAACCTCTTAATCTCTCTCTCAAGGTACGGCAATTGTTTACCCAGTTGATTTGTCCCTTCGATGGCAAGATCAAATCTAAAATATCTGAGTATAAGGCCAATTCAAATATGTGTTATGATTCTTTAATGCTGACATCTCCTGTACATTACTTTATCATGTTGTTACCGTACATGGTGTTGCTGCCTAATTCACACCTCGAGTAACGTGGCAGAAATCTTCAAGCCACTGGGTGCGACCTTGAGGGCAAGCTCGAGCCAAGTGCTGTCACCTGATACTAAGCTTCTCCGTCTAGGCCAACTCCCAGCGAAGCCAAGGGGTTGGACACTATAAAAGATAAATCTAAGGTTGTTTCTAACTATGAAAGTAGGAAACACAAATTTTCTAGGAGTTTTGAAATGGAATGAAATTCAATCTTACCAACTATTGTAAGTAAAATTACTTTAGCAACCCTTAGTCAAATAGATACACAATATTCAAGACACATTGTAGAATTAACTTATGCAAAAAATAACAGAATATATCAGTGCCAAAAATGAAGAAAGTGCTTTGCCAATGTGGGTTGCTAGTGTAGTCTTAGTGAAAGTATTGCAGTGTCTCGGTTGGTAAATTTTAGATTATTAGATGAGTAATTAAGGGAGTGGGTAAATTCTTAGTTAGTTTTATTAATGTGTGATTATTTGGATTATTAAAAGGAGGGGTGTTATCTCTCGAAATAATTTATTTTGATAGAATGAAGAATTTAATTCACGGAATGAGGGATATGAATATCACTGACAGTTTGAAAGCCTCTGTTTTTGATTTGGATGAAAATTTCACAAGGTACAGTTGGTGGCTTGGGCGAGGATCAGAACATCTCATTAGCTACCGAAAGTTGGAAGATAAATAACAGGTGGAAAACCCTTTCGGGGGTTAGACGTATTGCTAAATTCTTGACTGCCATCGGAACATTTTTAAACAACGATCGGAGGTGTAGTCCTCTTTTACACCGACATTTCGGAGTTTCAGTGCGCTACGACGCCGTCACTACGGAGAATCTAGTGTTTTGAAGTCCCGATCATTTTGTGGCTTGAAGTTTCGATCGCGAAGCTAGTGGTTTAAGGTTCCGATGGTTAGTGGCTTGAGCTTCCGATCGCTGATCGCGAAGCTAGTGGTTTAAGGTTCCGATGGTTAGCGTTTTGGAGTTTTGATCGCCGACAAAGAGTTTTAGTGGCTAGAGTGTCCAATCACCAATAGATTAGTGGTTAGTCTTTCCGATCGCCGATGCTTAGTAAGTGATTTGAACCGCCGACACTGCGGCAGTGCTCAGATTTAAAATTCCGATGGTTAGTGGCTCGAGCTTCCGATGGCCGATGTGGAAACCGTCGCGATGCTAGTGATTTGAGACGTCGACACTACGGTAGCGTTCCAGTCTAAGGCGCCGATGGGATAGTGGCTAGAGCTTTCGATTTCTGATCGCGAAGCTAGTGGTTTAAAGCTCCGACACTGCGGCAACGTTCAGATAAGAGGTTCCGATGCATTAGTTATTACAGCTTCCGATCGCCGACAAGCTAGTGATGGAAAGCGCCGATACGTTTAGTCTTGGGGTGTCGATGGGTTAGAGGTCAGAGCTTCCGATCGACGACCGCGACGACACGGTAGAAAATTCCGACGGATTAGACAAGAAAGGTCTCGTCAGTTATCCGCCGAAACACTGGCTTTTGGCGGCAATTTTACACTGAACCAACAGTGGTGATTATCAGCGACTACTGCAGTTATTTAGTATTCGCTCAGTGAACTAGATCTTCGAAATAGATAGACAAATAGTTAGCTAGGGTTTTAAACCCTAATTTGAAAAAACTATCACTTCTGAGTATTTTTTGTGAAAACAGATCGAAGTTTCAAGATCTGTCATTTTTTGTAGAAGGCTATAAAGCACATGATCGATTTTATAATAAAGGTTCAACTTTGGGGATTTATGAGCCAATAATGCTTTCAAGCTTCTCATTTTACTTATTCATGATATAAGTTCTTTTGTTGTGATCTGTTCAGCCATCATCTCTTTCTTTATTGTATTTATGCCTGAATGTGTATTTAGGTCATTTTCAGATTGATTAAAAAGTTGATAGCTGTCATCCTATTGGTTTATTAGTGCTATTTGATTTATAAATACCATCCTCATCAGGATTTAGCCATTTATATGCATGTGTTTTGTATGTAAGTTTGCCATCCTGGTGAGTTCTCCATCCCTGCACCTTATTGTCGAACTTCTGAGCAATTGCAACTAAAAGCCTTGTAAACGAGTGAGTTTTATGCATGCCTTGAGAGTGGAAAGGTTATATAGGTCAACTGACTTGATCCATATCAGAAAACCCTAAAAACATTGTAAGTTACTAGGCATCCTCGAGCTACAACCTAGAGGAGTTTCCTAGAGTGATAACAAACTGGTGCCGTTGCCGGGGAGAGGAGATTGAAGCTCAGCTTCCCTGGGAGACGACATAGATCCAAGCTTTGATGATAGACAAAGCTTGGACATTATTACGGTTGTAATCATCTATCTGGCCAACTCCATTGATATAAGGTGGCTTCAAGAAGACCAAGTACCAGAGCAAACCCAAAGGGGCCACCAGCAACACCTGTTTCAGATCCAGAAGAAATTTTGAGGAAAGCTAGGGCTTTACTAGACAGACCAGCAGTGCTGCACAAAAAGCTACATCATGTATTTCAAGAAATCTTTCTGCTATTATTTCTTCTACTGAAACTCTTAATTCCCAAGAATTTTTAGATACCTCAGAAAAATCTAGGGGTTGGGCATCTTCAAGCACTTCTGCTCGTGAAGATCCAATCCCTGGTGACTCCACTGGGATAAGTATACCGCCGCCTTCTCAGCAAGTATCTTCATCAGTGCTGCCTTCCACAACCTTGTCCATACCCATTTCCAATATGGCTGCCCCGCAATTGACCAAGATGGAAAGGATCCTGGTAGCTAGGTATGCACCCCTAATTTTGCCAAATCCCCTTGCAGCCATGCCTACTGGGGATTATCTCAAGTATATGCCTAAGTTTACAGGGGAAGGGGATTTCACTGTTGAAGAACATCTAGAGGCTTTTTACAGCTATGCT
This sequence comes from Pseudotsuga menziesii, assembly GCA_001517045.1. NCBI lineage: Eukaryota > Viridiplantae > Streptophyta > Pinopsida > Pinales > Pinaceae > Pseudotsuga > Pseudotsuga menziesii. The sequence goes on from LPNX011183372.1 coordinate 315,324, forward strand.
GAAAATATTAACATAGAACAGGAAGATGTATGGACTAGAGTTTTTGTGCAAAGCCTAGATGGCCAAGCTAGGAAGTGGTTTAAGGAACTGCCTGCCGGATCAGTGGCAGGCATAGAGGCCCTAGATGACATTTTCCTAAAGCATTGGGGAGAAAGGAGGGACCACCTCTACTATATCACAGAATTCAGTAACCTGAAAAGAGAAAATGGGGAGTCTGTCTCCAACTTTACCAAGAGATTCAACAATATGTACAGCAAGATCCCTACCGAAATTAAGCCCACTGATACCTCAGCTAGGATAACTTATGCAAATGCCTTTGACTCTGACTTCTGCTGACTTCTCAGAGAAAGGAGGTCTGCTTCCTTGTCACTCATGCAGGATGCTGCCCTAGAGGTAGAGTCAAACATTCTGGCATCTCAGAAGGTAAAAGGGAAGATAAACAGGAAAAAGCAGCCAATAGACTATAGTGGGGCTTCAGCATCAGAGAACAAGATTGACAAAATGACCAAACTTTTAGATAACCTGACTGCTGAAATGTCTAAGTTGAAGGACCAAGGACATCTTACCTACGAGGGGTAAAGGGCCAAGTGACTTTGCTCCTCGAAACCCAAATTTTGTTCCTTATAGAAGAGGAAACCCCCTAGTTCAGATTCTCATAAGGGAGAGAAATCAAGGGGAAGATTAGAGGATAAGAGCTCCATTTCAAAATGCTGTATTAGAAGAAGAGCCAGAATTCATTGAAGAAGAAGGAGAAGCTGAAGATAATATCCATTGCATGGAGGATGAGGTGGACTATTCTTTTCTGACATAGGCAAAATATGAGGAAGCCTTGATTGATGAGCAGATCACTGAAGAGGCTGTCTATCAGGCTGATGGTTAGGGAGGTTACAAACTGAGGTCTAGGCTGGTTGCACCCCTCAAGAAGAATGCTGTACCTGTCAAGTAGCCTGCTGCACCAGCTAGAAAGGTTGTTGTTTTACCAAAGAAAGTGGCTGTCCCATCCAAAGCATTGCATAAACCAACACCTTCAGCCACACGTGATCAAGTCCAACTCAAACCTACAACTCATGAGGTAAGGTTTCCAGATAGGCTGTGTTGCCCACCTATTTCGACTAGGTGGCAACTCCATGTACATGAACTGTACATAGTTATACCTTGGAAAATTCTGAGGATTTTTCCATTTCTGCAGGGCAATTGCCCCTTTGTAAAACGAAATGTCCGCTCCCTTGCGTGGGAAAATTAATGTAAATTAATGTACTAGTGTGGATCATATGATACGGATGCCACACCATGGAACTGATTGTTAGGGAAGTCCCCTCATCGAGTGTTTTTCCCTTTCCAATTGATCTTGTTGAACAAACGAGTTTAATCGGTTTGGTTTTCACTCAAAATCCTCCAAAGTGGTGACGGGCGTTCTACCAGTCAAGTCCATGAGGTGGCTAAAGCCTTAAAGTGTAATTCATGACAATGCTAGACATTTGTCTAGAGTCTTGCGGAGTTTCGTTATGTTATTGAAATTTTATTAATTTTTTCCAGTTAATTAATTCCACCCCTTGGTGGTTAATTAA
>LPNX011183373.1:0-21167 GCA_001517045.1 Pseudotsuga menziesii
CAAATGAAAGTTATATCCACCATCACCATGAAATGACATTGAAGCTTGATATCTTATCCTATGTGCTCCTCAACCATGGAAGATGTCCTCAATGTTGCACGTGCATAACAAAAAGAATGATGGAGATGGTGTAGATTGTGAGTATTTTCAAAGGCGGGCTCGTGCTCTTGAAAAACATTGCGCGCTAATTGAAATTTTCAGAAACACGCAGTGAAGTTGATCTCGGACAATGACAATTCATTGTTTTAACAGTCCCAAAATGTGCACGTGATTTGACCAGTAAAAACGCGTACGCGATTTGTATAACCAAAACGCGCACGCGATATCTTCAATCACAATTAATGGGGTGGGTGCACGGCTAAACGTAATTACAATATCAACTAAATAGATTTTTGTTCCATGTTCCATGACTAGTTATTCATAAATATATATGTAATCCAAAAAGATATACTAGTTCATCATTTTATATTATTAAAAAGATTATATATATTAGTTCATCATTTTATAAAAATATTATATATACCAGTTCATCATTTTATATATATTTAGATTATGAAGTAAAAAGATATACTAGTTCATCATTTTATATATATTTAGATTATGAAGTAAAAAGATATACTAGTTCATATAGATGATGATGATGAACGATGATGATGTTCATGATGTTGATAGTGAGGATGATGATGATGATGTTCATGATGTTGATGGTGATGAATGATGATGATGAGGATGATGAGGATGTTCATGATGTTCATGGTGAGGATGATGATGATGTTCATGATGTTGATGGTGATGATGATGAGGAGGATGATGATGAGGATGATGATGATGATGTTCACGATGTTGATGGTGATGATGATGATGTTCACGATGTTGATGGTGATGATGATGATCATGTTGATGATGATGATGATGATGATGATGTTCAAGGTGATGATGATGATGAGGATGACGATGACGATGAGGAAGGTGATGATGATGTTCATGATGTTGATGGTGATGATGATGATGAGAATGATGATGATGATGAAGGTGATGATGAGGATGAGGATGATGATGATGATGTTCATGATGTTGATGGTGATGAGGATGATGATGATGTTCATGATGTTAATGATGAGGATGATGATGATGATGTTCACGGTGTTGATGGTGATGATGAATGATGATGATGACGATGACGATGATGAAGGTGATGATGACAATGAGGATGATGATGATGATGTTCATGATGTTGATGGTGATGATGATGAGGATGATGATGATGAGGATGTTCATGATGATGATGATCATGTTGAGGATGATGATGATGTTGATCGTAATGATGATGAGGATGATGATGATGATGTTCACGATGTTGATGGGCATGATGAATGATGATGATGATGATGTTCATGATGTTGATGGTGATGAGGATGACGATGATGTTCATGATGAGGATGATGATGAGGATGATGATGATGATGTTGATGGTGATGATGATGAGGATGATGATGATGATGTTCACGATGTTGATGGTGATGATGAATGATGATGATGATGATGAGGATGATGATGATGATGTTGATGGTGATGATGATGAGGATGATGATGATGATGTTCACGATGTTGATGGTGATGATGAATGATGATGATGATGAGGATGAAGATGATGATGATGTTCATGATGTTGATGGTGATGATGATGATGAGGATGATTATGATGTTGATGATGTTGATGATGAGGATGATGATGAGGATGATAATGATTATGTTGATGATGTTGATGGTGATGATGATGAGGATGATGATGATGATGTTCACGATGTTGATGGTGACGATGATGTTCATGATGTTGATGGTGATGATGAATGATGATGATGATGATGAGGATGATGATGAGGATGAGCATGATGATGATGATGTTCGTGATGTTGATGGTGATGATGAGGATGATGATGATGAATGATGATGATGTTCATAATGTTGATGGTGAGGGTGATGACGAGGATAATGAGGATGATGATGATGATGATGTTCATGATATTGATGGTGATGATGATGATCATGTTGATGATGATGATGATGATGAAGTTGAAGATGATGGTGATGATGACGGTGATGATGATGATCATGTTGATGATGATGATGATGATGAAGGTGATGATGAGGATCAGGATGAGGATGAGGATGAGGATGAGGATGATGATGATGATGTTCATGATGTTGACGGTGATGATGATGATGATGATGATGATGACGATGATGAAGGTGATGATGATGATGAGGATGATGATCATGATGTTCATGATGATGATGGTGATGATGATGATGAGGATAATGATGATGCTCATGATCTTGATGATGAGGATGATGATGAGGACGATGATGATGATGATGATGATGTTGATGGTGATGATGATGAGGATGATGATGATGATGTTCACGATGATGATGAATGATGATGATGATGATGACGATGATGAAGGTGATGATGATGATGATGATGATGAATGATGATGATGTTCATGATGTTCATGATGATGATGAGGATGAGGATGATGATGAGCATGATGATGATGATGTTCGTGATGTTGATGGTGATGATGAGGAGGAGGATGATGATGATGTTCATGATGTTGATGATGAGGATGATGATGAGGATGATGATGATGATGTTGATGATGTTGATGGTGATGATGATGAGGATGATGATGACGATGTTCACAATGTTGATGGTGATGATGATGTTCATGATGTTGATGGTGATGATGATGATGATGATGATGATGACGATGATGTTGATGAGGATGATGATGAGGATGAGCATGATGATGATGATGTTCGTGATGTTGATGGTGATGATGATGATGATGAATGATGATGATGTTCATGATGTTGATGGTGAGGATGATGATGAGGATGATGATGATGATGATGATGATGATGTTGATGGTGATGATGATGATCATGTTGATGATGATGATGATGATGAATTTGAAGATGATGGTGATGATGACGGTGATGATGATGATCATGTTGATGATGAGGATGATGATGACGATGAGGATGACGATGAGGATGATGATGATGATGTTCATGATGTTGACGGTGATGATGATGATGATGATGATGATGACGATGATGAAGGTGATGATGATGATGGTGATGATGATGATGATGTTCATGATGATGATGGTGATGATGATGATGAGGATGATGATGATGTTCATGAAGTTCATGATGTTCATGATGTTCATGATGAGGATGATGATGAGGATGATGATGTTGATGGTGATGATGATGAGGATGACGATGATGATGTTCACGATGTTGATGGTGATGATGAATGATGATGATGGTGATGACGATGATGAAGGTGATGATGATGATGATGATGATGAATGATGATGATGTTCATGATGTTGATGGTGATGATGAAGATGATGGTGATGATGATGATGATGATGTTGATGGTGATGATTATGATAAGGATGATGATGGTGGTGGTGATTATGATAAGGATGATGATGATGATGATGTTCATGATGTTGATGATGATGAACATGGCAATGTTGATGATGATGATCAATGATCAATGATCATGGTGATGATGATGATGATGATGAAGATGAATATGAAGATAATGAAGATGATGATCATGTTGATGATGATGATGATGATGATGATGATGACAATGGTGATGATGATGAAGATGATGAGGAAGGTGATGATGATGATGATGTTGATGACGACGATGGTGATGATGATGATGAAGTTGAAGATGATGGTGATGATGATGGTGATGATGATGATGATGATGATGAAGTTGAAGATGATGGTGATGATGATGATGATGATGTTCATGATGTTGATGGTGATGATGATGATGAAGATGATGATGATCTTCATGATGTTCATGATGTTGATGATGAGGATGATGATGATGATGGTGATGGTGATGATGATGAGGATGATGATGATGATGTTCACAATGTTGATGGTGATGATGAATGATGATGATGATGATGATGATGATGAAGGTGATGATGAGGAGGAGGAGGATGATGATGATGTTCATGATGATGATGGTGATGATGATGAGGATGATGATGATGTTCATGATGTTCATGATGTTGACGATGAGGATGATGATGAGGATGATGATGATGATGTTGATGGTGATGGTGATGATGATGTTCACGGTGTTGATGGTGATGATGAATGATGAGGATGATGATGACGATGATGAAGGTGATGATGATGATGAGGATGATGATGATGATGTTCATGATATTGATGGTGATGATGAGGATGAGGATGATGTTCATGATGTTGATGATGATGATGATGTTGATGGTGATGATGATGATCATGTTGATGATGGTGATGATGATGATGATGATGAACGTGATGATGATGATGATTATGAGGATGATGATGATGAATGATGATGATGTTCATGATGACGATGATGATGATGATGATGATGTTCATGATGTTGATGGTGATGATGATGAGGATGATGATGTTGATGATGTTGATGGTGATGATGATGATGATGATGGAAATCATGGCAATGGTGATGATGATGATGATGATGATGATGAAGGTGATGATGATGATGATGATGACGATGACGATGGTGATGATGAAGGTGATGAAGATGATGATGATGAAGAAGATGAAGATGATGTTGATGGTGATGGTGATGGTGATGATGAGGATGAGGATGAGGATGAGGATGAGGATGATGATGATGATGTTCATGATGTTGTTGGAGATGATGATGAGGAGGATGATGAGGAGGATGATGATGATGAAGGTGATGATGATGAGGATGATGAGGAGGATGATGATGATGTTCATTATGTTGATGGTGATGATGATTATGAGGATGATGATGATGATGATGATGATGATGATGATGTTCATGATGTTGATGGTGATGATGATGAGGTTGATGATGAGGATGATGATGATGATGGCAATGATGGCAATGGTGATGATGATGATGATGACGATGGTGATGATGAAGGTGATGATGGTGATGAAGATGATGAGGATGATGATGATGAGGATGATGATGATGGTGATGATTATGATAAGGAAAGACTTGTTGAAAGATGAAATGCCTTATGGTGTGTGTTATCACTCCAGGAAACTACCTAGGGTTATAAGCTAGGTATGCCTGGTAACTTAAAAAATCATGTTTTTGTGTTTTTGTAAAGGTGGATCAATGGGACAACTCAATACGAGTACGGCATTCAGACATTCAGCATGATAAACAAATAAAACAGTGCTCTCAAGAGTTGATTAATCAGCAGATAACTTTTAAAGGTGGATGAAGAAAAGAATGTAACTAAACCAGTACAGAGTAGGGTTCAAGAGACATCCAAGAAACTAATATCAGGCTATGAGCTAAACAATGGAAAAACGACCATTCAAAGCTAGACAACACAGATAATAGTGAAAAGGAATATGGAAAGCTGACATCAAAACTGAAAGAAACCTGTGATCTGTATTAGCATAAAGAAGACTGAGTACAATAACAGATTACTCTCTCCAAAATCGAACCCCCTGTTCTCCCAATGTATTTGGCTTTATAGCCTTACAAGATCAAATCTAGATCCATGAAAAATGGATCAGATTTGCCAAAAATAGTCAAATCAACAAGTGTAAGATGAGATCCTATAAAAATGGATCTAGAATGCTAAAATTGGAAAGTCAAAACAAAATAGGAAAAGATCTTATCCAATGAGTCAAAATCTATCTTGACAGCCCTGATATCCTCCAATCTCTTTGACAAGTGTAGAAATCCTTCCAAGGCTGATGAATCATCATGAGAAATTCAAATTTGCCTCCTTTGGCAAAAATACAGTATTTCTGCTCATTAACTAGTCCACTTTTTTCACTTTTCAACCTTCTTAACCATCAAATACATCAAGATAAACTCTTAAACCTGATGTATTTAATTATTATACATCATTAGAAACCAACCTCGAGAGATTTGGTTGAGAAAAAGTCAAATCTGGGCAAAAACACTAGCTTGCTGCCTTGTAACAGGTTTGCTCAGGAATTTTTGACACGTGATATTTTGGGGAAATTTTTGCTGACTTCCCAAGCTCTAAAACCAAATCTGAAAGCACCAGTGGATATATTATAATCTTTAGATGTCAATCGACTATTAGAACATTCAAAACGGACATTCCACGGCTGAGAAAATTGATTTTTCCCAAAGGCAATTTTTTCTGGAAATTCTACAGGTTTCGGCAGTTAAGCCTTCTGTCTGTTTCGTGCTTTAGCTGCCGAAAACGACCTGTTTCGACAGTTAACTAACTTTTCACAGACAAGCTTAGCTGCCGAAAGCTGAAATTTTTCATTTTGAAGACTAAGACTTAGATGAACGAAATTTTCAACTATGCACATCAAAATTAGACCTCTTAATGAACTCCAAAAAATTTCTTTTAAAATTTTTTGACTCTATTCTATCTCCTAAAATAATGAAATTTAGACGGGGTTATTTTAGGAGATAACATCTAGCTCCTACTCGGGGAAGGAATCCTCCCAGTGAGGTTCCAAGAATCCCAGAACCAAGTGCCTTTCCTGGAGAAAGCTCAAACAGAACTTTAAACTCTAGTGTTTCATTGGGCATGGAGTTATTAAGCTGCCTTTGGCATTGGCCATGGAGTCATTAAGCCTGTGCCACTGTTCCCTCTGTAAACCTGTAGCTTTCATGCAGCCTGCTCTGCTTATTCATGAACTGAACAAAACTGAAAATGATCTTCATGCTCATAGGAAAAGCTTATTCCTCTACCTACTCCTACACTAACCAAATGTACTACCTCTTATCAAATGAAGTGATGCTTCCAATGAAGCCATGTAAAGAACTTTTTTAATGCCATCATGCTAGATCTTGACCCCAAAAACAATGAAAACCATATCATATAGAAAAGAGGTTTGAACAGATGATAAAGATGATCCTCTTCTGGCAGAAAAATTTTAAGATCTATACTGCTCATAGACTCTAAATAGTCAGCAAATGGATCATCAAAATCACAATGAAATACCTCTTGGAGCTACTGCTCCAATTGACTATGTTGCAGCTGCTCTTCGTTTCCTCCAAAAAACTCATTGCTGAACGTAGACTGCTTGAGATCTGCTGGAGAAACATATGAGACGGACTGTTGATCTGGACTTTTAAGTTTCTTGCCACCATCACTCTCTTCATATGTGCTGTGATCTACCTTCTCCTGCAAGTTTAAAAACTATGAGCTGCTCATAACATGTGCTGCAGATTCAACCCCAAGATTCGTATCTTCTCTGTTATTAGGATCAAGAGACTCATGACTAGTATCAACTACAGCATCAACCCATTCTTGATCATGATTCTCATGTTCTAGCTGAAGATTGGACAGTCCTTGCAAATCTGGACTTTGTAAGCTGCCCTCATCAACCTTTGCAGATCTGAAACTGTCAGCTGTTGTCTTGTTAGTCTGCTCATCATCTTCAAAATTTTCAGAGATAAAAATCTGATCTTCGTGACAACTAACAACAGTATATGTGTTTGATATGATGTCAAAAGCATAACTAAGATTGTCATAGTGTGAATCATTTATCTCCTTATCATGATGAGAAATATCTGCTGCTTCAACATGTTCTTCATGATTGTCTAAATATTTATATAATAAACTAAACTCATGACAACATTCTGGATAAAGAAGATCAGTTGAAAACTCGGTTTTGCAAAACAAATTGAAGGCAGCATGAAAATCAGCCAAAGAGCTGATACTTGCTCTTGGAAGAGACTGACACCAGTGAAGAGAAATCCCCTCTAATGAAAAACAGAAGAGCCGGATCTGGACATCCTCATGCACTACCTGCAACCGCTGCATGTAGTCATGAAAGTCCAGCAAATGTTCAGGTGGCACTTCCCACTCTTCTCCTCGAAATCTAGGAAGACTGTTCTCCCATTCATCTCTAGTAGGAACTTGATTAGGGAAACCAGCAATGCTTGAAAAATCACAGAATGCATACCTCTTGGCTAAGATCCTGTTCATGTCATACCAGTGCAGTCACCAACAGATTCTGAACAATGGAGTCGCCAATGAGTTCGTCCTTCATGGAGTCGCCAGATAGATGATTATAACCAATATGTGTCTACCCCTTGTCTATCATCAAAGAGTAGATCTATGTCGTCTCCCAGGAAGATCAGCTTCTCAACTCGCTCCCCGGCAATGGCGCCAATTTGTTATCACTCCAGGAAACTACCTAGGGTTATAAGCTAGGTATGCCTGGTAACTTAAGAAATCATGTTTTTGTGTTTTTGTAAAGGTGGATCAATGGGACAACTCAATCCGAGTACGACATTCAGACATTCAGCATGATAAACAAATAAAATAGTGCTCTCAAGAGTTGATTAATCAGCAGATAACTTTTAAAGGTGGATGAAGAAAAGAATGTAACTAAACCAGTACAGAGTAGGGTTCAAGAGACATCCAAGAAACTAATATCAGGCTATGAGCTAAACAATGGAAAAATAACCATTCAAAGCTAGACAACACAGATAATAGTGAAAAGGAATATGGAAAGCTGACATCAAAACTGAAAGAAACCTGTGATCTGTATTAGCATAAAGAAGACTGAGTACAATAGCAGATTACTCTCTCCAAAATCGAATCCCCTGTTCTCCCAATGTCTTTGGATTTATAGCCTTACAAGATCAAATCTAGATCCATGAAAAATGGATCAGATTTGCCAAAAATAGTCAAATCAACAAGTGTAAGATGAGATCCTATAAAAATGGATCTAGAATGCTAAAATTGGAAAGTCAAAACAAAATAGGAAAAGATCTTATCCAATGAGTCAAACTCTATCTTGAAAGCCCTGATATCCTCCAATCTCTTTGAAAAGTGTAGAAAGCCTTCCAAGGCTGATGAATCATCATGAGAAATTCGAATTTGCCTCCTTTGGCAAAAATACAGTATTTCTGCTCATTAACTAGTCCACCATTTTCACTTTTCAACCTTCTTAACCATCAAATACATCAATATAAACTCTTAAACCTGATGTATTTAATTATTATACATCATTAGAAACCAACCTCGAGAGATTTGGTTGAGAAAAAGTCAAATCTGGGCAAAAACACTAGCTTGCTGCCCTGTAACAGGTTTGCTCAGGAATTTTTGACATGTGATCTTTTGGGGAAATTTTAGCTGACTTCCTGAGCTCTAAAACCAAATCTGAAAGCACCAGTGGATATCTTATGATCTGTAGATGTCAATCGACTATTAGAACATGCAAAACGGACATTCCACGGCTGAGAAAATTGTTTTTTCCCAAAGGCAATTTTTTCTGGAAATTCTACAGGTTTCGGTAGTTAAGCCTTCTGTTGTTTCGTGCTTTAGCTGCCGAAAATGACCTATTTCGGCAGTTAACTAACTTTTCACAGACAAGCTTAGCTGCAGAAAGCTGAAATTTTGCATTTTGAAGACTAAGACTTAGATGAACGAAATTTTCAACTATGCACATCAAAATTAGACCTCTTAATGAACTCCAAAAAATTTCTTTTAAACTTTTTTGACTCTATTCTATCTCCTAAAATAATGAAATTTTGATGGGGTTATTTTAGGAGATAACAGTGTGTGCCTCTCAAATTCCTCTAATTCGATGTCAATGCTTCTTTGTCCCTGTTCAAGGTTTTCTTTTATGCATGCTTTTGTCCTTTTGTTTGCTTCAATTGTTTTTATTTACATGCAATCACTTAAATTCTTATTATTCTTGCATTACAGCTTCCACGGTTCTTTAAATCCTGTGTATTTGGTTGCGATGTTTTCCAACCAAGAGTAGGAGCAGGTTAAGAACGACTTCCAAGTTTCAAACAACTGCAGGTTCCACTTTACTTAAACCCAAGGTAATGCTTATCAGCGAAATATTTTATTTAAAAAGACAATAAAAAGTAGCTCTACATTTTATATTATTAATAGCTATGAACATTTTCAAAATAGCTCAGCTCTCAAAAATTGATTAATAACTGTGAAAATCTTAAATTCTCACACCCACTCATTGGTCACAAGCACCCTTACTCTGGAAGAATTATAGTATATCTGCAAGTCATCGGGCATCAACTATGCTATACGTCTTCTTCCTTGCTCATTGTGTATCTCCTTCACATTCACATTGGCATTGTGATTTTTGATGAGCCATTGAATGATTTAAACTGTTGTTAGGTGTCGGTTGGGTCATCGACCTATAATAATGTGTAATCTTTTTTGAAATATCAATCTTCCTTACTATTAAAATAAACGCTTTACCCTCCAAAGAAATCTGAGGCAAGTCCTGCCATCAATTAATGGATTATACAGAAACTTAAACTACTCCCTCCCTTTTAAAGAATTGTTAATTGTGTGTTGTCTCGGCCTTTGACTACAGTAGATTCTAATTCATTAGAGTTATTTATGTTCAATCCACTTGTGACATAGGAAATATCCTCTCATTAATCTTTTGAATCATAATACACCGACCATTCCATTATTATGTTTTATGATCTTCCCCAATTTTGGATGCATTAGAAAACGGATTGAAAATTCATAGTATTTATTGTTTGTTTATATATATTAAATAACTTTAAAAATTAAATATTTATTTTATAGTGGTGAAATAAATATAATATATATATTCAAAATATAATATATTTTAATTAAATTAGGGCGCCTGGTAGGCTAGCTTAAGTAGTTGAGTGTTGTAAATTGTAAGTATAAGATTTTGGGGTCAAATCTATCGGTAACTATATATTGTTATATACGAGTCTCACTTGGTGGAAATTATAGAAAGTAAGTAAAACCACAAAAACAATAATTTGGAAAATACCACAATTTTGAAAGAAAAATTACTTTATTTATTAAATTTTAATGATTTTTTTATAATTAATGTTTAATTTTTTTAATCATAATTATTTGAAGAAACAATATTTTATTTTAACTTTAATTTAATGAAAAGTTTACTTAATTCATACTTTATCTCTCACTCAAGGGTTAGGTTATTTATGTCAGGGGTGGCAGGTGCGGGTGGGATCCTAGTTGATCCCGGAGGACAAGTGGAACATAGATTCGCTTGGGGACTCGGTCCTAGAACCAACAACGAAGCAGAATGGATGGCCCTTCTCCAAGGTCTTCACCTTATTCGGAACAAAAATATCCAGAAAGTTCTGGTCTTCGGCGACTCCAGGCATGTCATCTATAAGATGATTAATGGGTATCCTTCAGGAGATATCAAATGTCGTAGACTATATAAAAAGGCTCAACTTCTTTTGTCCCAGCCCATCGAATTTTATCACATTCTTCACCAGAATAACAAGGACGCAGATGCGATGGAAAATGTTGGAGCTAGTCTCCCTCAAGGCCATTTCAAACATGACAAGGATCCTCCTTTCTACAAAGCCATTCCATTAAGAGAACTCTAAGAAACCTCCATCAAATCAAGAATAGGCAAACTTATGAAATGAAGCTTCTTGATTCCAAGGATTATAATTGCATGGTTATTGTTTTTTCCCCCCTTGGCTCCCTTGTTTTCATCCTCTCCCTCTTTCTCCTTTCTTTCTTCCCCTTTCCATCTTCCCACTCCCCCCTTCATCCCTTCTACCGCCCCCTCTCCTCGCGTCACCCCCTTCCAGCTGGTCTTCACCCTCTCCCTCCCCTTGGCGGTCACCTGCATTTAAGATCCCGTCTTGTCTTACCCTATTTGGCGGCCGCGTGGATAGTCCAGCCCACCTCGACAGCAGAGAATTTAACTCCCCTCAGGCTCACATTGAAGTGCCATTCCTCCTCGCACGAACGAGGTTCTTCTTACTCTGTCTCCATGTCGAACCTTAGCCTTATCCTGTCTCATGGTTACGCTGCGGGTTTGTATTCAGACTTTGCCATCCTTCTGCAAGAGGCAGACGGAACTGGAATAGGGAGTTTGCAAGTTCCTCCTTGGCATAAGCGGCCTTCTATCGTTGAAGAAAATCTCGTTCAGTTTTCCCTCTGTCAAAGTTATTACCCTTCAGATCATTGGGAAATTGACTCTGAGGCTGAGAATTGGAGTAACTCAGCCCTCCAGCTAGCAAATCATCAAGAGTTAGCAGAGGTAGCAGTTTGCCCCTTGCAATCGCAGCTGTCTCGCTTGGATATTTCGTCCGACTCAGGCATTATGGCGCATTTGGGTAACAAGCTTGGACTGCAGGATATCATGAAGAACTTACGAAGGGTATATGAGTTAACAGCTATAGGGGTTAAGGAGAGTAGAGACACAGCCAAGGAAATAAAGGAAATGAGCGAAACTGTTAGCAGGACATCTCAGGAAGTCAGCAACAATGGAGCCCGCACAGACGACTTGGAAAGCAATCTGCTAGAACTTCTGGGAAGAGTTGAACGCATTGAAGAAGACATTCAAAGGCTCGTTTCAATGAACCAGGAGAGCAGGGTCAATGGCATCAACGACCCAGCACCCCAGCCTATGGAAGAAGAATCTGTTCAGCAGCCCCGCCCTCAGAGAGGCAAATGAATTTTATAGCCTGTTTTATGTTCAGTTTAGTAAGGGGTTTATGTTTCAATTTTGTATGAATCATGTTTTTCTGCACTCTGCTATGTAGACAGTTTGTAAGGGTATTCACTACCCGGTTAGTATGCAGCTCAGAAACAATCTTTTGCTCTCTGTTTTGGGAGATAGATCATGTTTGGCTTGTTGTTTTTATGCCGTGTCGGCCTTATATCTTCCTTCGGAAATGTAATGAATGGCTGTGCACAGCCTGTTAATACAACCCCTTTTCTGTTTCTGTTAAAAAAAAAAGGGTTAGGTTATTTATGTCATGTGGAGTCCATTGTGACTTTGTGCTTTTGTTCTTATTGTTCGCCCCAAAAAAGTTTGGTTCAATGTTCAAATTTTCCACGGAAATGATTTTGTAATGATAACGTTATTTGCTGTTTTTCCTTTCATCATTCCATTGCTTAAACTACACAGTTAGTCTTGATTTTGTAATGATAACGTTCTTTGCATTTCTTTCTTCAAATATTCCATTGCCTAATCTACACAATTAGTCTTTTTCCACGATGAGTTAATACGTGGTTTTCGGAGGTATTCAGTTTTGGTAGTGGAGAGGGGAGGATCTCCTTATGGAGATCCTGACATAGAGAACGCCGATGCTTTTGGAAAGCCATTGATTGAGAGCGACAACTACACTGCCGTAGCGCAGACGTTTGTTTCAGAGGATGGGGTGAGTAACGCGAGAGGCAGAGTTCTGGGAGGCGGAACTGCTATCAACGCCGGCTTCTGCAGCAGGGCGAGCAGAGAATATGTTCGTAATATGGGATGGGACGAGGGACTTGTAGAGGAGTCGTATGAATGGGTGGAGAAGCAGAATGCCTTCAAACCGTATCAGCTCACGCCTTGGTCATCGGCTATGAGAGATGGCCTACTGGAAGCAGGGGTTGTTCCATACAATGGATATACGTTGGATCATTTGGACGGAACCAAGATCAGCGCCTCCATCTTCGACAGCAATGGCAAGAGACACACAGCAGCTGACCTTCTCAAGTCTTCCAATCCCGATAATATTGTAGTCCATCTCAATGCTACCGTCAGCAGGATTCTCTTCAACTCTCCAGCACAAGGTAATTTATTCAAACACATGACACCGTTTCTACGTTGATGTTTCTCCTACACATGATCACAACATTCGTTGCGAATATTGTCTAGGTAAATCTCAAAACATTTATAGTCAATATTAGAGTAATAGACTGATGTAGATTCAATATAGATTTAGTATTTTGAGTATGAGTTAGATCATGCAGAAACGAAGGATGGCTCCTCTCAGCAGCCAAGGGCAAGTGGTGTGGAATTCTTGGACGCCCATGGCCGCTCGTATCAAGTTTTTCTAAATGAATCATTACGTTCCAGCGAGGTAATCCTTACGGCAGGAGCCTTAGGCAGCCCCCAAGTGCTCCTCTTGAGCGGAATCGGGCCATCTGAACATCTCAAAGAATTCAATATTCCTCTAGTACTACATTCGCCCTTCGTAGGCCAAAGGATTCAAGACAATCCCCGTGCATCTCACAAATTCTACAGTAACCTACAGTTAGTAGGTATTCTTAAAGATTCTCAAAATTACCTCGAGTACGCGAGCATCTTTGTAAATGGCAGCGCATCGCCACACGGCCCCAACAAGAAGAACGTTTATAGTCAAATCATTGGTGAGAAGGTGGCATTTCCGTTATCTGGGGGAGAGCTTCGATTACGCAACAGGGATCCTCGAGAGAATCCGTCTGTTAGATACAACTATTATTCTGAATCTCTGGACCTCCAGAAAGGCGTGAGGGTGGTCGCTAAACTCCTGAACACAACGTCTCTGAGGAGATTTAACTCGTTTAATCACATCAACTGCAGTGGACAGGCGTTGCCAAAGAACATGTCGGATGATGCAGCCGTGGCTCAGTTCTGCCGTGATACGGTGGCCACAATCTGGCATAATCATGGAGGATGTGAAGCTGGCTATGTGGTTAATGACAAGTATCAGGTGAAAGGAATTGATAGTCTCAAGATTGTAGATGGCTCAACTTTCCGAGACAGCCCTGGAACCAATCCACAAGCCACCACTATAATTCCCAAGATTTGAATTGGATTTCTATCTCGCCCTCTCTATCTAAAAGTGGAAGTGAACGAGATCTGGTTATTGTGTATATATGTTGCAGGTATATAGGAATGAAGATTCTTCACGAGCGGGCTGAATGACTATTCTTCACGAGGCCGTCGAATCGATTTACGTTAATAAAGTTTATCGACCACCGTATTTGCTCCTATATTATTTGTATTTAATAAAGATTCGAGTTGATTTACGTTAATAAAGATAATTGAGCACCGGATTTGCTCCTATTTTATTTGTATTTTGCTATTAAATGATATATATATATATAGACTTTTATTATATATGTTATTGATATATAAATTGTACATTCATAATATTAAATTATATATATATATATAATTTAATATTATGAATGTACAATTTATATATCAATAACATATACAATAAAAGTTTATTTTAATATATATATATAAATTATGGTATTAAAAGAAACTTTTATTATATATGCCATTGCAAGCATTTTGGGTAATTATTTGGTTGTACAATTTTTATGATAATAAAAATCTATAGGAAGTAACTTCTCATCACAAGCTCAATTGGAACTATAGCATTGAGAAAATAATTAATGGAGGGTGGAAAGCTTATTTTGGTCTTGAAAATAATTGTAAATCAACCAATGTGGTCATGTGGGATAAAAAGAAGTTCCTATTTGAAACTCTTGTCATCCCTGTTAAATCTTGTATGCTTATGAAGTATGGGGGTGCAATGATTTCTATAGAATCTTGGAGGAAGATTGAGCAAATCCATAAGTTGTTTATAAATTATAACCTCAAAATTAAAAGTAATACACCTTATCATATTCTCCTTATAGAAGTGGATCTTTCCTCCATTGAGAGCATTGCTATAACTAGGTACCTGATGTACAAGCATAAGATAAATAACATGGGAAACGAGATACTTCTTAAAATTTCTTTAAACTCAAGTCAAAACCAACTACACCTCAAGCGATGTTGATGTAAAGATACCATGGCTTGGTTAAACCATTGGGGCATTAATGAAAACAACATTTTGTAGAACATTGACAATGTCAAAAATATTATTATTTCTAAGATTAAAGAGAAATTATGGTGTGAGGAAAATTTAGCGGTTAAGAGAAAATTAAAATACTATAGGGAGGTCATTAATCTTAACTTGGAGGATCAGAAGTATCTCTCGGCAGTAACTAGCTCACAGAAGAAAATTAATATAGCCAAGATTAGAATGAACTCTCATGAACTCCATAGCAAAACAAGGAGTTGGTCTATTCCTAAAATTCCATGGGAGGAAAGGGTTTGCCATCTGTGTGAGTCTATGAACGTTGAGGATGAAAATCACTTTATCTTAGAGTGCCTTGCTTACACCCACATTAAATATTAGTTTCATAGTATTCTCTACCATACAAATCTTTATAACCTCCTGACTTGCCAAAACTATAGTGAGGTTGGAAAGCTTCTTGGAAGGAACAATATTTTAAATTAAACCAAGTATTTTCTTTCTTAAAGTATTATAGACCAAAGTTGGTCTCAATGAATCATTATCATCGTCGTCGGTGGCGGCGGCGTTGCCGTCATCGTCACCATCATCATCATTATCATTGTCGTCATCGTCATCGTCATCATCATCATTTGTCGTCGTCGTCATCGTCGTTGTCGCCGTCATCATCATCATCATCATCATCATCAAATATGATAAAAGTTCAAACATTCTAAGAGATGTTAATGTTTGGCATGTAGTGAACAGTTATTGCTATAAGATGGAAGCTTTAAAAAAACATAAATGAAAGCTTTTAAAAAGAACATAAATGGAAATACATCTTTTTAAGATTAACTTTACATACTTAATTGATTAATATCATCATCATCATCATCATCATCATCAAATATGATAAAAATTCAAACATTCTAAGAGACGTTAATGTTTGGCATGTTGTGAATAGTTATTGCTATAAGATGGAAGCTTTAAAAAAGTGTAAATGAAAGCTTTTAAAAAAGAACATAAATGGAAATGCATCTTTCGAAGATTGACTTTACATACTTAATTGATTAATAGCTTCACACGTCAAGAATTTGTTTAATAAAAATAAAGTAAAATTCACATATGTCATTAAATGATTAGCTTCTTGGTACCAATTTTAAAAGTAAGTTAAAGGACTTTGAATTAGACCAATGGGTGACATTAACACCCATTGTTGTTGCAACTTGGGTTTGTTTAATACTACTAAAGTTATATGGGATGATGTGACATGTCAATAAGATTAAGGACACTAAATTTTAAATAAGGTCTAATATGGTTTCCCTTGTTTTACAAAGTGTCCTTCCTCTTCATCCCTAGATATTATGACCAAATTAGAAAATACTCTATTCAACAACCATGATTAATGCAATTAGTTAATTATTTATGGATAAAGATGCAGTATCCTAACTAGAAATTTCCCCAAGGAGGTGCAATAATATGCTGATAAGGTGGTTTAGAGGGTAAAAGAAGGTAGAAAATGTAACATTAAAATGAGGTAGTGTAAGATTACAATTAATACCACAACCAAATGAAACACTTCAATTTATAAAAAGATAAAGAATAGTCCAACTCAGAATAGATAACTACACAATAGCAAATAGGGCTTTCCAATTAACATCACATTATACAACGAACATGCAATGGCATAGGAGAAATTTATCTCATGAAGAAAAGAATCCAATGTGTTGTTATAACTATAAATAAGGAAACACATGTTTGATAAGAACACGTGTATTCAAACATGGTCTTCCAAACATATTGGGCCAGTTGCAATCTTGGATGAATTGCAACAACTTCTAATCCATCAACCTGCCTTGAAGAAAAACAAACTTATCATTCAAATGGCCCTCTCCATCACAACCACTTTCCTCTCAACAAAGACACTTTCCTCTCAGTAGATATCTGATGTGAAATGGGGATTCCAGAAGTATTCTAATACCTCAAAGATCCTGGAAAAAAACTAATAAAATTTACAGCCTCTTAAATTAGTACCTAACTTCTTGAGATAATTATAGACATGAATGATCAATTTATAATGAGATGAAAAGAATTTCAAAATGGATGCAATAGAGCTAGGAATTCACCTAGGATGTAATAGCAACATGATTTGAAACATTTCGAGATTCATTGGAAGCCAATGTAGTGGGTACCTGAATTTTTGAAATGATTATAGACATCAATGTTCAATTTATAATGAGAACAAAATCATTTCAAGATGCTGGCTCTTTATATATATCTTCCATATACCGGTTCATTCTATATTAGGATATATACCATATTCATCAACACGGTTTCATATTTTATTATATATCAATGTAGTGAATAGTCCCTCCAACCTTGAACAACATCTAACTTCAAAACCAAGTCAAATATCTTAGTTGGATGAGGGTATCAATAACAATATTTTTTCTTACAAAATAATGCACAGAACACGATAGAATTCAAATCATTCAGGCTGAAAATAGCCTCCTTAACTTGATTTCATATTTCAAAAACACAAATCAAAGGATCCATGCTCATTTGCTTGTAATATATAAGTAGCAGTTCGAGAAAACAATAGACAATGAAGACATAACAGACATAATACATGTATTTCTACAGATTTCCCAATTGTTTAGAATCGTTAGATCAAATATTTTTCCATGTAGAATCTTTAGTACAAATAGGTTGAATGTAATTTGTTTTTGCAAACCCAAGTACTGGAAAGTGTGTGAAGTTTCTCTACCTACAAAGCGTTGGCAGTTTGAGATAAAAAAATTGAATGGAAATGCAAAACACAATAAATGCACTAGGGAGGGGCATTGGATTGACACAATGTCAAGTGACCCCCATGAATGGGTTATCTGAAAAAGGACAATTCCATCTTATATTTTAGTGGAGTCTGTCTACACAATGAAAGTACTGAAGAGAAATTAGATGGTTGAGGCATCAGTAGTTGTTATAAAACTCCTTATTGCGGGTTGGAGAAAAATTCAAAGCAAGATATCTATCACCTTCAGTTTGGGGTTCAATAAGTTCAACTCTATTGTGACTAGGATGGAAAGTAGTAGGAAAAGGAGTGTCCATTGGATAACTTAGAAGAACCATCTGAAGCGAGGGTAGACTACCAGAGAAGCAGAAGAAACCATGGTACAAAGAGATCCCACCAGAGAAGTGGAATAAATAGATTTGGTGTGGGGAATAAGCGTTCGAAGCAATGAAAGAAACTGTGGGCTTTAATAAATCCAAACAGAGTAGACGAAGAGCCTAAAGGAAATGAGTCTAAAAAAATGTAGAAGGACACATTTGGAATTTGGGTTGGAGGAAGGAAGGATGAATTCTAGAGTAGTCTCAACAATCACCCCATGGTTAAACATAGTTGTCATGGCCCACTCCAAGATCATAAAGAAACCTAGGCATCAAGGAAAAGTAGAAGTAACCATGGCCATTACGTAGAAGAAATCTCATAAAGCTAAAGAGAAAAAAACAAGTCTACAATAGAAATAGGAGTAGATATGCTTTACTCTCTTACCTATGTGCCACATACAAATGGAGGAGTGAAAGCTAAATGTAAAATATTTGAAACCCTTCTAGAAAAGTCCCTTAGGTAATCCCTAAGTTATAGGATAGTTACTAATAAAATAAAATAAATATTAGGTTGATTTAGAATAGGGCACTAAAGGTCATATGGTTATTCCTAACACTAATTTTGATGTACGATCAAGGGTTTAAGAGATACATGTATAGACATGTGCAAGGCATAAGAAATAAAAAGCAAATGAAGAAGGATTCAAATAGGAAAATCCTGTCAAGAGAAGATAACCACATGCATGTTCAAGCCAAAAGGAAGACAAAAAAAGGCTAGTATAGGTATGTAGTATCCATGAGGAAGCAACCCGCAAACATGCTACAACCATTGTGTTGTACTTCAAGTTAAGGGAATCGAATTACAAAAGGAGGACAAGAGAATAGTTACAGGTCAGCAAAGGGATTTACTATGTTCTTTCTCTTAAGCTATGTTCTTTCTTTGAACTAAATATCTGTTGAGCTTGATATGTAATACTGCGTATAGACAGCGTACCTTCTAAACATGCACATGTTCCATTACATGGTTACTGACGTAATGGCATTGTCTCCTCCTACATTTCATCGTACAAATGATCACATCTCTTGGATGAGGGGAATATCTACAATCACCTTCAAGCTGACCTTTATGTGCAAAAATTTCACATTCACTTACTGAGCAAAACCCTAGTTTCCAAAATTGACAAAAAAAATGATCCCTTGTCCATGGACCTAGAGTAGAGGGCCACTATAGCACTATCCCGATGTACTGAATCCAACGGAGTTGACGATTCATCGATCCGAGCAACACTCATCAATCTATGGAACGTTGAATCCCACCTCCTATAGGCTTTTAGGAACACCCATTGAATCCCTAACCGAGGCATAGAGTGGAAACCGTGCATAAAAAAGGGGTTTCGGTGGGTTGTGCAAGAATGTTTAGGCAGGTTCCATGTGGGAATGCTAGCCACACGTTCACGGTCAAGGAATTTGCAAATCCAACCCCTACGTGTAGAAATTGGACATTCACTTACTGAGCAAAACCCTAGTTTCCAAAATTAACCAAAAAACTGATCCCTTATCCATGGACCCAGATTAGAGGGACACCATAGCACTTTCCTGATGTCTTGAATCCAACGGAGCTGACGGTTTTTCGATCCAAGCAATGGTCATGATTCTATGGCACATTGAATCCCACCTCCTACAGGGTTTTAGGGACACTTGTTGAATCCCTACCCGGGGAATAGAATGGAAACCGTGCATCAAAAAGGACTTTCGATGGGTCGTGGAAGTTTTTTTAGGCATGTGTTATGTGGGAATGCTAGCCACACCTTCATGGTCGAGCAATATGCGAATTTGAACCCTATGTGCAGAAATTGGACATTCACTTACTGAGCAAAGCCCTAGTTTCCAAAATTGACTGAAAAAATGATCCCTTTTCCATGGACCCATATTAGAGGGCCACCCTAGAACTATCCCGATGCCTTGAAGCCAACAGAACTGAAGGTTTGTCGATCCGAGCAAGGGTCATGATTCTATGGCACGTTGAATCCCACCTCCTATAGGCTTTTAGGGACACCTATTGAATCCCTATCCGGGGAATAGAATGGAACCGTGCATCAAAAAGGGATTTTGGTGGGTCGTGCAAGCGTGTTTAGGCATGTGTTATGTGGGAATTCTAGCAACACCTTCACGATCAAGCAATATGTGAATTTGACCCCCATGTGCAAAAATTTCACATTCACTTACTGAGCAAAACCCTAGTTTCCAAAATTGACCAAAAAAATGGTCTCTTATCCATGGAAATTAGAGGATTTTTGGGATCTAAAATGGGCCTCCTAAGGAAAATAATAAAATAATATTAATTAATTTTGGAGGAAGAAAGAAAAAAACTACTTTTTGTGTTCGTATTTTCGACATATCTCTCTATGTTTTTACTCAAATTTCGATTGAGAGAGCTCGTTGGATGCGG
>LPNX011183373.1:24809-27309 GCA_001517045.1 Pseudotsuga menziesii
AAAATTCCATTCCACCACACCTTGGGCATGTCCCATCTACGCAAGGCCTTTGATAAAATGTGTAACCTTCTCTCCTTCTACACAAGATGCTATGGATAAGATCTCTATATGATGTCGGTGGAAATGTAGTTGAGCATTCCTGCACAAGAGTGTTATGCAAAACACACAATATATGTATATATGTATCATAATAATAAGCGTACTCAATGTGATATCGACAACAACATGTGTTACGAGTTGTGTTTATTTTAACATACCATGGTTTGCATTTCTCGAAGGATCTTTGGCCCAAGTTAAGTTCATTATGTTCATGCCTAAACCTATCATATATTCTATTTATGTCGTGTCAAGAAAATTTTAATGTGGGGCTCACGATCCCTTGAACCCATTCTCAATTTTAGTACATCTTTTTGGTTGGTTGAAGGTCTGCTATTGTCACGCCAAAACTCTTGCACCAGTCCCTTTACCGCATCAATGAGTTTCATATCGGAGCGTGGAAACCTGCCAACGAAGGACCAGACATCTATTTCACCAGAGTCAAGTTGTTCTCTTCTAGAACAATACCTACAGAGTGCTTTGATATCCAATCCTGCAAGTTTGGATGTAGGCTTAAGAAGGCGAAGGGCCCTGGTGCTTTTGTTCACGATTGATTGTGACAACACACGACGCGCTGCATTGCAATCCTTTGAACGAGATTTCTTTCCAATATTACTAAATGCATATACGAAACTTCTGACAACATAAGAACTTGGTTCAGACTATTTATTATCTTTATCCTTAAGTTTTTCCTAACAATAGTCATAGACCTAGATTTTAACAACGATATAAATAATCTATATTTATCTCCATCACATTTAGAATCAAAATAGTTGACAAGTATCTGTTGATATTGATATGCGATACTGAGTTTAGACAACGTAACTTCAGGCGAACCAATGAAAATTTCATCGATTTGTATACGTTTTGGAGTTCTTCGGCGTGAAGTTGCTAATGGAGGTAGGGAGGTTGGAATTGCACCCTATACCATATCACCCGGTCGGTCTAGCGTTTGAACATGAGCTTCATGTCCTTCTGTGTCTTCCTGACAGTCGGACAGTGGAAATTGGAAATCCTCTTGGGTGGTCTGAACAACATTGTCTTCTTTTAGCATACCTTCAGCATTCAATGTATCTCTAACTTCGTCACTTGTATACCCACATTCAATTAAATCTTCAAAGGTTTCAGGTGGCCTTGATGTGCACCTACGTTTTACTCCTTCATCAATGCCATGCAGTGCTCATTCTTCTACTAATATGGTGACCGAAGACCCCTCGAGCGAATGCTTTTGTCTTTCTTGATGTGGATTGGTAGGAAGAACTATGGCATCCTCAATAATTGGAATTGGTTGAGTGTCCATAGAGCGTCTTCGATTGGTCATGTCATTTCTTTTCTTCTCTCTAATTTCTTCAAGGATTTCATTGGGAATCTACTTCCTTGCTGATTTTCTTGCTCGATTACGTGAGTTTCCCATGACCACAATGATCAATGATATATATGGTTTCCTTTTCTAGCTCCTCAATGGGAAACTACCCAGGGCTTGGTTTCTTTCTTGCTCAATTGTGTCTAGATACTCAAGATAGGGGGAAGATTGGGAATAATGTTTCCTTTGCTAGCTCCTCAATTCCAAGAAAAACAATGGTAGAGATGCTCTATGGTGATCCTCAATGGGAAATTCCCCAAGCTTGATAAATATCTTAAGAAATTGTGTCTACATACTCTTGAGCTATGGGGGAGATTGGGAAGAATACATTGCTTTTGCTAGATCCTCAATTGCAAGAAAAAGAATGGTAGAAATGTTGTATGGTGCTCCTCAATGGGAAATTCTCCAAACTTGGTTTCTTTCTTGCTCAATTGTGTCTACATACTCCACCATAGTGACAAAGTTAATGTTGCATTTGCTAGCTCCTCAATTGCAAGGAAAACAATGGTGGAGATGCTCTATGTGGCTCCTTGCTCAATTAATGGATTCTTTCTTGCTCAATTCATTCTTTATTTCTTGCTCCTCAATGTATACCATGCTCCAAGCAAAACTTAGAAACTTGTGGTGGAGATGCTTGATTCACAAAACAATTTTGTGTGATAATATTGTGAAGAAGAGAATGTTCACGCACTGTCTGTAACTTGAAATTGCGCGCAGACTGTCCAACCTGTGTGAAATGTGTTAGAATGTTTCTCGGACAGGGACTGCTATTGTTTATACTAAGAAGAAATGTGCACGCGTTATTGTTAACAAAAATGGGGGCACGTTTTGGATATATAAAACGCGTGCACGTTTTACTCTAATAGAATTTTGGAGCATTTAAGAAGGTAGTTGCACGGCTAAGGGATCATTCAAGGTTTAGGGGGAATTAACAAGCACTCCCTTAGTCTTTGCGCCTTAACATCCCCCCTTTCTTCAACCTAACTATATTGTTTTACAACTCTAGGGATGTGTAATAAGGGGATACATGGGATATGTGTG
>LPNX011183373.1:32309-57309 GCA_001517045.1 Pseudotsuga menziesii
AAAAACCCATTTCCAAATAATTGCATTAAGACTTTCAAACTATGCATCCACAATTGATGTACCATTTTCGAGGTTTGATCTCTTAGATAATTAAAAAAAATTAAAAAAAAATATTTTTATTATTGGAAAAATAGTCGTGCACTAGTCCTATATGTTTTGTATATGTATACCGGTTTTCGTAAGTTTATTCCATCATTTAGACACTCAGATGTTGCACCCACAAAAACATATACCTTATAATTTGTCCCAAAAATAAAAAGTGCCCGTAAAAAAATATCTAACTTTAGATAATTAACAACATTTTCAATAGAAAAAAATTATATATTTGGAAAGGTCATTCAATTTCCTACATTTCTTGTTTTTTACTGATCGCAAGATTCATTGTGTAAGTGTCTCAAAATATCCATGCAAGTGAATGGATGTCTATTTTTTCAGTTTTGTATTGCATCTAACGCACCAAAAGAGGTCCTCAACTTCTTGCACACACCCATACCCAAATATATAAAAAAACTTGAGTCGACCAATGTGCTGTAAAACCTGGAACTTTAACGAAGTGATTGTGAAAGACATTTACACAAGTAAATTTGGAAATATTGTGCCACCAAATAAGCATGCATTCAACAATAAACTATTAAACTATTTCTTATATATATAACTTGTGGGGAAATAACAAAGGTATTACAAACTTGTCCGCTAACCACTCACCAACTGATCCTTTTACACAGAGCTTCGGCTCTTTGACACAATCACATATATAGAAGCTTGAAATTCAACTTCTCTTTCTCTCTTCTTCTCACCCTGAGTTCCTCCACTGTCTAATGTGTCTAGTGACTAACTTAATTTACAATATTCTTCTTGTATGTATTTATAGGCAACCTGAAAATTGCTTCAACATGAATCGACTAAATCTCCATTAAAGAGTGTAACAAGTATCTACCTAACAACTTAGCTTCAGAAATAAATTCGAGAGGTTTACATTGCTAAATAGTGGACTCTTCCCTCTTGTCAAACTGATCGACAAGATCTTGATTGATACATAATATTTCTAGCGCATTCTAGGGGGAAGTGTAATTGTCGGTCTCACGCAACACCTTTCCATAAGCATCCGCGTTCTTTATGTCGGGATCTCCATAAGGAGATCCTCCCCTCTCTATTACCAAAACCGAATATTGAGGATGAAAATCACTTTCTCTTAGAGTGCCTTGCATACTCCCAAATTAAATCTTAGTTTCATATTATTCTCTACGATGCAAACCTTTATAACCTCCTAACTTGCCAAAACTATAGTGAGGTTGGAAATCTTCTTGGCAGGAACAATATTTTAAATTAAACCCTGAGTATTTTCCTTCTTAAAGTATTATAGACCAAATTTTGTCTCAATGAATCATTATCATCGTCGTCATCTTCGTTGGTAGCGGCGGCGTTGTCGTCGTCGTCGTCATCATCCACCACCACCGCTGCCACCGCCATCGCCGTCGTCGTCATCATCGTCATCATCATCATCATCATCATCATCATCAAATATGATAAAAATTCAAACATGCTAAGAGATGGTAATGTTTGGCATGTTGTCAATAGTTATTGCTATAAGATGGAAGCTTTAAAAAAACATAAATGAAATCTTTTAAAAAAGAACATAAATGGAAATACATCTTTCGAAGATTAACTTTACATACTTAATTGGTCAATAGCTTCACACGTCAAGAATTTGTTTAATAAAAATAAAGTAAAAATTCACATATGTCATTAAATGATTAGCTTCTTGATACCAATTTTAAAAGTAAGTTAAAGGACTTTGAATTATACCAATGGGTGACATTAACACCCATTGTTGTTGCAACTTGGATTTGTTTAATACTACTAGAGTTATGGGATGATGTGACGTGTCAATAAGATTAAGGACATTGAATTTTAAATAAGGTCTAATATGGTTTCCCTTGTTTTACAAAGTTTCCTTCCTCTTCATCCCTAGAGATTATGACCAAATTTGAAAATACTATATTCAACAACCATGATTAGTGCAATTAGTTAATTATTTATGGATAAAGACACAGTATCCTAACTAGAAATTTCCCCAAGGAGGTGCAATAATACGTAGATAAGGTGGTTGTTAGAGGGTAAAACAAGGTAGAAAATGTAACATTAAAATGAGGTAGTGCAACACTGCAATTAATACCAAAACCAAATGAAACACTTCAATTTATCAAAGGATAAAGAATAGTCCAACTCAGAATAGATAACTACACAATAGCAAATAGGGCTTTCCAATTAACATCACATTATACAACAAACGTGCAATGGCATGGGAGAAATTTATCTCATGAAGAAAAGAATCCAATGTGTTGTTATAACTATAAATAAGGAAACACATGTTTGATAAGAACACATGTATTCAAACATGGTCTTCCAAACATATTGGGCTAGTTGCAATCTTGGATGAATTGCAACAACTTCTAATCCATCAACCTGCCTTGAATCAAAACAAACTTATCATTCAAATGGCCCTCTCCATCACAACCACTTTCCTCTCAACAAAGACACTTTCCTCTCAGTAGATATCTGATGTGAAATGGGGATTCCAGAAGTATACTAATACCTCAAAGATCCTGGAAAACAACTAATAAAATTTACAGCCTCTTAAATAAGTACCTAAATTCTTGAGATAATTATAGACATTAATGATCAATTTATAATGAGATGAAAAACATTTCAAAATGGATGCAATAGAGCTAAGCATTCACCTAGGACGTAATAGCAACATGATTTGAAACATTTTGAGATTCATTGGAAGACAATGTAGTGGGTACCTGAATTTTTGATTGAAATGATTATAGACATCAATGTTCAATTTATAATGAGAACAAAATCATTTCAAGATGCTGGCTCTTTATATATATCCCCCATATACTGATTCATTCTATATCAGGATATATACCATATTCATCAACACGGTTTCATACTTTAATATATATCAATGTAGTGAATAGTCCCTCCAACATTGAACAACATCTAACTTCAAAACCAAGACAAATATCTTACTGGGATGAGGGTATCAATAACAATATTTTTTCCTACAAAATAATGCATGGAATATGATAGAATTCAAACTATTCAAGCTGAAAATAGCCTCCTTAACTTGATTTCATATTTCGAAAACACAAGTCAAAGGATCCATGCACATCTGTTTGTAATATATAAGTAGCTGTTCGAGAAAACAATAGACAACGAAGACATAACAGACATAATACATGTATTTCTATAGATTTCCCAATTGTTTAGAATCATTAGATCAAATATTTTTCCATGTAGAATCTTTAGTACAAATAGGTTTAATGCAATTTGTTTCTGCAAACCCAAGTATTGGAAAGTGTGTGAAGTTGCTCTACCTACAAAGTGTTCGCAGTTTGAGATCAATAAATTGAATGGAAATGCAAAACACAATAAATTCACTAGGGAGGGGCATTGGATTGACACAATGTCAAGTGACCCCCATGAATGGGTTATGTGAAAAAGGACAATTCCATCTTATATTTCCATGGAGTCCATCTACCCAATGAAAGTATTGAATAGAAATAAGATGGTTGAGGCATCAGTAGTTGTTACAAAACTCCTTAGCACGGGATCGAGAAAAATTCAAAGCAAGCTATCTATCACCTTCAGTTTGGGGTTCAATAGGTTTAACTCTATTGTGACTAGGATGAGAAGAAGCAGGAAAAGGAGAGTCCATTGGATAACTTATAAGAACCATCTGAAGTGAGGGTAGACTACCAGAGGAGTAGAAGAAACCATGGTGCGAAAATATCCCACCGGAGAAGTGGAATAAACCGCTTTGGTGTGCGGAAGAAGTGTTCGTTGAAACAAAATAAACTGTGGGCTTTAAGAAATCCAAATAGAGCAGACGAAGAGTCTAAAGGACACGAGTCTAAAACAATGCAGAAGGACACATGTGGAATTTGGGATGGAGGAAGGGAGGATGAATTCTAGAGAGGTATCAACCATCACCTCATGGTTAAACATATTTTTCAAGGCCCACTCCAAGATCATAAAGAAACCTAGACATCAAGGAAAAGTAGAAGTAACCATGGCTGTTAAGCAAAAGAAAGCTCATAAAGCAAAAGAGCAACAAACAAGTCTACAATAGAAAGAGTAGTAGATATGCTTTTCTCTCTTGCCCAGGTTCCACATACAAATGGAGTGAAAGATAAATGTAAAATATTTGAAACCCTTCTAGAAAAGTCCCTTAGGTAATCCCTAAGTTGTAGGATAGTTACTAATAAAATAAAATAAATCTTACGTTGATTTAGAATAGGGCATTAAAGGTCATATGGTTAGTTCCTAACACTAATTTTGACGTACGATCAAGGGTTTAAGACATAAATGTATAGACATGTGCAAGGCATAAGAAATAAAACGCAAAGAAAGAAGGATTCAAACAGGCAAATCCCATCAGGAGAAGATAACGACATGCATGTTCAATCCAAAAGAAAGACAAAAAAAGACTAGGTATGTAGTATCCATGAGGAAGCACCCTGAAAACATGCTACAACCATTGTGTTGTACTTCAAGTTAAGGGAATTGACTTACAAAATGAAGACAAGAGAATAGTTACAGGTTAACAAAGGGATTTACTATATTCTTTCTCTCAAGTTATGTATACATTTTTTTGTCATCACTGTATAACAAGAAAATCCAAACTGATGATGTGATACGTTGGTACTTGCATAAGTAAAAGTTATTTCCAACATGTATATATTTATGCATTAATTTATATACTTCATACTTATGATTTAATTGCTTTACTTGAAACAACAAAGCTTAACACACTTCAAAATCAACTAACATCACATAAGGAAGATTTTGTTTTTCAAAAAGGATAATTACTTTAAGTGAATGCAGAAATAATAAATGGACGTTGGAGAAGTAATCATTAAAAGTAATTTAAGTACTACATATTCTAGTAAATGTGTGCTAAAAAAATAGAAGAAGAGCATAGAACTTTTATGTTAGTTGTTTTGTGGATGTAAACATATTTGTTTACATGTAATTCTATTTAATTTGGAAATAAGTATTTCTTAAGATATCATGAAAATAAATGATTAAGAGACCTTCAAATGCCCCTCTTCCAACAAGAGAAAGCTACTTAAGGGAATACATTTTATGTGTAAAAAGTTTAATGTCAAACCAACAAAGAAAAAATGATTGTTATGTTTGGTTGTCTCCTTTAGAAAAGTAGAAAACATGGACTACCTCTTTCTAAAACAAAGAAAAGAAAACTATAACCTATTTATGAAGAAAAAATTATGAGTTTTTTTTACTCCCTTAGTAAAAGATTAATCAGGCTGGTTGATAGCTTCAGAGAAGGGAACATGCAGTTTTTGAATGTGCATTATTTTTTTTACTTAATGATATAAAAAACAATATTTGAGGGTTCACAGACATAGAGAGTGATGATGAGATGGTCACATGGATTGTGTATGAATGGATTATCAATTTCAATGTAGGAAAGAGGCATGCTCATGAGGTGGTCAAATGCAATGTTGATCAATGGAGTATCAGAAGTGCTGAAGGGAGTGATGTGAACATTAGTGGAAAATGCAAGATTAGTGACCACGAGACCAAAACTTTTGCTCACCACAATTTTTTTAAAGGGATACATGACCAAAATTGATAATTCTAAGTGACCTAACTAAAAATGACCAAGATAAATGACCCCTTTTGGTCACATGATAAATACCAACTAAAAACGACCAAGATAAATGACTAAATTTCATCACAGGATATGTAGACTACAAATGACCAAATAACAATTGGTTATTTATTTGGTCATTTTTAGTTGTGTCACTCCGGCAATGGAAAACATTACAAATTTGAGAATGAATTTGTACATTTTACTAAATTCTAACTCTGCAGATGGATTCAGAGACCCCCTTAAAGGGGGTCTCTGAATCCATCCAGAGACCCCCTTAAAGGGGGTCTCTGAATCCATCTGCAGTGTTAGAATTTAGTAAACTTTACGCCACAAATGGGCTTGGTGCCACAAATTTTACCACTATGTAAAAAATAATTTTTTTACATTGAAAATATTTTTGGCACACTGAATATGGTTTAGAAAAATAAAATAAAATAAAACAAAACAAAATAAACACAAAACAAAAATAAAATAAGAAAACACAAAACAAAAATAGAATAAGAAAACAAAAAAAAACATAACAAAGTATTCATTTTCCTTTTGAGTTGCATCTTGAGGTTGAAACCTAGAAGGAGAGGTACAATTGCAACACAGTATGGGGTTTGGATTTTTTGTATCATTTTTATTATTTCCTCTTTGTCCTCATTCATGTGTAAAGATGCCTCAAGAAACCGTACCATAGGTATGGGGTTTGGATTTTTTTAGTATAATTTTTATTATTTGATCATTTTCCTCATTCACGTGCAGAGACGACTCAAGAACCTTAGTTATGGGGTTTAAATTTTTTTGGTATCATTTTTGTTATTTTCTTCAAATTTATTTATCCTTCATTTAGGTTTGGTTATTAGTCCCTGCCACGATACTTGTCACCTGGTCAAAATGTGCATTGACTTTTAATTAGTTTGTTTGTTCATTTAAAAGTTTTTCTATAGTTTTAAAGAATAATATATTTGTAAAGTTAAAATTATTTTTTGGAATATTTGAAATTTGTTTATTCTATTTTTTCATTGGTTGACAATACTAATGATGGGACATATTTCCCTCCCTTCCAAACCTTAATTGTGAGATTAATAAGTAATTTTAAATAATTTTAAAATAAAATAAATATATAAATTGACACCCTTACACGTGTTGTTATTTTTCATTCTGTGTACTCTTTGATGCACTAAAAGAGGTATGGGAAGTAGCCCTCGAGACCAACACCAAAAATGAAACCAAGGGAAAGTGTTTTGTATATGCACTGAGAGAGGTAAACTAGATCAACAGTGTTCTGTATATGCATCAAGAGCGGTAGACTAGATCAACAGTTCCATAACCATGACTATTGGAGTTGGATTTGGAATTGGGCGTAAAGGTTTTTCATGGTGTTAACTGGGTTATTTTTGGGGCACAACTAGTCTGCAATTTTAATTCTCTCAGCATTTTGAAGTGTTTCAATTGTTCAATTTGGAAGTTGATTGCACTGGATTTGGCTTCCTCTCTTTTTCAGAATGACACAAAACCTAGGGTTCTTTATTGAACATATTATGAATGCCAATAGGACATTGTCGATCCATGGGAAGGGTTCAATTCATATTTTGAAGGTATCTAAATGCTCTGTTCTTGTAGAAATGCACATCTAGCCTTATTGGATTTATTGAAGGTCATAGTTGGCCTTGGCAATGCGACGCATAGGCGCGAGCGATTAGGAATCCACGACACCGTGCGAGAGGAGAATTTGGAGGAGGTGATAATGGGTTAATGATGGCTAGATCAAATTGCACATAAGAAGGAAGACATTCCAGACACTAAGTCGATAGAAAAATTTGATCGTCGAAGAGAAATATTTATGGTTTTCTGCTTCGGCATGTCAAGTTTGTCGCTTCTACTTTGGTTAACCGTGACTGTGGTTTTTAAGCATGAGGTATGCTTCTATATTAAATTTCTTATTGACATTTTTTTGCAAATTTATTAGTTCTACAATGTTGTTCCACCCCTATGGGTCGAACCAATTCCACCTGTACTTCCACCGAACATTGCGGTTGGATATACAACTTACATGTCATCATTTGCATATGCGTGATCATTGGTTTAGCTAGTTGGTGCCAATCTGTGGCTTCTCGAGTAATTGGTGGAGTCTAAAAATGTTTAACCATGCTTGAAGGTTATTAGGGGATTCACAGAAATAAACATTTATTGTCATTTGTCATTTCTTAGCATCAATTCCATTTGGAGGTTGGGGGAAAATAAGGAAATTCCACTCTATTCAACTCCTTGTGATCACTGGTTGCATGCCTTTCTATGCTTATATTGACAGAGTGAAGGGAAATTTTTAGGGTTTTCCTGTGGCCAATCACTTAACATGTGCTTTAGGTGCTCCACCTCCCAAGGCTGAACTTGATGATCCTTAAATTGTCCTCTGGTCAAACTTGGATTTTGACTGTCAAATTGCACATAAATATTTCTGGCAACCATTCCAAGATCCCTTTACTCTAAATTTTTCAACTTAAAAAATTGTTTAAAATCCTGGTGTGTAATAGGGGAATTTAGTATTATTTTTTCATAGAAGTGAAGATTGCACTGGGCTTCTGTATTCCATCCATCTATCAAGTTATGGTTACTACAAACCTTATATATTTAAATAAATTACTTCATATGTTTTTGCAAGATGAAATTCCCATAAAAATCTCAGCATAGATAGTCTTTAATAACTGTACGAAAACACATGCATTCTAGTTAATTTTTCTTGACTTATCCTAACACCATCACTTCATAGAATACACTGTAGAACATAGAGTAAAGCAAATAAAACCTGTAATTTAAGTAAAAATGGTAGAGTTTCCTTTAGAAACAATTTTCTTGATGAATGCCAGAAAAATATTTGGGATGCAGTAATCTGATTCAGAACAATGTTACCAAATATGGTTTTGTAAATTCACTCCTAGACATTTATCCAAAAGTAAGAAAACACACATATTCATGAGATCATGACCGAAGAGAATATTATCTACTTTTTATTTTAAAATAATTTCAGTTTAATCACCATGTCATCAAAACATGAATAAACCAGAAACCAAAATCCAACATTACTGGTTTGGTCCTAACTGAAGGGTTACTTTACTAGGTTTATTGAGGCCTTACTGGGAAGAACCTTACTACCTGAGAGGACCCTACATAGTACACAGATTTTGTGTAAGTCCTTGAGGATACGGTGTCAATTCATGCTGGGTTATGGCTATTTTGATAATAAATAGCACTAAATCTCATTTTTTCACCATCCATCATGCAAAAGTAGATTGACTTATTGCTCAACTATTTATTTTTATCATCCAAACCCCTAAGATAGCTAAAATTTTCTAAGCAATTGTATATTCCCACCCAACGAACCCTCAAATAATGAAGGGTTGATCCTTTGTTGGTTCATGCACCAAAATATTTTCTAATCTGGAAGCTGGCATTTGGGAGCAGGTCCCAGGGTTGATGTGATAGCATCCTCCCACACTCCAGTACTAACATCACTGATGGTTTCAGTGTTATTCCTTGTGGATCATATTTTCCTTGAAATTGTTATCTATGGGATGTTTCATGCTATATTACTACCATGGCATATCCATATGTTGGTATTTGGTTTCAGATTAATACCCCCCTTGCCCCTTCCTGCACTGGTCACCCCAACCAACCAGCCAGTAATGTCCTAATCAACCCTTCCAATTCAATGTTTAGGTAAGGCCCCTAATTTGTTTAGCTGTTAAAGATATCTTGCAATGTCAGTCCTTAATGGTTTAAAATTTTTATATAATGCGCTATTTGAGTTCTATAACTATATTCCAACAAAACAAGATGACTCCTAAAAATTTTTATAGGCATGTAATCCATGCATGTTGTTTTATGCCATTAAAAAAATGGTGTTTGATTGTTAGCTTTGCTTTGTCAAATTGAATATTTTCATGTTCTAATAGATTTGGTATTGTTGTTGTCAGGGATGGACCCTTTTTGAGATTGTCAGATATGCACTAGTGCATAATTGGATTGCTTATGAAGAGACCTTGAAACCAAACTCTGTTTTGGAAAAAATGGTGATAAGAAGGGTTGTTTATTCCTTGGGAGATTCAATTTCTCAGGTAACACATTTGAAATATAAGTGCATATTCAGTGACAAGAAGAAATTAATTATTGAATTGGTGCATTCTTTATATCAAACCAATTACATTGTAGACATACATATTGCAGACTAATAATTACTGTCATGGATTGGTGCTGCTATGAAGGAAAACAACTTTTCGAATTCAATAGAATCTAGATGTTCAGATATGTCCTTGTTGGGTTTTCCCTTCATGGCTCTTTGTCACATTATTATTACCATCTTTGTGAAGTAATTTACCTACTTCCATTTTTTGACATTCTCACCATATGGAACTTGTTTTAATTTGAATCCTTTTTTTGGTACCTTACAAATAGGTGTACAATCATTTATGGTTATATATGTTATTTTTCCTTTCTAGGGTTGGTGGGTAGTGCTTGAAAAGGTGGCATTTGACCAAACTGTATGGACTTGACTCTATAAGAGTAATTATTTTACAATATTGGGTTTTCTGTGATTTGAGTCACGAGCCAATATTTTTGGTGAATTGAAAGCTAACTTTTGGCCAGTTTCGACGGTAAGAGATGAATTTTTTCCTCAAGTACAAGTGGGAGATATGGTCTAGTACTCTTTCCTATAAACCATATTACCCTCTTTGGCATGATTCTTGAAGTTTTATAATAGATATTACTATTATTTTCACCCCATTGTTCTTTCTTGTCTAGGAAGGTTAATACATTGTCACACATTTTGTGTCATTTGTTAAGGTGGAGCTGGAAATGCTTTGTTTGTGTCACAAGTAGGTTGGAAGTTCTGTCCATTTGCACACTTAAAAACACCTAGAGGTGTCCTTACTGGTAGAAATTATGTCATTAAAAATATAAATGCTGTAAAATAATGTAATTAAAAGAGTGTTTTTTAGAGTAGTAACACATAGGCCATTGAATACTATTATTGAAAAGAAAATCCTTGGAGGTGGTTACATTGATAAAAAATTTGCTATGAAAACTATAGATTCTAGTAGAAGGATGTAATTGATAGAATACTTTTTAGGATAGTAATATATACCGGTGGAAGTGAGTGTTTGCTAAAGACGCATGCCACAAGTCAAACTATGGAGGAAGGGAAGGCAATAAATGTGTCCCTCTCAGCTCTTGGTGATGTGATTAGTGCATTATAGGAAAAAAGACTCACATTCCTTAGAGGTAAATTCTCTTGATTTTTGGTAAATTATCTTCAGTAAGGAAAGGTAATTTTTCTTGAGTTTTGAGGCAAATACACCCAAGGACAATGATAAGAAGGCTAATAAAAATTATTCTAAGCAATATACTATCAATATATTCCAATGCTTTAAAGAGTGTAATACAACCAAAGAAAGTGGATTTCCCATACATAAGGAGGTAATTGATGCATATTCCCAAGAGTTCGCCATTGCTGAGTACAAGTTATTTTCAAAATGCAGTACACCGAAGAATAGATCAACACATTCACCAATTCCAAGTTGTAAACCTTGTGCGTGTTTGAATGGACGCTTTAAATAAAAATTACATATTTCATATTAGAAGATAGAGTTATGTTTTGTTGGCTTGTAAATAAGTTGGAAGGGATAGAGCTTCCTTGCATGAGAAGTAAATTCTTCTTCTATACTAGTCCCACATATGACACATTTATAATATAATTATATGGTTTGAGTAAATACCCATGTTGTGCTGATCTACTAGTCCATGTGTTGCTTGCTTGGATTGTAGCCCGTGAATTATTATTCACGATTCAAGTCAATATCAAATGTCTAGATTTTTGTAGTCAATCTCAAATCAGTAATCACATGTACATGTTCTCAACCTCAAAGAATTATGAAAACCAATGGAAAAACCTGATTTATAGGTTTGGTTTTGTAGAGGCCTATGTGGATTTTAACTTGGGAAACCTGAGCATAATCTCCATATGGCAGTGGTTGTTGTGTACATCAAAACAAGCTCTTGTCATGACGAGTTTATGAAAAGAAAATACATTTCCATTTAGAACTAATGTCACAACCTTTTGCAGATTGAGCCAATTCTAAGTGGAAATTTTCCACGTGGGTTTGATTTAAGTGCATGCCACACTGTGTGAGTGCACTATCCATGGCTTTTTTCTACATTTACAACTTTTATTTTTCCTTATTTTTTATTATTCTAGGATCTACTTATGCATTGCATACCAGGTATTATGACCATTTTTTTGCGTTTTGTGCAAAATTTTAGTATTTACTATGCAAATGGGAAATTTAACTGAAAAGTTCTTTATTTTATTGATGTTTGCTTTTGTTTTTTATAAGTATGATATTAAAAATACGGGTGTCTGTATATAACTATTGATTCTCATTGTTTTTTGTTGCTTGTTCATGTATCTAATCAAATTACTGCCACTAATGTAGATATGTAGGTAACATACATGTAATTGTCACATACAGCCTTATTGCAACTCTAGGTGTTTACTTGTACTAGCCCACTAGAGGGATGCAAGCTTTTTAGAAAGGAAAAGGTACTATACTATTTATTATAATTATTCCCTAGTTACTCTTTTATTCCCTAGTTATTGTTTCTCTTCCTTGTTAATAATTTGTGCTTCGATCACAATCAGGTTGAAAACCAATTAAAAAATGAACTAGCATGGATCCATCTTAGTTATAAATAAATGTAAAAAAAACAAACGTTCCTTTTGAAACTTCAATATAGTTGAGGAGTCGAAGGTGAACAATCTACAATTTAGTGAAGCTAATTTCGATAGTGTAAAATAATTTTTAATGCTTTGTTAATCCGAGGTCCTTATTAGATTTTGAAAATAAGCTAACCATTTGATTTCCTTATTTGTAGTCATCCTATGCATTTTTGGACTACTTTGACCGGCTGTAAACTCCATTTAAAGCCTTAATGGAAGACATATGTAAGGCTCATTTTTCACTACATAAGTTTCTTCTTTTCATTTTATCCTTGTTTACTAATTTTGTTATTACTGCATAAGTAGAAGTGGCCAATCAATCTTGTACGACTATGCAAATTTAATCAGCCAAGTTAATTGGGCTTATGCGTGTGTGTAAAGAGAAGACACATCAAGTTTAAAGTTTTGTCAATATTTTCTTGATTATTTTCTTTAATTCAAGTAATCAAGATTTGTGGTATGGCATTTTGTGTAATTGCAGGGCCACTATTAATTATGTAGTTGGTGCAATATTGTTAATGCCATTCATCTCCATTATTGAAATTTGATAGTAATGTTGTATACCTGACTTTTCTCAAAGTTTGCAACACAAATGTTTTTTTTTCAAGTCACTACAACATTTTTGTTGTTGATATCAACCCAAAGGTCAAAGATGTCTCTCAAATATTTGTTTTTGGAACAAAGTACCAAGAGAAAATTACAAATGTATTGAAGCATTTCATGCATCTAATTTTGAAGAAATGAATTATTGACATTTTTTGTAGTGGAAAGTTGTCACACTATTTGCATGGCTATGCTTTGGTAAACACCTTGATAAAGTTCATTTTTTGAGACATCTTGATAATAATTGAGCTTAGACAGATACTTGGTTGCATGTTTCACTGTATATAGTTGAAATCAATCTAATTGCTCATATATTTATAGGATGATGCCTTGTTGGCCTTTCAAATAACATTTGATTTGTTTGAAAATGAGGATCAGGATTTCCTCATAAATATTATAAATCAACTTCTAGAACCCAAGCATCAAGGCACCAGAGGTGCAGCTATTGGACAATATTCAAGGGTACAGGGTTATGTTTCTAATAGTGGCAACACTGCTTTGGCTCAAACACCTGTTGTAATGGATACCTTTGACGATGTCCAAATGAAAGATGGTATCATTGTTCCCAATGGAGTTGATATTGAATTGGATGCAATAGAAACAATGTATGCAGAAAGACTAGCGAATATTAAAGCAATTTTATCT
Organism: Pseudotsuga menziesii; assembly: GCA_001517045.1. Classification (NCBI taxonomy): domain Eukaryota; kingdom Viridiplantae; phylum Streptophyta; class Pinopsida; order Pinales; family Pinaceae; genus Pseudotsuga; species Pseudotsuga menziesii. The sequence continues at coordinate 46,007 of LPNX011183373.1, forward strand.
AGTGAAACAACTATACACCTTATATTGTAGTTTTTTTACAGTCACAATAGGTCCAAGTGGTGAAGGTCAAAGCATTCAACTACAAGTTGAGAAATTGATAGAGTATCTAGAATCTATTAATATAATTGAAGTACAAAGAGGAGCTGCGGCAGAGTCACGTCTCCTTGCTAAGTATAACATGGAAAACAAAATCATAATTGAAAATTGTGGAGTTATCAGGCCTTTGATAGCACTACTACATTCTTCTAACTTGAAGACCCAATAAAATGTTGTTACTGCTTTATTGAACTTATCCATCAATAAAAACAACAAGAATGAAATTGTTGTTTTTGGGGCTGTTGATCCACTGATATATGTACTCAAGACAGTAAATCATGAAGCAAGAGAGAATGCTTCCACAACATTATTTAGACTTTCAGTCATGGAAGAAAATAAAATCAGTATTGGTCAATCAAGTGTTATTCAACCTTTGGTGGATCTTCTTAGGGATGGCACTCCTCAAGGAAAGAAGGATGATGACACTGCTCTATTTAATATTTCTATCTATCATGACAACAAGGCTCGCATAGTGAGGGCCGAAGACGTAAAATCTCTTGTTGAGCCGATGGAACCTACAAATAGAATGGTATACAAGGTTGTTGTTGTATTGTCCAATATTTCAACCATTCCTGCTTTGGTTGAGGTAGTGGGAATTCCTGCTTTGCTGCAACTTTGTACAAATAGCATTAGGTTTCGTGCTATAATTTTGTAAGGTGCTATCCCACCATTGGTTGCATTATCACAATTGCTACTCCATGGGCTAGAGAGAAGGTGATAATCCTAATCTTAGATTAGACTTTCCTATTCGGCACATGAACTTGGTTATTGTTGTTGGCTATTGAACATTATAAATAATTTTCTTCATTGTTTTTCTACTTTACAGTTCATTGTTTTTCTACTTTACATGTGAGATTTTTTTATTGGATTTTGCAGGAGTGAACTTAACTAAGTGGGCCATTGAGTATGAAGATCCTCTTGTTGAGGCTTTTCCATTGACTATGAAGAGCCTGTTGCTGAGACTTTTAAGCTGCTAAGTATGGGTTAATTGAAGCTGTTGTGGGATCTCGGTATAGCTTAGAAGCCAAGTACAAGTTGGATGGTTTAGCCATTGTAATATTTTGAAAAGTTATCAATGTACTAGATGATTTTCATGTAAAGTTATATGGAGACAATTTTTGAGAAAACTCATATTTATTGTAATACTTGACATTTCATATAATATAATTTGTGCGCTTTAAAACTTATATGGTTGTACTTTATATTATTTATAAGTGTTGTAATTAACTAATTAATGTGACATTGCATAATTCACATGTGTATTAGATGATGATAAATAATGTATGATTCTGTTTTTAATTTAAACATAATATCATATTAAAAATTTATATTGATTAATAATGGACACCATTAAAACTACTAAAATATTATAACCACACATAAAATGACTAAAAATGACTAAATTAGTGACCAATAAATGAGACCTCGACTAAAACTGACTAAATTAGTGACCACATGAACATGAAATATCTTGAATCCCATAAACATACAGAATACCAATTCAAATACCAACATACATAAATTCAACAGTTAAAAACATGTATTTACTCTTAAGAATCACACAAACTACACCATAGCAATTGCTAAGAGTCATTAAAAACCAAAAGAAACTTTATATCATAGCTAAATAAACTTGATAAAAGTCCTACTCATTTCTCTTAGCTCTAGTTGGATTTCATCACAATGAGTAACATCGAATCATACATAGACCTCTATATGTATTTAGCTTTACAATGTTGCTTTGGCAATATCCTCATAGGCCTGCAATATACAAACAAAATTATCAAAAAAGGCTCTTGATATTAAATATTTCAAAATCTAAGGTATGACATCTAGTGAATGAGTAAAATCCACTTACATACTGCAAATATTCCAGCAGATTTTCATTCACCAAAACCTGCTTATCATTATCAGAGGCCTTGATTAATCACTCACAAATGACATATCTAGTAAGCTGGTGATCTTGAATCCTATTCTCCAGAATCTCAAGGCTCTTGCAACACACACTCTCAACTTTCATGAAAAACTCTCCTGACTATAGAGTGATATAACACGATTCCAAAACAAGGGAAACTGCTGTGCAAACATCTGAAGAAGAATGCACATGATCTGCAAACTATAACCATAGAATCAATATAGATACCATAGCATAAAAAATTGTGTCTGGTGATGCACTATTATCAAAACCCAGTGGATTACAATATTCCCTACTTGCAGGGAATAATAAGATAAAGCTAATGTATATAAACTACATAACATTCATTCAATAACACTAAAGCTAGCATTCTCTCTCTCTATATATAATAACACTAAAACTAGTGCTTTTATTGTATGGGAATATATATAAACATATTTTATAAATTACAAAAAAAAGCAACTAAGCAAATCTCAATTTATTAAGTTTTCTAATGAGTAATTCAATGATGAATTAGATCTTACTCCAATGTCATGCGCTATTTATTGGACTATCCTTGCACAACTACAATAAGCATCATTCAAGTGTCAGGGACCCTGACCAATCGAGCTGCCTTAGTGCCAAGACAAACTTCATTTGTGCAAAAGAAAGCCCATGGTTCTATCCATTTTGTATCTAGTCCATTTCAAGGTTTCAGGTTGGGATACACGGCCAAGTCAAACTCTGTGAGTGATACAAAAACCAAATTGCAAGTGTCAATACTTTAATGTTTTCTTCTCATTATCATATAAATAATCGGTGAATTTCCAGGTTTTTTTATACTGATATGTGTCCTCACCCATAAGCAAATAATAAAAATACAGATATTATAGAGGATAAACAATAATCAAACAATTAGCGGAGTCGTGTCCCTCTCTCACAATCAATACAATCATTTTATCAATACAACAAGAAGACATTTTAAATACATAGAGGGATGAGCATTTCAAAAGAACATCCACCTCTTTCTAGCAGAGGTAGTAAGAGATTAGGGTTGTCCTTCAGGCCATCTTATTGCAAAAGAACATAACTAAAGAACATGGGAAGTAAGATGAGATTACGATGATTCTGGAAACCTCTCGTATCAAGGGAAATGGTTAAATCTTATGAAAAATAATTTGTTTTATAATCCATATCAAGAAATAAATAAACATTTCCTTAAATGTTACATGATCTACAACCAAGTATATCTATATAAAATTTTGAATTCATTCTCAAGCAACTCAATTTCAGAATTTTATATTGCATTTGAACAACTGAAACTTACTTGTCAATCGTTAGAATTCCAAAGGATGAGCACTTAGTTGAAATGGACATAGCTATTGAATCCACTTAAATTATAATTCTTAAGATTTCCAATCCAAAATGATCCATTGTTTTCCTCCCTACCATACCCTAGGGTACTCCTCTTCCCTCGCACTCTTATACATACTCTACTAGCTAATGAATTATGATAAGAGACTCAATAATGAGGGAAATCATATTACTAGTTGCATCATATTGAACCACATTTCAATCATTCATCTTCACAGGATTCAGAGCCCAAGCTATCTCCAAAACTCTATAGAAAAGAAAAAAAATGTGAGTGTGATGCTCATTTTCTTTCTTAATAATCACTCGCCTCATTCTCATTCTCCCGCTTTCTTTCTTTTTTTTCCCTTTTCTTTGTGTTTTATTATTATTATTATTATATGCTTTAGTTTTTTTTTCCAAATTTTGTTGTTCTTTTTTTTAAATCTCACCCAACTTTGATTGTTTATATTTTTATAATTTTTTATTTTGTAATTTATTTATTATTATTATTTAATTTTTATAAGATTTATTATATTGTTGTTGTTATTAAAATTATTATATTATTAGTATTATTATGGATACCAATTTATCTATTGCCTTAAAATTAATTAATTAATTAATTTTCATTTAATATATTGCCAAGCTATATTTATTTAATACTATTAATTCTATTTTCCATGCCCAATGATTATAATTAATTAGTTGTCGCATTTTCGGCGTGAACAGGAATTTCAAGGAGCCATGCTTCCTACATGCCCTTCATATATTCCCTCGAGTGTTGTTTTGTCAATGACAATTGAGATGTTGTTAACTCTACCTGCCTACCGTGATGAGGGCTAGTGGTTCCTAGGGAATAAGACCGAGTCTTTATTGTGCACCCTCCTAAAATGTACCTTGTGAATGATTATACCACAGCCTACCGTCATGGTACCAGGAACCTAATGAGTTGGAGCATCTCTCTCTCTAATCATACTCATCGTGTTGACATTGGCTAGACTTAGTTGTATCATGTTTAGCCACATCCCATGATGTGACCGATTGGCAATCACATATAATACCTACATGTAAACACCACACACATCAAATATTTTAAAAGAATATTTCTAATAAAAATATGAATCATAGCTTGACATCACCTATCAAAGTAAGTAACAAACTTATCTAGAGTCTATGCACATTACATGCATCAAATACTTTACCAAGATTTCAACATAAGCATATATTTGTTTACCATATTATCAACACATATCACTAACTTACAACTCATTATGAGTCTATGATGTATTTATGCCTACTTTTGTTGCATGTACCTGCTCTACATGTCACACTCGATAACTCATCAGAGTACATGATATTTATATAAACATAAACATTAATCAACATTTTTTTACATTGTGAATAATGTAAACATCTAAATCATCATAAAATCATAACAAAAACATATAAGCATTTGATCAACATCACATCATATCACGATCATGTGAGTTCTCTATCACACTAACATCAAAGCATAATTATCAATGAAATCATAACATGTCTTTCATAAGATAATCATATAGAGTCATCATCATTAACACATAGACAACAACATGTACTGGTCTGGATCATCCAAAACCAAATATTCCAAAAATAAAGCATCACATAGTCTAATCCTAAGCCACACATAACTAGGTCATTCAAAACTAAATGCCCGCAAAGAATATTCATGATCAAATCTATAATCTATAGTCAAATTTTATAGTCTATCACAAAAATGGGGCACTGCAAAAGGTGATGACTTAACAATTAACCAAAGTTTATAAGCGAAGCTTAATTGCATCGCATTGTTTTGTTCATATGTAGCTTATGATATTCGTATATTTGTTTGTAGTTTATTTATATCCATCTCGGAAGATACCATTAATCATATGGTTTGTTGAGTTTCTTAGAGTACCGAGCTTGGAGCTTTGTTTCGTTTTTATAAATGAAGCTATTTTCCTAGTTTTATAATAATAATAAAAAATTATGTAATGAGAAAATATGTATGTATGATATGTTAAGGTAAAAACACTAGAATTATGTTGGTTTCAAGTTAGTTGTATGCACCATTATTCATTTATAATTATGTGGATCAACCAAGATACATACAGTGACCCATTTGGATCCATGAGTGCATGATTAATCATCTCAATTGGAGTTTCTCCAACTTTTAGAGGATCAATTCTAATTGACATGTTAACATGCTAACATTTGATAATTCAACCTTTTTTTAGGAGAGATCAACAAATAGTTGAAGTACTCAAATTCTAGGGACCAATTGTTTTTAAATAATATTGAAAGAATGTGTTGACAATAGTGCTCTATTTGTATCAATAAGTATCACAAGATTTGGTTTTCCTAATATTTATTACAAAAATTAATTGCTTGTTTGAATTTATTCTCATCAATGTACAACAACTAAAATTGGAAGGTCAAAATCCTAAAAGTTTCATACAAACTTATTTAAAACAAATATCATCAAGAAATTTGTCAAGTAAATGATCCTTTGTGTAGATGATTTGACTCTTGACGGTTTAGATATCTTGTTGACTTTGAAATCCATGCCTTAATGAATGGGAACGTATTCCTCATGCTATTACAAATCACCCTGGTGTGGATAGCATAACAAAAATTCAAGAATATTTGAGGAAAATTAAAAATTGGATGAGAACTGTATTTTTGCATAGATTATTGAGTGATAATAGATCAAAATCATTCCATATTGTTGAACTAAATTACTTGATTTCTTATTGGTGAATGTAAAATCATATATTTCTTGCATAATACCAATTGAAGGCATGTCATTCATATTCATTGCTTAAGAAATATTTAGGCCTTTCTTCCACCTGTTGCACCTCAACTTAAGTTGCTAATTCATAATGTGTGCGCTTTGAATATCATGTTCAAACAACAAATTTAATCATATTAAAAAAAAATTAAAAGAAAACTGTAAATTTAGTATTGCAATAGATGGATAATGGACACCAAATCAATATGAATAAATTTAATTGAAGAAATGTGGATTCAAAGTAGCACTATGTGTAGCAAGGCATTATGTAGTCCTCTTGATATTGTTGAGTTTGACTATATTTAAATTCAACCTCAAATAACGAATTTCACCTTAATATTTTGTGTTTGTGAACTTGATCATAGGTACAACCATCGATAAAAAATTATTCAGAAGTGCTTCAACTCAACTTTGCTTTCATTTAATCATCGTGGGAACAAATCTCTTTCATGTCGTTCCCTGTGGATTAAATGCACTCATGAGTAGAGTTCTACAATTAATCGTTAGGAATAAATGTTCAACAAAATATTAAAAATTATAACTAATATACATATAGATCTAGTTGGGAACCATATTAGAAAACCAACAAAAGCATTGAAAAAATAATAACATCAATTTAATAATATCTTTTGCACACACACAACATATCAAGAATGCTCCAATTAATTTTCTTGCTACAAAGAGTTATTGGTATTCATTCCTACATAATTCCATTGGTATTTCTCTAGAGAGAGAAGGATTGATATCAATAAGGTGAACTAAATAATCTTAGGGCATTTAGTGTTTGAAGAAATTTTTTTATTGGATACAACAACAAAGAATTTGGTTTGTTTCCTAATGAACAAATAAAGTTGAACTCCGTCAAGAGATTCCTTTTTGGATAATAAAAAAATTAAATATTAGTATGAAAATGCATATGCATGAAAATGAAGGTGTTAAAATATTCCTAATATTTTTCATCCACCAAAAATCGTTATTTCATTAGTTAAACTTCAACAGGTTCACGAACCGAAACTAGGAAAGGTTATGGGTATGAGACAAGTTATAATTGTCTTGCCCTTGTGGGTAAATCACAATCTATGCATTCAAATAGAACTTTTGGGCCTCCATATCGATATAGAATAGAGAGGAATGTTATTAAGAGGATAATCTTGGACATTTACACTAATTGTGACTACACAACAACATTGTCATGTGACAAAATTTTCAGCCACACTTAAAGCTATTTTGTTCTTAGAGATAATGAAGAATTTGTAAGATAATTTATCAACTAGATATAATGTTGTACATGCTTATTGTATGTAGTTTAATGATCCTATTTTATTAAAACATCAGTACAATGGATGGAATGCAGTGAACCAAGAAGAATCCAATAAGAGAGGATCGAAGAACATACTCATATTCTTCACCCAAATCCAATTCTATAAGTTGTACACATTGAAATAACCAACTAAAAAAGGTAAGTATTATAGTTGTCCTACACTTCCATGGACACCCATTTCAATTGATGAATATATTAAGGTGTGGATTACGTAGGTATTTTCCAACTAAACTTAATTCTAGTCCATTTGAACAATCTAAAATATTGTGCAATGTTCTATATATCCAGTTATTCCAAACTCAAGAATTTATGTTAGATATATCAGAATCGACTCAATAAAGGATGGAAATATGGGCTCTTAACATTGCATTAAAAAAAAGAATCATTCTTCATAGCTTCTAGATTTCATGGTGTTGTAGTTTTAGGACAATACAGTGAAAATCCAAAACCTATGAAAAATTTATAACCATTGTGGAAGCATCCATAATCAAAATGAATCATATTTAGTTGCAAAAATGTGCTTTGAGCAGGCTTACGAAAAAAATAGTTGAAAGGGTTTTCAACTTACCCTTGCTACTATATTCATGAATTGTTTGGTTTTTACAACATCTAATTATTCAAATAGATGGAATACATTCATTACCATATATTTAAGAGGGTATATCCACGTACCTTCTATATCGCTCTTGAATGACCCAATCCCATGTGTTTCCCTTGTCTTTTTTTGTTTTATGCCAAAGAGGTTAAATTTTTTTCTTGTCCACAACATTTTGAATAAGCTTTGGCCTGAACCAAAAGGATTTTCCTTCAATGCCAAAGCTTCGAGAGTGATGTTTCGATTCTTCTAATTCTTACTCAATCTATTTTTATTCTTTTTTCCATTTATTCCTCCAAGAATCCCCTTTTTACTTATTATGCCACTAAATTTTTTCCCTTTTTGGAGAATGGATGCAATTATCAACATAGGGTAGGTCTCCCTCAACTATTAGGGTTGTAAAGCTCCAAAAATCCAAATCATGTTGCTCCTTCATTGCTTTCCTTTCATATCTATCCCAAGGCTTCTATAGATTGAAATAGACTTGGACAAGTTCTTCAAATTCAGTTTTGAGCACACTTATTTCCCCGGTACATGCCATTATTAGGAGGAGCTCTAGTTCTCAAGATCTACTAACAAAAAAAATTGTTTGTGTATGAGGTAGGAAGATAGTAAGAGAGTTAAATCTCTTGTTTACATCCAACTGAATACAATCAGGAACAAATAGTTTGAAATATAACCTAAGTTGGGATTTCGAGTTATCTAGTCTTCACATTTGATTCTCAAACTTTATTAACTAAAAATGAAGTATAAAAATAATAATCTATTTCCCTCCAAATGGTTCAAATATAAGGTCTTGCAAATTAAAAAATTTGCATTAAACTAAAATTTTCCCTCTAAATAATATAAAATCAGCTAATTGGATCTTAAAGGTTTAAAAAATTCTTATTAAACCTTACTTGAGACATTGAAATTTAATTAAACTTTGAAACATAAACAATTGATTTTTATCCCATGACTAAATTAGTTTTTTTTGTCATTTTTAGTTGTCACTAATTATTTAGTCATATTTTTCGTCCCATGACTAAACTAGTCATTTAATTTTTCCATTCTTAGTGGTGTTGCTCAAATTTAGTAGTGTTTAGCTTTAAAATATTACGATGACAAACTTTTTTAGTCATGTAGTCATTAATATGCTAAATTTTACTTGTGACTAGATAATTTCAAGAGAGCTACGTGTAATTTGATAGAGGTGATGTGTGTTCTTAGGCTGAGTAAAGATGAGAGATAATACCAAGGGGTGGCAGGTGAGGGGGGGATCCTCTTGGATCCCAGAGGACATGTTGAACAAACCTTCTCTTGGGGCCTTGGACACAGGACCAATAATGAGGCCGAGTGGTTGGAACTCCTACAGGGACTACAATCCTTAGTCAGTAAAGACCTTCACAAGATAGCAATCTTCGGAGACTCACGGCATGTTATTTTCAAGAAGATTAATGGATACACCTCTGGTTCAATTAATTTCCATCATCTATATGACAAAGCTAAGCCTCTCATGTCTAAATCCTATGAGCTATTCCACATTATTCACAACAATAACTCAACTGCGGATGCCTTGGAAAACATGGGGGCCTCCCTATCTCAAGGCCAAATCAGTCTTAACGGAGAAGCCCCTTACACCAAATTCATTCCCTAATGGCTTGTCGAGCTTATTATTTCCTCTCTCAAGGCAAGTGGTCTTCCCTCTCTCCACTTCTCAAAGTGTTTTATGTTTTCCCTAAAGGTTTTTTAGAAGAACTCCCCCTCCATTCACCTTATCCCTCCATCTTTTTTACTTCCTTCTCCCCCTCCCCTTTTCCCTCCATCTTCTCCCTTTTTCTTTCCCTATCTATTTCCTTACCCATCTCCCTTATCCCTCCCTTCACCCCTCTTCTCCATCACATCGATTCGCACCCTCCTCCCACAGCTGGCTCCCACCTCGTGCTCCTTCCTGAAGGGTCTTCTCACTTAATGTGTTGTCCTGCATTTTCTCAGATCCCTGCCGCGTGGATCTCACTCAGCCTGCATCCTTTCTTGGATTACGCAGGATTTATGGCTCACCTCCCCCGGGTTAATTTCTCTCTCCCCTTGCATGCTCCAAGTATTATCGCTCTCCTCACCATGTCTTCTCCTCGAAGCCGCCTACAATATCATTTCACTCCATCTCTTGGCTTTGTCCATCATGTAATTCCTCCAGAGTGCATTCTCTTGGATGTCATAGCAGGCGTAGACGAAGGGTGGTTACAATAAATACTGTGGGAATCTCTCCCTGTCACCAGGACCTTCGTGAAGGAAAGGATCACCCTAAAAGCCTTCTCCTCTTGTTCTTGTAGCTCCCTTATAGGCTCTTCGATGTGGTTTGCAAGCATAGATTCTGGCCCTAGTCTCTCGTTCGACGCTCAGTCCTTCACTGCTGAGAAAAACACGATTTTGGGCTGTCACTGTTCAGGGTGGAAGGAAGGTGCAGTGGGCACTTTATCTTGCTGAAGCAAGGAGGGTGCCTCCCTCCAGCAGGAGCTTAAAGTGCTAAAGTATATCCTTAGTGGCCTCTCTGTAGAGAATCAATCTTGTGTAGCAAGTTCAGTTCGAGCTCTACATAGCAACTTCGCCTGTATCGATATTTCCCCTGGAAACAACAACATGTCTCAGGCTAATGAAAATGCTGGCATTATGGATGTAAAGAATAATCTTAGGAATCTCTATGAGATGATGGCGATAGGAATTATGGATAATAAGGAAATAGCATAGGACATCAAGAGCATGGGGGAAGTGGTAAGTTATACATCTCTGCAAATCAGCAATCATGATGCAAGGATCGATGACAACGAGAGCAAAATCAGGGAGATGATGGGTAAGGTCAATAGAATTCAGGAATATCTCCAGTGCCTGATCGATATGAACCAGTGTAGAAAGGCAAAGGAATCTCCTGCAGCTGCAGTGCACCCCATGGAGGAGGAATCAATGATTTATCTCATGAATCCCAGAGGCAATCCTTAATCGGTTCTCTCTTAAAAATGTTAATATGTATTATTGTATTTTGCTTTGTAGTCAGTTTATAAGGGTATACACTACCCTAGGCACTAGTTGTTTTGCAAATTCCCTCTGTGGAATTTATTGGTAATATCCTTGGACCAGTTTTGTATGCAACATTTTTGAACTGCAAGAACTCTATGTTCCTGCTTTTTTCTCTGTAATGAATGGTTGTGCACAGCCTGTTTTATAAAAAACCTTTCTGTTTCTGTTAAAAAAAAGATGAGAG
>LPNX011183373.1:63529-85271 GCA_001517045.1 Pseudotsuga menziesii
ACACCTTGACACCCATCCTTGGTAAGTTTTGAAGGCCTCCCTTACCCTCCAATAGCTATAGGTAAGGAACCTAAGACCTCATAATGGAACCCATGGGACTAACAAGAAAGTAGTGGTGAATACTATATTGTAAAAATACTCGTACATGTGTGAATACTAAGACATTGTTGAAGAACATTAGTTACTAAATGGGATAAAATTTAGTGAGTTAATGTTGTAAATGTTAGGTAGCAGCATTCACACGTTTTTATGTGTGTACGTGTAGACACGTGTGCACGCTCCTATTGCTAGCTAAAAAACTAGATATATTCCTTTTCGGGTTTGCTACCAATTTTCATGGGTTTTCTACTATTGTTCGCACGTTTTGTGCTACTAAACTTTGCAATTTGGCTCACACTCAATCATCAATTGGACACTCTTTGATCTATTGGATATAAGATCACTCTTGGAATCTAACAAACATCTTCAGTGGTCTTGGAATTTAGTGGATACATTCAAACTACAAGTTTTCATTACAAGAAGAGATCATTTTGAATAGGTATCGTCAATTGTAAATAATTATTTTCGTTCAAAATATTTGAGATCATTTCATTGATTTATGTTTTATCATATGCCTACAACAATATCTCTCTCATAGACAACAATTAATTTCACAAGAAGAATTCCCAACTTCACATCAAAACAAGTCTCATATTCTCCATACAAGATGAAGTATGCAATGTTAACTAATAATGATTTGCACATGAATATTTTTTGATTTCACACAATGATGGAATAGATGAAGTTATCTCTTGAGACTCTTCAATTTGAAAAAAAAACTTTGAAGCAATCATGGGATAGGGTCCATATTGAATAGTCCACCAACTTGTCCATTCTCTCCTCTTCATGCTACATTTATCATCACATGCATTTGATCTTGACCGAGATGCCTCTACCTCAATGATTTCTCCTTCCTTCAGGGGATTTGCAACCTCCTCATTGTGTAATTAGTCAATTTTTTCTCTTTAGTTAGTGTAACTTAAGGAGTGTAATTTATTCAATTTATTCCTAAGACATCCAAACACCAACTTGTGTCTTCCCTCACAACTATTGTGGCATATTACGTGTAATGTCATCGCGTCCGAAGGTGTTGGAAATGAAGAATATTTCACTCATCTTCTTGTGACTTCCACTACTTTTTCAACACAAAGGAATTCATAATCCTATCGCTGTAATACCTACAAAATTCACTCTCTTTACTTGACTCAAAGAGAGTATAGAAATGAAAATTTAGTTCGAACATAAAGAGAAACCTTTAATTAGCATTTATGTATCAATGCCAATAATTACCATATTAGCATATCTGTAATTTAGTTAATTATGTTGAAACGCTTCATGTTTCTTGTATAATGGAACTAATACGTTATTTGTTGCTTCTTATGTAGGGGTAGACCTCATATTTTTTATAAAGAAACTTTTGGATATGGAAAACTCATGTAACAAAGTAAGAAAAACTAGAAGGAATATTCCCATTGAAAAGGAAAGTTAGGTAAGAGAAAAGGACAAGTTTACAATGGACAGAGTGAGACATGGTCCATACATTTCCACTGATACTGTGACCGATCCTAACACAATCGATGACAGAACAATGTCTATTTTAGAACCATGGGTGAAGCTGTTGCATCCAACTGACCCAACTGAAATTCCAACATCAACACAATCTACAACCAACAATCCATCAATAAGCCATGCTGAAGCTCTTGAAGACATAGGTATATTGAGAGACACTGAGTTTCAAGCGTTGGATGTAGGAGAAATGATTAATTTTCAATATCTCCATGAAGACCACAACCATGTAGAGCATACTCCCAATATGCACCAACATGTAAATGAAGCACCGCAACAAAGAAGCTCTGCGATTCGTAGGTCATGTCCACCTTCCCCACCTCGATTGTCTAGTGCAAGAAAAAGGAATCCTAGATGTATCCATGTTGATGAAATTTGTCTATTAGGATTTGAAGGTAAGTTTCCCAAATGCACTATCGATTGGAAATGTAGCAAATTAATGAAGGAATATTTTGAATCCAAAGCCGATGTAGGTAAATGTCAATTATTGCTATGTTATTTAAATTCAAATTGTTTAGTTGTTGTTAGGAGAATTCTAGGAATAAATATGGTTAGAAGTTCAAAGGCTAACTATCATATTGTTAGAAATATCCAATATGGTTTTAATGTGATTGGGAAGGTGTCTTGTACTAAATATCTTTGTACGGCTCATTGTGTGTTATCAAAATTAGTTGTAAGCAAGTCCACAAGGCAACGTCGCCTCCTGTCACACACTTCTCACATACTTAAATTAAATAGAAAAACTATTAAGAATTACTATGTTATAAGAGAAAATATTGAGACTCGAGGTGGATAAGATTGTTTTTATTTTTTCGGCAAGTTTCCTCGTAGAGATATGAAGCTCATTGATGTTGTTAAGGAATTAGTACAAAATTTCTGGCATGATGATACCAGACCTTCATCTAACTAAAGAGATGTGGTAAAGCTGAGAAAAGGTTCTACTGAACATGAACCCCACGTCAAACACTTCCTTGAAATGACACAGACTAAACTCTATGAAAGATTCAGGAACGAGAACACACAATTGAACCTGAGCCAAAGGTCCTTTGAGAAATGTAAACCATGGTGCATTCGAGGAACACATGCTATAGTAGATACCATGTAGAATATGAATATTTTAATGACAAGTATAAACATATTGTAACACCTCGGTTTTGAACCCGTTTGCATTTAATAAAATGATGTAAATAATCATGGTGTGGAGCTAGAAAAAAGCCCCACCATTGATTTAGTGTTATGCTTCGGAAATTAAGGTTGGGACGATGATATTTAATGCCAGCTAAACATTAAAAGTTGGGCAGTATGTTAAAATTGAAATATTAATTAAAAACCTACATCCAGCTATGTGAACGCAACTAAATGAGATGGAGGCATGATTTTACTAAGGATAAAGGAGTGGGGGATTGGAAGAGTGGGAAGAAATTCGAAATGGGAAGAGCACCATTTTTGGAAAAACATTTTTTATTTTTATTTTCTTGAGTAAGAAAACACAAAACTCCTGCCTTTCCCTCACGCATGGGCGTTTCATCTTCCCCTCACAATTTTGACTGGGGGTAACGTTTTGGGGATCCCAATCTTCATTCATGCAAAAGGAAAAACCACTATGTGTCTGAACTCTAGATGATTCTCTCCAGTTATGTGAATCTGTTTTCTTTCATGATTTTAGTTTTTCTATTCATCATTGTTCTCTTTCATGTTTTTCTCTATTCTTCCATTTTTTTTCCTGAACAGGAATGCCCTGAATACGATTTGGTGTTTTTTAATGAATTGACCAACAATGTTTTTCATTTTGGTATTATGCAGCAATCAGTCTGTCACTGGCAATGCTCAAAAATTCGTGAATTACTGTGTGCATGTGTAATCCTTGTCCTTTGTCATGTTTTGTTGATCCCAGACTGAGATTGTTGTGTGTGCATCCTCGTGTGGAATCTAAATTGATAAACCCAAATGGAAGGATGGCTTGGCTAGTAGCTTGATAAACCCATATGTTGGCTTGGCCGTTTCTCATGTGTTTTGGCTAAAGTGTAACCCACTCCCTGTGTGATTCTGGTAAACCCAACTTTGTTGGCTTTACTGAGTCTTAATGTATCCTTGGATATGGGGAAAATATGCTATTGCTCCTTATTCCTTGGGGAAATTGTGCCCAGCTTGGGGGTGGAATTGTTGCTGAGAGATTAAAGAGCAACTTGGCCTATTGTTGGGAGGAACATTGCAGCGACATAGATGGTTGCAGGACAAACTTCTTTCAAAGATAAGTAATCCCTTATATTTTATTTCCTCGACTGTATATTGTTATGAAATTATATGAACACATTAAATGCTTGAATAGAATGTATTGGATTAATGTATTTGCTTCCGTTGTATATTGCATTATGCATCTGTTTATACATATGAATGTTTTATTTCAAGGCAATTTTTTTTATATATTATGTTCATGGGGCTTAGACTTCATGGGTTGATAATGTCAGATGCGTCCTCTCCATCGAGTAGAGGGGTGGGGACATGATAGTATGGTATCAGAGCCTAAGGTTGATGTATTGGGCCTCAATGGGCCAAGATGAACAGCTGAAAGAGGCAAGATCAACCTATGTGCTCAGCAGAAGGAAAAAGATGACATACATAAAAATTTCTAAATTTTTTCTAAGTGTTGAATATTCTCATGTGGCGGTTGAGATCGCCGCAATAGTTGTTGGGTTCCAAAAAGAGAGCCGCAGTGGTGTCTGTGTTTCCTGAAGGGAGCCATGGCGACGGTTGAATTCCCAAGAGATGATCCAATGACATCGATGATTCCGCAATGATGGGCAGCTCAACAAGGTTTCTGTGAAGAGAAAGTTTGGATTTTCTCCAACCTAGCGGCAGATTTGGAAAGATCATCGTCGAAAGGTAGATCCCCTCAATGGGCCATGAAGAACCAACTTATCTGTCTAGCTAACAACATCCACAGTAGAAATTTTTCTAAGTGTTGGAAGAGGAATCTCCCTTGTCGGTTGTGATTATTGAAGATGAGTCAATACGTCAGCTAGATTAGATAAAAGCGAGCCGAAACGACGGCCATGTGGGCAAGATGGAGTCGACAAGAAGGAAAAAAATTTATAAGTGTGAAAATTCTTAGTTGTTAGCTGAGAAGATCCGATGCGTGATGGGTGGAAGTCGAGAACTAAGCCGCAATGACAGGCGGAAGTCAAGCTTTGAGTCGCAACAACGACAGAAAGTCGAGCTTCAAGCCGTAATGGCAGGCGAAAGTTGGGCATCGAGACGCAACATCGGGTGGAAGCTGGGCCCCGAGCCGCAACGGTAGGTGGATGCCGATGTTTTTTCTATTGAATATAAAAGACAAAGGAAGAAAGAAAATTCATCTAAGTGTTGGCTTAGTGATGGGTGGAAAAAGAAGAAGGAGTTGATGACGATGGAAGAAACTTGAAGATCGAGCCAACGACGGTGGAGGAAACTTGAAGATCAAGCCGATGTGCGGCGAAATAAATTTGAAAATCGAGCTAATGTGCGGTGGAATAAATTTGAAGATCAAGCCGATGTGTAGAGGAAGAAATTTTAATATCGAGTTGATGTGTGGCGGGATAAATTTGAAGATCGAGTCGATGTGTGATAGCAGAGTGTTGAAGACAAAGTTGATGTGCAATGACAGAAAGATGAAGATGGAGCCGATGAGAAGCGGGGGATGGAAGATGAAGATGGAGTCACTACGGCGGGTGAAATTCAAAAATTTATTCAATGTAGCGGAAGGATAAGTCAGAAGGAAAATGAAATTTGCTCCGAAATAGATATTTTTAGCACGTTTTTCAGTGAGATATGCAGGGTTAGAAAAATGAACAAATGGAAGCGTGGTTATGCACCAGATTTCACGAAATCGAAAGATTTACAAAAAAAAAAGAGGGCATTGCCCTCAACCCGCCCTGGAGTTGCAGAAGAAACAAGGGGGCGAGCCCTCTTAACCCCTGTTGTCCCCCTGAGACAGTCGTTCTTTGTGAAAGAAAATTATATGTTTTGGGAAAAGTTGTCAATGTATGATTTTTTTTCCAAGTGAAGGTAAGTAATGTATGATTCATGTGAATGTTATGCAGCTAACAACTATGTTATTAAATATTTTGCAGAATCCTAATCGCCTTATGAAAAAAGGATATAAGGCAACAAATCGATGATCAAGAAATTGGTAAGAGAATTCTGCAATCTTCTGTAAGAGACCAACTAAACTGATAATATCAAGGGCATAAGTAAGAGCCATGCAGGTAATGGTTTAATTATGATAATTGCATAAGTGTTGGAAGGGGATTGGGTAAGAATCCATTGAACCATATTTAGTAATCGTGGAATGGTCTGCATTTAGGAATGAATGCATTCATATGAACGACATATTGCCATAGTGTGGTGGGGCATGGAGTGGTGAAGGCAAGAGATATCATACCATGTGGCTGTTTAAAAATTTAGACTACATTCATATAGAAATATATCATGCCTTGTGAATGTTGCTATGAATTTAATAACCAAACCAAGTGAATACTGGTGGTCTTGATTATAGTAATGCATCCCATATGAGGTAGTCATGGTTAGGCCATAATATGTTTGAATGCATAGTATTCATGAATCAATACAAGGTAGAATTGAGTGAATATGCATTAAGAGATTTTATAAATCTTGTGATTATGCATTGAGTGGATACATATGAAAAATTTGAGTAGATGTTGTAAAGATGCATACATAAGTATGGGTACACATGTTGTGATGCATTGCATGAATACACGGGGATGGTGCGTGTGTTATTATGACTAAATAACGAATGAAATGATGAATTGGTGATAATTCTAGGATCATTTCATGGGATGTTATGGATGCAGAATAGTAAGTGCACGAAGAAGGTAGTCATGATCGATGGGCTACGAGAATGCTCCGTAGAAGTCCAAAGTGGTATAAATGATATGACTATGAAATAATAAGTATCTAAAAGTTTCATTTAAATTGCATTAATGATGTGACTGCATCTTGCAATTTTAGTATGATTATGATTCACGTGAAGTAAATGAGTTTGGTGATATTGATATGTTAATAGCTAGAAGTGTTTGAATTATGGAGTGTCATAATTCTGAAAATGCTTCAGTGATTGTTGCAACAATGAAATATTATATGCATAGAGACTTACAAAGTGTTTGGCTGATTGAAGTTCAAATTGCAGGTAGATTGTTTTGGGCATGGCAATGTGGGTAAGTCCATGATGAAGGATGGAATCTACCATGTGAAAGAACCAAACCTCATGAGAAGATTCTCATGGTTGTAAAACTAGTTTATGTGTAGAACGGATTGTCAATTTGGACTTGTAGATTTCAGATTTGAGAATTCGCTGATAATTACTAATCATCATTGGCTTGCATAGAATTGTGTTAGGAGGACGTATTATAAGTGGATGTTCATGCTATGCTAGTAAGCATAAAGTTATAATGGGAAGAGTAGTTCCACTTACATGAGACAAACAATATGAGGATAGCCTCATTTCTAAGAAAATCCATTTCTGTAGTAGATAGAGTTGCAAATTCATATTGAATTTAATTGTTAGTACCATTGATTGGTTATGGAACAATCAGATTTGAATTGTATTTTTAAATAATGTTGACTATTTGGATTCTTGATAAGTGTTCCAGGAATACACATTGCAGGAAAACCATGTGTGATGGCCTGCAGGAGCCAAACTTAATGGGAATGATCCCATACCTTGGAAATGGCTATCAGGTGAAACTCTATTGGATATTTTGGTAATGTCCAATCTGCACTACATGATTGGTAAACAATATGAGTGAGATGGTAAATATTATGTTAGTAAGACATACGTGGGATATGGAATGTAAAAAGGAGTTGCATGGAAAACCGAGGGACTGTCAACTCAGAGAAGGGAGCCCCCATTCCTCATTAATGACAAAAGAATACATCTGCAAATGGATAAGTATTCTATGACCCTAGATAAGAATATGCATGTCTGTTAGAGGAGCAAGTAAGTATGCTGACTTGAACGATAGCCAACTTAGTCAATCAGTCGACTAAGTCGGTCGATCGACTAAACTAGAGATTAGGTCGGCCACCTAAGGTCACGTCGGTTCACTGAACCGACATGTAGTTATTTTGTAACTGTTTGTAAATCATATATATTAGGATGTTGAACTAGATCAGAACTTCGTTCAGTTCTCTGTATTGCATGGATCCATTCATGTTAATATAATTTGTTATTTCCTCTACTTGTTCTTATCTCTTGTCTCTGTTATGTATGTATGTTTTGGTATGTATTATTGGTAACCTTAAGTGATCTGTGAGATTAAAACATTGGTCCCGTTGCTGGTAATACATGTCTGAAATGTATGCAAACAAATGATATCAAAACAGGAGATTAAGGACTGGTGGGAACGTAAAGTTGCAAATTATTTGTAGAATTACGCACGAAGAAACAGATTAATGATCGCACAAGCAAAAGCAAGATTCTTTACAGAGACACATGAGAAGTTTGTAGAATCAGTGCCCCAACTTCTGAAGAAACTCCTGGATTAAAAAGCTAAAAGGGACTAAAGATCAATAGTTGCTAGAAAAACTGATTTGTGGGGGAAGAACAAACTTGTCGTAGTGGTTCGAAAAAAATCGCCGATGAATTCTGCGAGGAACAAGCAGTCGAAGAAAGAACTTCGGTGGAAACCATCAAGAAGAAATTCTACACCGACCTCACTGAGCAATTCTTGTGTTCCTTACTGACCTTGCTGTTTAAATTCCTAATCGAGAAGGGAGTAGGTCATATTATTGAACCTCGTCCATCACTTCGCAGACCGCCATTAAACCCTAACTGGGCAGAAAAACAAAAGAGGTGGGAAAAATTCATTACAGAAAGGGAGTGGGAATACTTCCTAGGCAAGTAGACTGAACTATCCGGGATTTCTAAAGCGTTGAGTAGGCTATGGGGGGGTATCTGGTCATATGTCGAGATAAAGTGGAGTGGATTCTAGTCGAATAAAAGAATATACCAATCACCAGTAATGAGAAGTCGACTAAAAGGAAATCAAGAAGATAGTGTCACACAAAGGTATGTCGTACCTCTATAAAATAGAGAGGGAGGAGAGACAAGAAAGAAGGGAAGAAAGAAGAGAAAGAGCCTTAGCACTGCACAGAGGAATGAGTACTAGGACGACCAACTAGGAAAGAAATCCGCTAGAGTCAGGTCATCACTGACAAGAAGAAGGCGTGGAAAAAAAGGTGTCCCCTACGGAAGAAGATATGTGGATAGAGCAGCAAGAAGCTCTCCAATTAGAAGCTCCCCAAGAAGGAACAACTCTGTCTCCATTGAATCCATGTACCTAGATAGAAGCCATTGTCGAAGAGGACCTCCGACTAGGAGCTGGTGACTTTGGTATATGGAGTCGACTAGACGACGAGACATACACTGGTAGACATCTTATTATCCGTCGACCAGAAGAATGAAATTGGGTTACCTTTCAAGAAGTACCCTCCAACCGAATTATCCACTTACTTTTACCGGCACATGAAGGAGCACCCCCCCTGCAAAATACAGCTTTGGAGGAAATAGAACATTCAGAACTGTAGACAAATAATTGCAGTTGGACATCGACAGAAGAGGTCGAAACCAAGTGACTGCTGGTCGAAGATGAAATGACAAAAACAACCAATGGGAATGAGAGTTCTGTCAACAATAGTTCTGGAGAGAGGAAAAAACAAATAACCCCACCACCCCCACCCCCACCTCCACCACCACCACCTCCTGAAAGCAGTGACAGTGATTTCGACATGGGTCACAGGTCAGCACACATTCCTTTATATGAGGGTGATGAGGACCCCAGATGACATTGGTTCATCTGTGAATCGACTTGGGAGGATAACCAAGTTACTGATGAAGATATACAGATGGTGCAGTTTGCTGGTGCCTTGAGGAAAAGGGAATTAACTTGGTACATGACCTTTTCTGAAAGACAACCCCGAGCAACCAAAGCCGAGATTAAAGCATAATTTCTATCATTTTTCAAAACTCCAGATGCAAAACATCTGGCTGTAAAGAAACTAAAAACAACATCGCAGAATCCAGGAGAAACTATCCGCAATTATGATAAACGTTGGAAAGACCTTCTTATCCAACTGGACTATTGTATTGATGAACAATTATCAATCCAGTGGTTTCTTGCAGGCTTATCTCAGAAAATTCGTCGACACATAAGTCTGGAAACATTCAAGCCTTATGAAGATGTGCTTACAAAAGCTCTCCAAGTGGAAATGGATGAGGACATACAAGCATACTCCACCGATCACAAACTAGAAGAATAGCTTGAGATCATGCAGAAGTATCTAAAAGAATTAAACCTCAAAGGTCAGGACATCTGGTGCACGAAGTGCTCAACAACTGGACACTCAAAAGAGAACTGTCGATAGGAAACCAGCCGATAGGACGTTCGATTCGTACAGACAATTAATACCTCCTTGTGAAGTAAGACCTCCTCATTGTGGAAGTCTTTATTCCCTTATTATTCCCATAAGATAGTCTGACCTTCCTTACCTTAAGAGGGGTTTTACTAGTTGTAGTCAAGGGCCCCAATTTCCTAGTTCTATTTTAATCGTTCGATAGGTTCGGATAATTAGTCTCTTCGAAGTACTTCTTTGATCAATCCTGTATATGCAAAACTAGATAAATTGCGTAATTACATCTATGATGGGAGCAATATAAATGCTATCCAAAACGCCACCAACCCGCCAGAATTTGGAAAATCAATTTTGGTCTAAATCGAAATTTAAAGTGGTTAAATCACAATTCCAGCGATTTGGGTCATTTTAAAATCATGGATTTACTCAGAGACAATCACATACAATTGTAGAAATTGTAAAATTGTGAAAATAACCTTTCTCCAGCAGAAATCTGATCATGTTTTATCAAAAATACGCCTGGGAAAACGGGGAGTTTTAGTTGTCTTTTATCCTATGTGCTATAGATGTGCTACAAAATGAATGATAACTATAATAGTGAGTCATAGATATGAGAGGGGGTGTGGCATGAAGCCCTATTCTAAGTTCATGACCCGAATAGTGAGTTTCTCATTTGTAAGGTAAGAAGGTCTGTTATGAACAACAAGTTCATAACCCACTAAATGAGGAAGGGTCTGTTTGCATTCAAGCTTGTTCCACAAAGGAGAAAACATCACAGTATGCAAAAAAAACCCTTGTCACAGGATGCCCAAAAACCATTGTCACAGCATGCCCAAAAAAATGAGGTCATGATGCTTACCCGTTGAGCCATGAGCTCCAAATCCAAAACGTGAACCGTGTGCTCCAAATTTGTACTGTCAGCTCCAATTCTCAAGCATGAGCTACAATTATCAACGGTCAGCTCCAATTCTCAACCCTGACCTCCAATTATCAATCATGAGCTCCAATGCTAAACCCTGTGCTCCAACGGACCTACTCCCAAATTCACAAGAACCTCCAAATTGAACTAAACTGTCCAAAACGAGTTGCGGCAATGTCCAAATACACTTATGATTTGTTATTATATATTATTATATGTTATATGTTTTATTATTTTTATTATATATTTTTTATTTTATTTTTATTATATGTTTATTTTTATTATGATGTTTTATATTTTTATTATATATTATATGTTTTATATTTTTATTATAATGATTATGATTATAATGTTCATGTCGATGATGACAATGATAACAATGTTGTTGATGATGATGATGATGTTAATGATGTTTTTGATGATGATGATGACGATGATGACAATGATGTTATTATATAGTAATATTTTAGATAAATAAGAGTAATAATTATGATGTTGAGGCTGATGATGACAATGATGATGATGATGATGATGAAGACAATCACAATGATGATGATGATGACAATGATGATGTTGACGATGACAATGATGATGATGATGATGATGATGATGACGATGATTATGATGTTGATGAATATGATCATGATTATTATGGTGATGATGATCATCATCATGAAGATGACGATGATGATGATGTTGATGATGAGTATCATCATCATGAGGAAGACGACGATGATGATGATGACGATGATGATGAAGATGATGTGCCATCTGTTTCATCATCTATGTCAACATTGTAAGGATTGGCCATATCATCATCATCATCATCATCAGTTATGCTCATCGTGTCATTGTCGGAATAATCTTCAACCACATTGTCTGCTACATCATCTAATTCAACTATTCCTTTGACGATAATGATGATGACGATGACAATGGTGATGAAGATTATGATGTTGATGTCGACGATGACAATGATTATGATGATGGTGATGATTATGATGCTGATGAAGACGATGACAATGATGATGATGATGATGGTTATGATGTTGATGAAGACGATGATTATGATTATGATGATGATCATGATTGTGATGATGATCATGATTCTGTTGATGATCATCATCTTGTTGGTGATGATGATGATGATGTTGATCGTGACAACGAGGATGATGATGATGATGATGTTGATCACGACAACGAGGATGATGATGATGATGATGATGAAGATGATGATGATGTCAATCGTGACAACGATGATGATGATGAAAATGATGATGAAGATGATGGTGGTGGTGATGATGACGATGATGATGATGATGATGATGGTGATGAAGTTGATGATGATGATGGTGATGATGATGGTGACCATGATGGTGATGATGATGGTGATGATGATGATGATGATGGCAATGATGGTGATGAAGTTGATGATGATGATGTTGATGATGATGGTGATGATTATGATGTTGATGCCTACGATGACAATGATGATGATGATGACAATGATGATGGCAATGATGATGTCGACGATGGCAATGATGATGATGACAATGATTATGATGCTGATGAAGACAATGATTATGATTATGATGATGATCATGATTATGATGATCATGATGATGAAGATGATGAATATTATGATAATCATCATCATGAGGATGAGGATGATGATGATATTGATGATGAGTATCATCATCATGAGAAAGATGATGATGACGATGCAGATGAAGATGATGAAGATGATGCACCATTTGTATCATCATGTGTGTCAACATTGTAAGGATTGGCCATATCATCATCATCATCATCATCAGTTACGCTCATCGTGTCATCGTCAGAATAATATTCAATGGCATTGTCTGCTACATCATCTGATTCAACTATTCCTTGGAAATATTCTGTTGGATCATCATCATCAGCTAACTCAAGTTGATCATGCTCTTCATCATCATATTCTTCTTCCAGAGAACCCTCTTCATTACCATCATCTAGGTTATACTTTACCATCCTTCCCCTTGGATTGTGTCTCACAACAAACGACCAACCTACTTTACCTGGAACCTCTGAGTAAAATACTTGTTCACATTGGCTTCGAAGAACATAGTTCTATCAGGATCACATTGATTCAATCGTAACCTGTACCATTTGACAATGAATAGAACTACGTTAAAGGATTTAAAGTCACACTGTATAATATCTTGGAAATACCCATAGTATCAATTTTATGAGACTTCTAGATGTCTATCAGTTCTAGATGAAACATTGGTAACCTCAAAGACAACTGAAACCCCAGAATCTGATGTTTTTTTTGTTTCATCCAGTTTTTTGATCCGATATCTACATCCATTGTAGACCATAGCCTTATGGTGTTTTACCTGCAATAAGCAATACATGAAAAAATTACACAACCAATTAGTCCTTATGCAACAATACATGGAAAAAAATAACATGTATGTCATAAGTAATTTGCAAAATAAAAGATTTAGAGGGATATTTGATTAATTATATACTTGCCATTTTATATTTTACACCATATGCCAAATTGATTTCCCTTTCTGTTAGATTGTTATCTCCATTGCGTTGTGCTTCTTTTACCAATGAAGCCACACCTTCCCATGATATTCCATGACCCAATTGTGTGCATTGTTCAATCCATAACTTCATCTAGTCAATATTGTTTGCGATGTATAAATGAATTGCATCCCATTCTCGACCAACTATTTAATGACAATTACCATTAAAATCGAAGAAATGTGTAAATATCCTGAACAAAGACGTATATGCTCTTAATTGAAGAAATTATGACTAGAAAATACAATTAGCATATGAAGGATATAATAAAAATCCTAGCTAATAATTACCTTTCAGCTTCCTCAATATACCTTTCCCCTTCAGTTGCTCCCCTTCAAATTTGTTATTGGAGTCCAGATCATAAATGCGATGTAAATTGAGATTTGATGCTAAAATAGGAATATATTCACTAACATACAACATGTTTTGGTATACCATATATCCTTCCATCATAGAACCCTCTGGATGTGCTAGTTGTCTCACCAAACCCTTCATAAATTTCAAGTGCCTCTCAACCATCCACATGGACCTTGAGTGCACAGGTCCACACAACTAAATCTCCTCAAATTGGTGTATGAGGTAGTGTTCATGTGCATTGAAAAATGTTGATGGTAGATGCTTCTGCATTTCACACATGAGACGAGGAATTTCTCTCCTCCAATACTTTATATCTTCTTTATGGATTTATTTAGATGTCAACCATATACAAGTGATGCAAACCAATAACGATATTTAACAAAAACAAACATTAAATAATATATGCAAGTAAAGAAACACTAAGCACATGCAAGTAATCGCTAGTTACCTCATGTGTTTACCAAGATTATATATAACTTGTTTGACATTTTTGTTGAAGTTGTCCGGGAGAGAGAGATGTAGAACATACTGTCTCAATATACAAACCACGCCATTTATTAAAAAAAGAGTATACAAACAAGAAAAACTTATATGTACATAACAATAATAATTACCCTGATGAAGACATGCCAATCATGTGTTTTGACCCCCGCAAAATCACCTTTTTTAGTTATGATATTCTTCAAGTTTGCACAAAAACCGGTGGGAAATTTAATTTTCCGCATTACTTCTTTGACAACATTACTTTGTTGCTCCATAAAAATCCATGAAATTGAGTTTATATTAACGTTTTCTCCATTGGTATGAAATTGGATGATGTCTTTCATTGCATGGTTGTTTTCTTGAATGTCTTTGCACACTTTCACAACTTTATCTTTCTCCCTCCTTAGCTCTAGTAGTCACCATAAGGTTTCAGTAACATTCTTTCCAATATGCATTGTATCAAACAAATGGGCAATTTGTAGGTGCTCATAGTAGGGCAACCTACTGAATTGAATAGGATAAGTTTTCATTCCTCGTGGAAGACCATTAATGCCTTCATGATCATGATGGGAATCATGAATATTAGTTTATAATTAATAAATTACATCATAAATCAAATATGGCCACTACAACGAAAAACTCACAATAAAAATTAAAATACATAAAAATTCATATACGATGATCCATACGTACCATGATGACGATTTCTATTGTATTGCATCTTCCAAAGGTGAGGTGTCATTCTCTGTGGTTTTAATGCAGTCTCCTGCTTCCCATTGAAAATATTTCTTTTAGTTTTTCTATACCTGTGATTCTTAGAGAGGAAATGCCTATACTCATCAAACACCTCATTTCTTAAGCTTTTTGAATGTCGAGATTTTATCTTAGGACCAAAAACTGGACATGCAAATTTACCCTTTGTCTGAAGACCTACAATATTTACATATGGAATATCTATGTCAAATATGTTCATTTATAAAATATTCTAACTACTCCATATCATTAAATGCAATTAAAGTGGAACTTAAAATTACAAACCACAAAATGAAGTTAACCCAGGGGCATCATGTATTGTCCATACAACCATTGCTTGGAATTGAAATTGCCTTTGTTGTATTGGTCTAGATACGTCATACATAGTTATGCCATTCCATATCTTCAGTAGCTCATCTATAAGAGGTTTGATGTATACATTCATATCTTTGACTTGGAACTTACCTGATTCATAATTTGAAGAACATATAAAATATATCATTATGAGAACCATTAAGATATATAAACCATGCAGAAGAGTAAAATAATAGATATATATATATATATGAAATTAAGATACATATTACAACAAATGAGATTCCACAACTAAATTATAAATAAAATAGTTTTCATCAATAAAACCTAGAATAATCATTGACAACATTATGTGCTCCCTCTTTATTGACAACCATGGATGAATGTTATTGTTGATAACAAAAATAGGCCACACCGTGTAAATGGATTTCATCTGTGCAAATGGATTAACACCATATGTTTCCAAAGAAATCCTAAGATTACGTGGTTCTTCTTTAAAGTGAGGCCACTTTTCCTCAATATCTCTAAAAGCAGTACCATCTGCAGGCATTCGGATAACATCATCTTGACTTCTGTTCCTGGCATGGTAATCCATAAATTGCACTATGTTTTTGCACCTGAATAGTCATTGCAAACATGGAATGATGGGAATATAACGAAGAACCTCTTGAGGCACCTTTTTTGTTACTTTATCTATACGATATCTACTTACATGACATTCCAGACATTCTGTTGCAAATTCATGCTGATTATAATATATAACATGGTCATCGGGACATGCATGAATTGATTCATAATGCATTCCAATCTCTTTCATTATGGAAGATAAATCTCGATATGTGCGAGGTAAAATATTTGATGGTGGTAACAAAAAATCAACTATCAAGCTAAAAAATAAAAAAAATAAAAAAATTGTTAATGTAATAAATAAATAATATTAACGAAACACGCTCCATCCGTACGATGATCAATAATGAGTTAACAATACAATTATTAGAGGAATGCAAATAAACTTTATCACAATCCTATATATGTGATAGATTATTTTAGATACCTTAGCATACGTGTGATTGCAATGTTTGAAAGACCATTCATAACCTTCAAGTTCATTATCAACAATATAGTAGAGAGAAGATTTGTTTTGGAGCCTTCATAAAGGGGTTCATATGCCTTATAGAGAAGAGGTATATCATGAACATCATCAAAGTCATCATCATTTTCATTATCAACATCATCATCATCCATTCTAATGTTAAATCAATCATGGATCAATGTATTTGTACCATCATCTTCAATTACATTATCTGCATGATCATCTTGTTCAATATGATCATTCACTTGTTCTCCATTAAACATACACGCTCCATGATCCTGATCCTGAACTTGTTTTGAAAGAAGTTCCTCTGGATGACATGCTATAGGGTGTCTTTCCTTTAATATAAATACATGGAAACATCAATAGATATACATTAATATATGAAAAAATAATAATACATACAATTACAAAAAAAATGAATATAATAATGTTTATAATGCTAAACCTACAAATGGACGATATTTGTTCCCCCCCTCAGCGTGTCCATGTTCCCTGCAATGTTTTGTGGCTGTTGAGATCAATATTATTCTCCTCTTAAATCCCCTGCATTGAGTACACAGACAATAACATTTTCCATCACCCCTTCGTTTCACTGCATCCCATAGTATAACAAGCAATTGTCAGTTGTCTTCGTTTGGATCCGGAATATTTAATCTATTTGACATTTTGTCATAAACTTTGTTAATGAATATAACTGATTGTCTTAAAAAATAAAGTTCCATGCATCAAGGTTTTTTCAAATGGAGAGAGGTCGAAGAATAAAAAATTCATGGCAAACTGTCTATTGATGAAAACAAGAAATTCCCACAACCGCTCATTGAACAATAAAACTATTCTTGAAAACATCCATCGAGGAACAAATAATTTTTGCAATCATCTGTCACTTCCACAACAAACATGTCCAAATGTTTAAAGCAATTTATATTTATAATGGCCATGCCTCAGATATTCGACGCCTTGAACATAGTTACCATTGAAAGTATGGGACCATAAAATTTAAAATCATGTAAACCTTATAAAAAAATTCTATACGGACCGTCGGATATCCAACTTGTGTTTGGTTCATAGATGTCGAATATCCGACAGGGAAGTGTTGAATAACCGCCGCTACACGAGTCAAAAATCCGACGCCTATCCGAAATGGAAGTGTCGGATAACCGCCACTACAAGAGTCGGAATTTCGACACTCAAGTGTCAGATAATTGAAGGAGATAGAAATATTTTGTTGTCGACATTCTGTAGATTGATTGCTATGCGACACATCCATGCGAAATGTCGAATGACGTCGGATTCTTTCGTCGGATTTCAGGTTCAAATCTTGTAGTGCTAAATTTACAGGTAACTTTTAGAAATATTTGTTTAAAGGATTAAAAAATACACTAAACTTTAGTACTTCATTCCATCCTCAGACTGATGGACAAACTGAAAGAGTAAACCAAGTACTGGAAGATTTACTAAGAATGTATGTAAAGGATAAGCCAAGTAAATGGGAGGATTATTTGCATCTGGTGGAATTTGCTTATAATAATAATTATCAAGCCTCAGCCAGATTTAGTCCTTTCGAAATATTGTATGGAAGGAAGTGTAACACTCCTATCTCTTGGAGTAATCCGGTGGACAGATTAGCATTAGGTCCTGAATTATTGAAAGAAATGGAAGAAATTGTAAAGCAGGTACAAGGTAATATGAAATTTGTGCAAGATAGACAGAAAAGTCAAGAAAACCTTAAAAGAAATCCAAAAGAGTTTCAGGTAGGTGAACATGTGTTCATCAAGGTGAGACCCAAAAAGATTTCTCTGAGGTTTGGTAGTTGTGCAAAACTAGCACCTCGTTACTATGGTCCATTTGAAATACTGTCCAGGATTGGACATGTAGCTTATCAATTAGCATTACCACCAAATTTAAGAGTTCATAATGTTTTTCACATTTCTGTATGAAAGAAATATGTTCATGATGCTACTCATGTTGTTAACTGGAATGATGTATAGGTGGAACCAGAAGGAGCTTTTTTGGTGGAACCGGACTGTATCTTCGGGCAGAGGGAGATCACACTTCAGAACCACACCATTGGTCAGGTGAAGGTGCAATGGAAGCACCTTAGTCCAGAGGAAGCCACCTGGGAATGGGAAAGTAATATGTGGGATGCATATCCAATTCTATTCCAGGAGAATTCTGAGGACGAAGAATAAATAACATCGAGGACGATGTTATAATTTAAGGGGGTGTGTATGTCACATACCGCAATTTTGCAAAAAAACAATTTAATATTATTTAAGGACAATATGTTAAATTTTATGCTAAGTTGTAATTGATGACTCAGTAGGGTCAAGGATATTTATTGTAAATTCTGAATATCTTATTTATAAAAAAATAAAGGAGGAGACAACAGCTTAGGAGCGCTGTTAAAAGAGTGTTTACTGGTCAAATTGGTGGAGGAGATTGGGTGGAGAGCAAACTAACATGTGGCAGCATCCTCAAACCACTTCCAATTGTTGTAGGTGGCAACTTCCCTACATTTGTGGTCATGAATCCCCAAGAAAGTGGAATCAGAGCAGATGGCTCAATTAATGAAAACTGACCCAAAAGACCTGGGCAATCTTTATAAAAATTCCTATTGAAGAGAGATAAGGCTACTCATTCTAGAGAAGTGATCATTCAGGTTGAATGAATGTACTTCAGAGAAATTCAATGGAAGGGAAATTTGGAAAGTGTTTGAGGGGATAATTGTTGATTGATCTAGTGCAGTTTTTAGGCTAAAGATTGTATTGTTGAGAGTAGAGTGTATTATTGAGGTATTGAACTAGTCAATTGACAGAGGGTTCTAGTGTTTGCATTCTCCACCAGTTCTCAGCCAAGAAGACCAGGAATATGCTCGAGGGTCTTGAGGAACCGTTGTTTGAGCACTCTCCAAGATATTAGTAGGGAGGAATGACCTCCTAAAGCTGTTGTCGTTTGTCCTCAACAGGTTCTAATTTATTTTATTTTACTGTGTTAGTTAAATAAATCTTAGTTAACTGCTATGTGAATGTTAACAGTTCAGTTTGTGAAATGTTTGAGTTATTATTTTATTAGATTGTTATAGAAATGAAATGGATTTAGAGAATAATGTGTTAGAATGAAAATAAATTTCTAAACTATGTTTTTCCACACCTTGAAACCAGGTCGTACTCTAGCACAGATAGATTGCTTTAAGTAGATAAGTGAATGGAAATGATAGATAGGATTGTGTAACTGTAGATAACAGAGTAATTTTTCTTTCAATGTTTAAAATATTATGGAAGCAAAAGAGTGTTGTGATTTAATTGTGTTTACTATTTTTACTTAAGTATAACTAAATAAAAAATGCAGAAAAGAAATAGTAAAACTACACTAGAGTTAAAGTATTAGTATACTGATACAAACAAAAGTTTATTTGAAGGTAACAGTTAAGTATTTATACCAATTACTAAGCATACAATATATCTTATAAACTATTTAATAAATTTTAAATTATTACTTAATACAAACTAGATTAGGGTTATGTATATAAACCCTTATTTATGAAAAGCAAACAGAGTTACAGAGTTAATGTTCTATTCTTTAGAAAGCTCTGAATAACTTCAAAGCTACAGAATAGTAAGTAAAAAAAAGTATAAATATAAACATTAGATAAAATAAAACTAAAATATAATATTTAGAAACTATTTTATATTAAACAAAAAGGCTTGTAAACTGTGCAAGATAACCTGAGGGTCAAAACCATGAATTTTCTTTTATCTTCTTATAAATTAATTTATAAAAGATTTAACCATATACATTGATAACTAAGTAAACAAATTAAACAAAAAGACTATAATATATGCGATAGATTGAGCATAGCCTTATCTCAAAAACTTTGTAGTATATTTGTAAACTCTTTTATTATACTTTATAAATAGATTAATAAACATCAATATTCCTGTAATAACGAAATAGAAACAAATAGGAAATAGTGCTCAATTAATAAATAAATTAAGTGTATATTTATACAAGGGTTTCATTCCATTAAAACCCTAACTATTATATTCTGAACACGTAAGTATAAAAATATAAATTTTACATTACGACTGACCTATAGTCTTTACAATAACAATATTTACTTACAAGAAATATTATTAACAGTAAATGTACTTCACTGACAGTTAAGAAGAAAACTTACTTTACAGTATTAGCGTTTACGAGTCAAATTATAATAAACAGAGTAATCGAAAACAGGAGTCGCTTAAAAACTATAAATACGAGAGAGACCCTTTTAATTTAAAAACTAGAGTATGATCAAGCCGTAAGGCTATAATCCCTTTTTACAAATCAAGAAAACTACATACATGTCATGGCTCGAAGGCCGGTATTACCCATCATGACTACAAGGGTTTACAAGTAAAAACTATAAAGCATCATCATATTAAAAAACTATTAACTAGCGAGAAACTGAAATAGGCTTCCAAGCCATGTATGATCTCCATCAACAACCCTCTTTACAAATAGGGCAAAACCCATTTTTGAACTTAGGGCTTACCGGTTGGGGCCACGAGTCCACTGAAGATGACCATCATTTTTATTCCATCGAAGCTTGGAGCTGTCACCATTTTCCTGTACATAGCACATTACTGAGCGTTAGTAAAAGGCTTATCTTAAAAATAATAAAACCCTAACCGTGTTACTAAATAAACAAAGGATTTTACCCATATTAAGATTCAAGTTGTATTTTTTACCTGTAAGTAGAAGAATGATCAAGCAACAAAGAAGTTGTCACCAGCTTAGCAATGTACACACCGAATTTTTTAAACCCGACGCCGACCATGAAGTAAAAATAGTGACAAAGGAGCTTAAGACTCACAAATTCGTGACAGGATATGAGAAGAACAGGACCGAACTATGGACAGGATGAGAGCCAAAACACAACAAACAGTAACTATTTGTGCAGTAAGGTGCACACCTACGACAATGTACAAGCAAAAGACTGATGAAGGAAACTGCAGCAACAATAAACACTAGCCACAGAGTAAGAAAGACAGAGAAGTAGCCTCTAATGGCCGCTAAGACAATTACACAGAGCAGCGAAAACCCCGAAGGAAAATGACAAACGAGTAGGGTTTCCAACTCTTTTTATGTCGCCATTGCATGGACGAGAGGTGCCCACGTTCCCTCCAAATATTTAAACCATGCAAGGGTCGAAGTTTATAGTTCACTTGCGTGTTCAATAATCAGTTTAT
>LPNX011183397.1:0-64541 GCA_001517045.1 Pseudotsuga menziesii
CTTTTAGTGGGATTTTCAGGGAAATATGGTAGGTAAATGGACGAATGAGCCATGAAATGGGGTAGATGAGGTAGTTAACCATTTTTGGGTGTTAACAGCTGTGTTCATCTTCTGTTTGGGATTATCCCTGGTTGCCTTTGCTTCTTCATAGGAGCTGTGAAGGGATTGTTGCTGCGCGTATGCAGTGGTTGGCCTTTGGGCTGCGTTGGCTTGGCTAATTGGTGGACAGCCTGATAAACCCAACGGTGCTTCCCTGCTATTTTGTGTCCCCTTGGCTATGTGTAATCCTACAATTTTCCCTTATTCCGGAGGAATCATGCCCAGATCGGGGGTGGCAGCGTTGCTAAGATTTTGATGAGCAAGCTGGCCTATGGTTGGGTGGAACGTTGCAGTGACGTAGCTGGTTGCGGAGTTCTTCATCGAAAGATAAGTGCCGTTGGTTACTTCACCCCTGCAATTTATATACTGTATTATGTGAAATGATGAACATGCTCAATGCCGGAATGTATGTTTGTTTCCGCTGTATAATTAAAGGATTATGCATCTGTGCATTCTTGTATGCTTGGCATTCCTGTTATGATGCATGTTTAAGCTCCCAATTTCAGCATTTGATTTTTGTCTATGTTCATGGGGTAGTTTGCCCGGTTCTGTTTTGATGTTCGTCGCGTCCTCTTCGCCGGTTTGAGGGATGGGGACGTGACATGGAGTGGGATCAAGGGTTGGAGAAATCGAACATTTTATCGCTAATGTACATGCCCCATTTCGGCCACATTGTTAAGGTTAACACGTTCTTGAATCAGTTGTTGGTATGTTTCCATAGGGGATATATGTGGTTGGATAACCACATTTCTATTAATGTCAACTTGATTGCTGCTATCACAGGGTTTTCCAATGCAGGAGTTGATCCAGCAGCATTCTTTACTAGCAAGGAGCAGTATACAAGCTTTGTCACTCTAATGAAACAAAAGTACAATCTTATGTGAAATAAATGGGGATTTTATATTGCTTCTATTAATGATCAGGGTGTTATATTCACAGCCAAGGTGTTTTCTAGTAAGTTATTACAGAAGATGTAACCAAACCAGTGCATTACTTGTATCATTGTTGCAGCAAACCAATATGATATTGGGTTTCAAATGAATTGGCAACATTCATGATGAATGAATTATTGGTTGACACTATATATGTGTAAGAGTGAGGTAACCCTTTCACTTATTCTTAGTTGCTTATATTTATCTATTTTGTTGCATGGGTTGAACCACCCAATTACCATGGGATGGAAATGAATGTCCCTTACCAGAGGGCAGGTTAACAGAATCTATGGTTCAAAGAGAAGAATGGGCGGCAATAACAGGAGAACAAAATTGATTTTTATATGCATGTTGATGCACTGAAGCATCACATTGGAATTCAATTGAGTATTACCGCAATGACTATCAACCGGTATATAAATATTATAAATTTTACTCCAGGGGCTCACCACTTGTATCTTCATCCACGTCGAGATCCCCGGTATCAGTGGTTAACCACTATGTTTTGGTTATCAGAGGAGTAAATTGATGTAATAGTTCAGGCTTGGCTACATGATTAGAATTAGCTTGTCACAAATGATCTATTATATGTTGAAACTAAACTATGACATGAGGACAAATCAAGGGCCCAAATAGGGGGGCAGAAGAAGAAGATAACCACATAGCTCACACCAAGATATTGATGAATATTTTAGTGCAACCCCGACAGATCCGAGTGTGTCGCAGAAGAGGAAAGATGATGAAATAACCAAAAAGGGACAAAAGAAGCAGAAGGTTGTCAGGGATTCTGCTCCTATCAGGCTGACTGATGATGATTATAATTTACTAGCAGATAGAATGGTTGAGATTACTGATGAAATGCTCTAGAATATTGAAAGTTGTCATATATATTTTTTGAGGGATTCACTGACTTACTTCACACTCTTTGTAGTGCGGTCAAGGAAGTTAGAGTCACGGTCAGTTGGCCCCCAGCATAGTCATAGGAGGTTAGTCCTTCTAATGATCGTCCAGCTAAGGTGAAAACTTCTTGACAACATCGTAAGGGTTAGGTGCTTCCTAAAGCACTGTTTCTAGAAATTCTCACCTCCTGCGAACAAAAGTTGTTTCCCTAGATCTGAATGATACATGTCTAAAAAAAACACACACCCAAATGTTAAAATTTCCCTATAATTGGTTAATTTCTTGAATATAATGCCACAATACTTCTCTTAAAGGTTGTCCTCGCTAGCCTTGAAGCTTTCTCTAAGTTTTCTATCACAGAAGAACCTGTAAAATATTGAAGACAACAAGAGAAAGATGGTAGCATACAAGATAATAAACTAGATCTATGCTTGTGACCAAGGAATCAAACAATATATACAAATGATATAGTAAATATGGGAAATAAAAGACATTTTTTATTAGAAATTATTGGAGAGACTACAACCTTTATGCCTTGGTGTTGATATTTCCTTCCAATGGCTCCTTGCCTCTAACTTCACCTTATCTCCAATATCTCAAGAATTATTTTGACAGAGGCTGGGTGTTCAACACAATTCTTTCTCTTTTTTTCCCATGGGGGATGAGACAATATTTAAAGGCATGGGAGGATAGGGATGGTTGAGGAAATGGTGGCTGAGGTGGAAGGAATATCCAAAAATGAAGGATCTTAAGCTCTAGATGGTCCTAAACCATAGGGATGAGGCTCCACTGAGGTAAGCTTCGAGAAGCCTCTCGAAGCTTCCTTTTTTTCCTTTAAAACTTGAGCACTGCACTTTTGATAAAGAGAAAAAGCAGTGTTAAGGGGGTAAATCCCTTTTCATGAAGGAAAAGAGTGGTGGAACCTCCCTTTTCACATGTAAAAAGAGCGTTATGGCTCAAAACAAGGAAAATGCAAGGGAATAATCTCTTCCTTTCATTTCTCTAGGACAAACTCTAAGGGATTAGAGAATACAAGGGAATACCTATCTCATAACATGATGGTGATGATATTTAGATGTAACATAATCCCCCCCGAAGTATGATGGCTAGAGGGAAACGATAGGCAAAATAATTTGATAGAACAAGGTATAGTTTCAAGGCAAAGGTCCAATGGTCGGAACTTCTCAAACATCACAAACTTTCTGCATCACCTTTTACATTTTGATGCATGTCCCAAATGACTCACAACATGGCTGTTGACCAATACAACGCAGATCCATGTGAGATACAAAAATTCATGGCTATTAAAATACAGTGTAGATCCATGAGAAGAATACTCAAATTTGGACATAGCTACCAAACTTACAATGTAGATCTATGTCATTTAGACACAAATATGGACACAGCCACGAACATACAAATGTGGATCCATTCTAGGACTCATACAAATACTCCATCACAACCTGGAAAAAGCAATGAGCGCTTAACAGATACCCAGGGTCTTTGTCTCGTCTTCCAGAAAGTACGATTCTATCCATGTGATTACAATGCCTTGATGTCGAACATGGCAAAAACCAATGGATTATTGGTCAATTATGAGAACCATTAACAAGTGCAAGGGAAATCACCATTGATGTCAATGATTCCCAAGGTACCCTAGTACAATATCCTGAGTGTGAATAGATGATCTGATGTCAAACACTCAGTTGAATATTTTGATCAAAGGTCAATGATGTGAACCTATTGTCGAAAGCTAGAAAATATATCATTGATGTATATAGATCTCAAGATACTTGTTTTTTGTTTCTAATACTAATTCTTACATAATGAATTGAAGTTGATAGGAACAGTCTCGTCAAAGGAGGGCCATGATGAATCCCACATCGACGACACGAAACTCAGAACAAAGTTCTAGAATTTGAGTATGATGTAACCATAGGACTTAATCAGAAGTAACTGACACAAAAATTTGTTTTGACTATAGGTGTAAAATCTCAAGACAATTTCCCTTTGAACATTGGGTGACATGACCGAAGACTTCACAGCATTGACTTGATGAGGCGGAAACCAAGACATAATGCAACAACGGATGATGAATTATTTGAAAGAATCAAAGGAGTGACATGACTCATGAAAGTGGATCAACTCGGAAGCAAGCTGAATACCCAATTGACTGAATGAAATGCAGATAGGTGCCATGTGCAAAAGTGACTAACTACTGCCATTATTGCAAATGAAATGTATTTCTCTTCCCTTACTTTCTCCATCATGATTGATGAGTGCCTCTTTTCATTTTTACGAGTTCAAAGAGGGTAACAAACACTCTTTGTATCTTATCCTAGGATAAGTCCATTCTCATATGTTTCACAAACCTGAGAAAGGAGGGGTTCATTCCCAAAAGAGGGTCTCCCAGTGTATAATTTAACGAGTCCATTGAAAGTTAACTCGGTATCGCTCATGTTTAGAGAATCTGAATGAAAACGAAAGAAAGACTCCCAAAGGGTCATTTTTCGTATGATTTAGTCTCTGAGGCCCGAAAAAGTATAAAATAATACCTTAGAGAACTCTTCC
This sequence comes from Pseudotsuga menziesii, assembly GCA_001517045.1. Taxonomy (NCBI): domain Eukaryota; kingdom Viridiplantae; phylum Streptophyta; class Pinopsida; order Pinales; family Pinaceae; genus Pseudotsuga; species Pseudotsuga menziesii. The sequence goes on from LPNX011183397.1 coordinate 4,503, forward strand.
AGTCATGATTGGTTGGAGTGTACCTTTTTCATAAGTAGTTCCCCCTAGTCCGAAAAAGGGGTAAACTATCACCAGGAAGACGACTCTTCAGGTCCTTTCATGAGCGTGAAGAAGACAAGTTCACTCAATGATATTTTCACATTTTAAGAGTCTGAAAAGAGCTTCAAGAAGACTCCATTAAGGTTCTTTTTTCAAAATCCAATTTTAGCGAGTCTAAAAAATAGAAAAATTACACTTGATACCTTTTCACTAATTTTTTAACAAGCGCGCCAAAGGTATAAAAAGCACTCAAAACCTTTTTCATGTTTGAAACCAGAGCACGAAAAAACAATAAAGTAAGCTCAAACCACTTTTCATGTTTTAACCAGAGCACAAAAAATGAAAAGTAAGCTCGACACCATCTTACTGTTTTTAACGAGCTCGAAGATTAGTTGGAAGAATGCCCAGGGTATCTGCTTCATTTTTTAAATAACTTGCAACAGAGAATGAACTATGCTCAGCATGAGTCTTTTCAGTAGTATTTTCCCAACATGATGGTCTAGATATCGGTACTTCCCCCCAGTAAAAACTATCCAGGGGCTCAACTTCGATATAGAGAGGTTGAATACATGCCTCCTAAGCTTCGTTTCATCTACCTACTCTTTTTCCTTCACCAAACTAAAAAATCTAGGATACTACTAAGAAAAGTTTCATGAGAGACGAAGGAGAAAGAGTATCTAAAGGTAGATGAAATGAAGGTGCCAGTCCTAAAAAGGGATGGAAGACTCGCTCCAAAGGGAATACCTGTTTCATTTTTACACAAGCTTGAAACAGAAAAGAACTATGCTTGGAGGAGGGTTTAATTTTTATGCAAGCATAAAACTAGAAAGTAAACTATGCTTGAGAAAGCCTATTTCATTTTTTATAATGAACTTGAAATAGAAAGGGAACTATGCTCGAGAATGGCTTCATTTTTACACAAGCTTGAAACCAAAATGTAAATTATGTTGAAGTCTAGTTTTATTTTTTAACGAGCTTAAAACTAGAAATAAAATATGCTCAATGTCATTTTTATTTTTAAGGAGCTTGAATCCAAAAATAAACATTGCTCAAGGTGACCTGTTTCATTTTTACACAAGCTTGAAACAGAGAATAATTGTGCTTGAGGACATCCATTTCATTTTTTAACAAGCTTAACACATAATGGGAACTTTGCTCACAAACATTTGTTTCATTTTTTAATGAGCTTGACACAAAATCGGAACATGCTCACAAACATCTATTTCATTCTTTAACGAGCTTGACACCGAACGAGAACTATGATCAAAAACATATGTTTCATTTTTTAATGAGCTTGACAAAGAATGGGAACTATGCTCACAAAACTCTCTTACCCAACATGATATCCATAGGTTGGTAGGTTTCCCCCTTTCACATAAGGAGTTAGCAGCTTAATTCCAGTATGATTTCCATAGACTAGATCCATGCCCCCCATTTTACCTATGATGGGAAGAAGCTAACTAGAAGAAAGGGAAGGAACCACAAGAACATGCAGAACATTCAGGGAATTCTGATTACTAGGAATGATGCGATGGTCAGGTGTAACAAAGGAAAGCTGACCAATGGTGACAATCTTCCCATCATGGGGGAAATGCATAACTCTAAAGAGTGTGAACTCTACATCCTTCATGGTGTAAACATAATTACGTCCAAGGATCATATTGAAATACAAAGGACCTTGGACCACCATAACATCAATACATATAGTTTTCCCTCCTAATGTAATAGGTAAATGAGGAAGGATCCCTAAAGGTGCAATAGGTCTTTGATTAAAATCTGTTAGTTTTTCAACATTCAAGCTAGCATTATGTTAGGATATTTAACTGAGAGAACAACAAGTACAGCAATCAAACACAAGAGACAATGAACACAGTGTTTTTCCACAGGGAAACCATAAATGGAGAAAACCCCGCAACTTCCTCAGAGATAGAATCAGCACAAAAGGTAAAACCACAAAACAGTAAGATGCTCTCCCGACAGCAGTAACCTTCTTCTTGTCTAGCCCCATTGTCTTCTCCTTCCTCAACTGTGCGCTACACTTGAGTGTGTTTGTGATGTTTGCTAAATAAAGAGTCTAGCTCTCTATTTATACTAATCCCAACATGACTAAAACCCTACTAGGGCCAACCTCTCCTAGGAGAGTCTAATAACCCTAGTGCCTCGGAATTGCAGGGACTTTAACCCTTAGACAATAGGAGGGTTACCCACAATGACTTGACATGACTTGTTTACATTATTGATTCTCCTGATCGAAACATCGGGGCATGACATAACATGATAACATCCTGAAATAAACATCGGGTTACAATAGATAAGAAATACAAGTGAATACATTTCAAAGTTACAATTATGTCAACACTCCCTTTTAACTAGGAAGGTATTCTCTCGACACAATTTTCATCATTGGTCTTCTTCTCTGGATCTTCTTGTCATCTATATCTCCAAGTCATCTTGTCTTCAAGTCATCTTTATCTTAATGCCATCTTCTTTTCTAGATCTGGATCATCATTTGATCTGGATCATCATCACTGGATCTAGATCATCACTCGATATGGATCATCATAACTGGACATCATCACTGGATCTGGATCATCACTCGATATGGATCATCATAATTGGACATCATCACTGGATCTGAATCATCACTTGATCTGGATCATCACTATTGGATCTGGATCATCACTCGATCTGGATCATCACTGCTGGATCTGGATCATCACTCAATCTGGATCTCTCGGAGTCATCATAACTAGATCTGGATCATAGTTCGAACTGGATCTCCTCTGGTCATCATCATATGTGCTATCTCATTATCCTTCTCGTCATAGGAAGTTCTATAGAGCCATCCTTCTTTCATGTTAGGTGTATTCCTACCTCCTCGTAGGTCTTTGGTAGCCCTTACATCTGACCTACTCGTCAGAATGGCCAGCACTCACATCTGACATGCTCATCAGAAAGGTGGTAGCCCTTATATCTAATCATGTAGGACCTAATTCTACAGTCACATCAAAATGGCCAACACTCACATCTGACCTACTCGTCAGAAAGGTGATAGCCCTTACATCTATGTAGGAGCTAATCCTACATTAGAATGGATAGCACTCACATCTAACCTACTCGTCAAAAAGGCATGCACTCACATCTGGCCTGGTAGGAACCAAATCCTACACCCTCATCAGAATGGCCCCCAGTCCTAGACTGAGCTACCTGGTAACGGACTAGGTGCCTCCACTCTCCCAGAGAGTGGAAGTAGCCCTTACATATGACCTACTTGTCAGAATGTCCAACACTCACATTTGACATGGGAGGAACCTAATCCTTTATACATGACAGAATGGCTCACCCCTTATATTTGACCTACTCATCAGAATGGCTCTTTCAGTCTCATACTGAGCGTTCCTAGTAACTGACCAAGAACCTCCATTCCTAGAATGGCAGTCAGCACTCATATCTGACATGGAAGGAAAAAAATCCTCTCACCATGACAGAATGGCTCAACCCTTACATCTGACCTGCTCATCAGAATGGCTATGGGACTCATCACTTTTTCCTTGGAGGAAACCTCTATCTGGAGAACACCAAGCTTCTCCTTGAAGTACTCAAACTTCACCCTAGCCAATGGCTTCATCAACACATCAGCTATCTATTCCTCCATCGCAACATACTGGAGCTTCATTGCTCCCCTATACACCATATCCCTGATATAGTGATACTTGATCTCGATATGCTTCGACTTGTCATGGAACACTGGATTCTCTGACAACTTCACAAAACTTTGGTTGTCACAATGTATACAAGTAGCATCCATCTGGAGATCAAATAAATCAGACAGTAGCTTCTGCAGCCATACTGCCTCACAACTAGCTGAACAAGCTGCGACATACTCTCCTTAAACTATACTCAGTGCCACATAGAATTGCTTCCTGCTAAACCAAGAGATCACACCTGATCCCATACTGAAGCAACACCCTGAAGTGCTCTTCCTATCGATGGCACTACTTGCCCAATCTGAATCAACATAACTCTCCAGGTTAATCTTCTGATTCGCATCATACTTGAGCCCATAATCAACTGTACCCCTCAGGTACCTTAGAATATGCTTTGCAGCAATCAAGTGAACATTTCTTGGATCTATCAAGAACTGGCTCAAGGTGTTCACAGCAAAGCAAATGTCTAGTCTCATGTTCGTTAGGCACATCAAGGACCCAATCATCTGATGATACATCATAGCATCAACTGACTCTGATGAAGCATCGCTCAATATCTTCAGGTTCAATGCCATAGGTGTGGCCATAGCCTTGCAGTCCATCATCCCAAACCTCTTCAGGATCTCTACTACATACTTCCCTTGTCCAAGGAAGATTCTATCTGCAATCTGCCATACCTCCATACCTAGAAAATAATGCATCATACCCAAGTCCTTCATCTTGAACTCAGCAGCAATCTTTCTCTTCATATCAACAATCAACCCATCCATACCTGTCACAAATAGATCATCTACATATAGTAGAAGCATCACTGGGTTGCCATCTTCAACCTTGTAGTAAAAGTTGGAATTTGCTTTACTCTTGGTAAAGCCCAAACTAGATATAAAGTTTTCAATTATGTCGTACCATGTCCTGGGTGCCTATTTCAAACCATACAGGGATTTCTTCAATCTACACACATGAGACTCCCTGTCATGTGTCTCAAAACCGAGTGCCTGTTCTACATACACTTCCTCTTCTACTACACCATTCAAGAAAGAAATATTGACATCCACCTGGTGTATCTTCCATTTCATCACTACAACTAAAGCAAGTACTGATCTGATGGAAGTGTACCTAGCTACAGGTGCAAAGGTTTCTTCATAATCTGTTCCTTTTTTCTGAGAGAAACCCCGAGCCACAAATCTTTCCTTATATTTTTCAATGCTACCGTCTATAGCATGCTTGATCTTGTAGATCCATTTGGAAGTTACAACTGACTTCCCTTGTAGTCTTGGGACAACATCCCAAACATCATTCTTCATGATTGATTGATATTCTTAGATCATAGCATCCTTCCATCCTTTCCATTCTGCCGCTTCTTCATAACTGGAAGGTTCTTTATCAATGAAATCACATAGTAATGCTACATACTTGGAGCGGGATTTGGTCCTCTTTATTTCTCTATGATTCTCTTCTGGAGCCCCATATCTTTCAGCACCTTGGATAAGTTCTCATACCCAAGCAGGTTTCCTTTTATGAGGATTTTTCTCCAGAGGTGGATCTACAGGTATTTGTGGTTCTTCAAATTCTCGATCTTCTTCTTGAGCTTCTTTGTTCATGGTTGTATCATGAACTCTGGGTGCTTCTGCTTCTTCAGATTCTTCAGTAGGTTTCTTTCTAGATTTGTTGTAAGCTGTGTCATCAAATCTCACATCCCTACTGATCTCAAACTTCTTGAATCCTGGGAAGTATACTCTGTAAGCCTTCGAGCTTTCAGAGTATCCCACAAATATACCCTTCTTTCCTGAAGGATCTAATTTAGTCCTCTTCTCCTTTGGAATGTGTATGTACACTGGACAGCTGAATATTCTGAGATGGCTGACTTCTAGTTTCTTGCCGGAGAAGACTTCTTCAGGAGTCTTGTTCTTGAGTACTTTATGTGGAGTACGGTTCTATACATACACCGTTGTTTGGGAAACTTCTACCCAAAGATGCATAGGAAGGTCTTGATCATGAATCATTGCTCTTACAACTTCCATGATAGTTCTATTCTTCCTTTCCGCAATCCCATTCTGTTGTGGATTATAAGAGGTGGACAATTCCCTCTTAATCCTTGATCGAAAAGTCTTGATCTACTTTTCAGTGTGATTCTCGATCAAGGATTTGAATTCCTTGAACTTGCTAAATACTTCATCTTTGTTCTTCATGAAATAAACCCATGTATTCCTAGAAATATCATCAATAAAGGAAACATAATATGCATACCCGCTTAGTGACTTTGATGACATAGGTCCACATACATCAGAGTGGATGATTTCCAAGATTCCTTTTGCTTTGCTTTCCTTGCTTTGAAATGTCTTCTTTGTATTCTTTCCTTTCGCACATCCCCTACAAACCCCATCATGTTTTGCTTGGATTTTTGGAAGACCTTCAACAACTTTGCTTACAATAGGTAGTGCTTTGTAATGCACATGTGCAAGCCTTCTATTCCAAAGTTCAATTGGCTCTACTGTGTCATGGACCAAGGATTGTTCTGGATGACCCTTTAATTTGTTAAATCCTCCTTCTTGTTCTCCAATCACCACCGCATCATCGATGGTCTTTCCTTTTGGCCACATGATGACTTGACCATCTATGAATGCAACCCGCATTCCTTTTGCAGCTAATGTCGATATGGAGAGGAGGTTCTTCTTGAGTCCTAGCACAAACAATACTTCCTTCAGTGTTAGAGACTTTCCAGAGTCTATTTTATAGGAATATTCTCCAATACCTTTTATTGGATATTGGTAGTCATCTCCTAGCTTTACCTTTTGAGGTGATTCATGTTCTGACAGTCTCACAAAGGATTCCTTGAATCCTATCATATGTTTGGAAGCCCCACTATCTATGAGCCAATCATTGCTTCCATGAGTAATATTTCCTATGAGAGCAGAAATCAAAACATATTCATCCTCTCTTGAATAATCTTCACTTTCATATCTGGTTAATTTGTTGGATGGTTCATCATCCTCTGTAGCATGAGTATGATGTATTCTTTTGTTGCTCTTTTTTGTTAATTTTTGTTTCTTAGGACAATTCTTTGCATAATGTCCTGCTTCATCACATGTATAACATATGAATCTAGACAAATATTTTCTAGTGTTATCTTTGTGATAGTGCTTACCTCTAGGGTGATGAGATCTTATTTTGGTTGACTTGGAGTGTACCGTGAGAGCTTGATCTTCACTTCCCATATTTTCTTCTCAAGCTACTATCCGATCTTCTTCTTGAGAACACTCTTACCATAATCTGTATAACTTGACTAACTTCTTTCTAGCACAGATTGCTTGGATGAAAGAATCCCATGACCTAGGGAGGCCATTCAAGGTAGTCATCACAATCTCTGCATTTTCCACTTCTTCATCTATTGCTTCTAGTTGTTCCTTGATCTGAACAACTCTTGTGAAGTAATACTGGATTTTTTCTGCATTTTGAATCTTCACATTCTTCAGTTGGTTTCTCAGAGTCATCTTCCGATTTATGTTCTTCCCTTCAAACAATTTGGTTAGGGCATCAAACATAGCTTTAGGTGTCTTGAGGAAGGACACCTATGGTATGAGATGATCCTTGATAGAATCAGAAATGATTCTCTTTGTCATAACCAACTTCTTATTATGCAAGGCCTTAGCCTCATCTCCATCTGGAACTGGAACCTCCTCATGGATGTAGGAGTCTAACTCATTCTCTTCCAGGACCAGGGAGATCCTATACTTCCAAGATCAGAAGTTATCAGCTCCCTCAAGCTTTTCATCAAGCTTGGTATGATGAGACATCTTAACTGAGAACCTCAAATGGAAATACAAAAGATTTTAGATCTTACCAGGTCAAGATGTCGGATCTGAATTTTGAGCTGAAATCCTACAAAGTTGGTTCAGGAGCAAACTAAGGTTTTTCTTTTTTGGAGTTCTATCCAACCAAATGCTTTGAAATTGATCCCTAACTTCAATTTTGGGGAGGAGATCAATCCAGGCCTGGGCTCACTGAAAAATCCCTCTTCTGTGAAAAGCCCTAATTTTCGGTAGTACTGTCGGGTCCAAAACTGAAAAACCTCAGAATTGGATTCTGCTTCGACAGAAAGATGTGCCCTAAGGAGGAGAGTTATTCCACCTTACTTTTGCTGAAAATATGTGTAGAGAGATCCACAACGTAGGAATCCCTAGTTCCCACAGCTACACTGTGTCTTCTTCTCAGGTTAGCTTTGATACCATGTTAGTTTTTCAACATTCGAGATAGCATTATGTTAGGATCTTTAATTGAGAGAACAACAAGTACATCAATCAAATACAAGAGACAATGAACACAGTGTTTTTCCTCAGGGAAACCATAAATGGAGAAAACCCCGCAACTTCCTCAGAGATAGAATCAACACAAAAGGTAAAACCACAAAACAATAATATGCTCTCCTGACAGCAGTAACCTTCTTCTTGTCTAGCCCCAGTGTCTTCTCCTTCCTTAACTATGCACTACACTTGAGTGTGTTTGTGATGTGTGCTAAATAGAGAGTTCAGCTCTCTATTTATACTAATCCTGACATGAATAAAACCCTACTAGGGCCAACCTCTCCTAGGAGAGCCTAATAACCCTAGTGCCCCGGAACTGCGGAGACTTTAACCCTTAGACAATAGGAGGGCTACCCATAATGACTTGACATGACTTTTTTACATTATTGATTCTCCCGATCGGAACATCGGGGCATGACATAACATGATAACATCTTGGAATAATCATCGGGTTACAATATATAAGAAACACGAGTGAATACATTCCGAAGTTACAATTACGTCAACAAAATCCATTATCTGATCGGTGGTTGGCACAAGCTAAGGAGAACCTTTTTCCAAGCAGTTGAGGATAGAATACTAACAGAATCCCTTCACCAACAATAGTGCGAAGCATCCGCCTAGCGGTAAATTGCACAACTATCTGGAAAGGAACACTCGAATGAAGAGGAGATTCTGTTAGGTTACTCCATTCAAATGAAATAACCTCATTACTTAGAGAGGATTCTGTCGAAAAAGACAAAATTTCCTCTTGTTAAGAACAATCATAATGGAGCATAAAAAATTCAACATGTTTTAGTTCATTCTCTACTGGAAGAGAAGAACAAGATGAAGATTTGGTAAAAGCGACTATTTCAGTCTTAACACTCTCTGATGAAAGAGTGGGATCGGGTGGAGATGATGTCAAACCATTTTAACTTCACTCTTCAAAGGAAGAGTGGGATCAACCACAGATGAATCCGAATTGACCAATTGTAATTCACTCTTGAAAGGAAGAGTGAGATCGACCACGAATGAAACTGAATCGACCACGTGGTCAACCAAAGGGGGTTCAAGAGAAAACTTATGATAGGATGATGGAAGCCATTGACGAGGAACAGTAATATATTCCAACAACTTATAAGCTTCATCCATGGGAGGACAAAGGTAAGTAAAGTGCATGTCCTTACAGAGCAAGCAAGGATTTCTGACTTTACCCTTCCGACTCTTAACCACAAAGTCACTGGGTGAGGGGGTACCATCAGTATGATGACTAGAGGCTAACAATAGGTTTTCATGAAACCTTAGACCATTCTTCTAAAACCAAGGCCACACCATGACAATATTTCAGAAGGTGATCACCCTTGCAAAGCCTGCAAGGGAATTTGGGATTACGCAGTATTTGGGTGTGCAGATCAACATTCTCTGCACTAGGAGGAGTAATTGGTTGAGACTTGGTTTTTTTTTTGTTTTTCTTCTTCTCAATATTAATTTTCTTCTTCTTCTTATCCACTTGACTACTAGTACTACAACTTTCAAAACGCGAATAGGGAGGCAAGGGATCAACTTGAGGTTGATGCTCCCGCGATGAAGGGTTAGGATTGGAAGCAATTGGTGTACATGGGATAACTGGACTAGAGAATAACCAAATAGGTAATCCAATATTCAATCTAGGAAGGCTTAATGTAGCCATGAAAAGAGGTCCAACATCCCCATATGGAGGGAAAACAAAATACATGCTTGGTGAATGAGTCTTTGTTCATAGTCTTTAAAGGCAAAACCATAACTATGTAACAAAACTATATCTCTCTTCTAAAAAATTCTAACTGTACAGAAAACAAGCACTAATCAAACTAAAGCAGCAAGCAAAATATGTGATAGGAGTGCAATAAAGGTTTGGAACCTCACGGGATTGTCAAACCATCACAACTCGCTATATACGGCAAGGTCCAACAGTAGAGCACGACAAGGAAGATTGGGACCGTACCCTTTCCTGAATACCTGAATACCTGGATGGTACGTGTGTAGTAATCTCCCCAAGTGATGTTCTCAGTGTATTGCGATGATAGAATGACCAAAGGGATTTTCTTGGTTCGTCACAGGATTCCTAAAGGTGTCTCCCGATATACACAAGGTACGTGGGAGCTCCACTCTATAGTAGTGTTTTCTAATGCACAATCATTCGATAGGAGCCTTCTGATATACTACCGAGTACATGAAGTACCTTTCGATATACCTCTAGGGTATGTGAAAGGTCGTTCTATATACCGGTTGGTACGTGGAAGAACTACAAGCCCCCAGGATGCAATGCAGGAAATAAACAATAGCTCCTATGTTTAAAGACATCGGAACACGTCTTTAACCTAACACACAAATTTCTAAATATTTTAAACTTAAACTAGCACTTAATTTTATATTGTGCGGTTAGGTGAATGCATGGAAAGTTGGCCCTGACTCAAAAATATACAAGTATGAGTATGCGATCCTTTTATTTCAATGAAAAATATCTATGGAAAGGAGAGAGAGATTCAATTTGTTTGAAACACAAAATAAATCTCATACACAAATAAAACAAAACTTTCTTATATAATCCTTTCCTAATTGAAACAAACAAAATCTTCTTTTTGAAAGGAAAAAGAAAGTAAGATCTCTAACGAAAAGCAAGAAAAGATTGTTACCACTTTTATACAAAAGTGTTCATATTTTTCAACTAAAACGAGAATGAACTAATCTCAAAATTCTACAATAACTTCTATATGGATTTTTTCACGGTTTTTGAAAACAGGAAAAAAAATACAAAAATCATGTATAACAAATGAAGAAAAACTGAAATGAATCTTTCCTTTTTCTGTTAAATAATACAAAAATCACAGATCTTGCAAAACCAAGTTCTAGTCAAAGCCAAATATGAATCTTTAAAGACCAACATCAATCACAATTCTTGAAAACACCTATGAATGATCATGAGACCTATGAATTCTCTTGCGAGCTTTAAAGACCAACATCAATTTTTGGCTCGTTTTTTAATTGATTTTTCCTTTCAAAAATAAATTCCATAGTTCAAACCACAACTATAACTATTCTAAATAATGGATCTCAAATACTAAAAACAAGCATTTAAGGATCAAATACTGAATAGGGTTCAAAAGAATACCTGGCACCACGAGTTGCAGGTGTTGAACAAAGCGTTACTGCTTGAGCACCATCTCTTGCCAACAGGGGCAAAGTGATGTCGCCTCCTATTTCAGGTTCACTCCAGAGCATTACCAGTTCCAGAACCGCACCTTTCACAGAGAAAAAGAGCGGTGGCACCGCTCTGTTCTAACACGGAAAATGTGATGGCAATGCACTTGGTATACGGACCAAGCACGGTGGCCGAGATGGCGATTTGAAAAATAAAAAATGGGACAAAAAAGTAAGTTATAGTCCAAAAATTGAACTCAAAGAATCACCAAGAAATCTAGCAAACCAAAAATATGAAGATCCAACGGCTGATAGAGGAAAATCAATCAAATTCAAAGCAGATATACAAATCTATCAATTGAAAAAGTAGATCTACAAATTTAAAATGAGGGTGGAGGTTTCAACTTACCAAAGATTCAGAATTCAAAGTAGTCCCCAGTGGAATCACCATTTTTGTTGCTGGAAATTATCAGATGTTGTGGACATAAGTTGTTTCCCTAGATCTGAATGATATAGATCTAGAACAAAATACAAACCCAAATGTTAAACTTTCCCTAGATATTGTTAATTGCTTGAATATAATTCCATAATACTTCTCTTAAAGGTTTCCCTCGCTATCCTTGAAGCTTTCTCCTCTGCTACCGGAGAAGAACCAATAAAATATTGAAGACAAAAAGAGAAAGATGATAACATACAAGATAATAAACTAGATCTATGCTTGTGACCAAGGAATCAAACAATATATACAAATGATATAGTAATTATGGGAAAGAAAAGACATTTTTTTATTATAAATTATTGGATAGACTACAACCTTTATGCCTTGGTGTTGAGAGTTCCTTCCAATGGCTCATGGCCTCTAACTTCACCTTGCCTCCAATATCTCAAGAATTACTTTGACATAGTTTGGGTCTTCAACACAATTCTTCCTCTTTTTTCCCATGGGGGATGAGCCAATATTTAAAGGCATGAGAGTATAGGGATGGTTGAGGAAAAGGTGGATGAGGTTGAAGGAAGATCCAAAAATGAAGGATCTCGAGCTCCAGGTGGTCCTAAACCATAGGGATGAGGCTCCACAGAGGTAATCTTCGAGAATCCTCTCAAAGCATCCTTTTTTCCCTTTAAAACGTGAGCACTGCACTTTTGTTGAAGAGAAAAAGAAGTGTTAAGGGGGTAATTCCCTTTTCATGAAGGAAAATAGCATTGGAACCTCCCTTTTCACATGTAAAAAGAGCGTTACCGGCTCAAAACAAGGAAAAAATGCAAGGGAATAATTTCTTCCTTTCATTTCTCTAGGACAAACTCTGAGGGATTGGAGAAGACAAGGGAATACCTATCTCATAACATGATGGTGCAATATTTAGGTGTAACAATCACTTGAATTAGATACATTGGAGCTTAAAACATGATATGGGATATTTCCTATGTTGGGGTAGGCATGTCCATGCTACCCATGTTTATATTGCACAACATACAATAGGTTGTAGTAGAAGAAATCGAGGCACAGAAGAACATAGTATATGATCAGCTTAAGCAGTCAAGGAGCACCATGTCTTCACTATAAAGTTAGTTGGAATTTATAGAGAAGCAGACACAAAAGTGATAGTAGGATAGGTAGTGACTTGAGCAAGTTGTTGCTTTGTCTTGTCGGGGTCACACCTAAGATGATTCCTGAAGCTTGAGTTTTTAAGTGATGGGAAGTTGCTACCAACTTCCGATAGAGGATTGCGGAATTAGAGGCTAATATTATTCCTTGTACACCACCTGAAGTACTGGAAGAGTGACGAAGGGTAGCGGAAGAAGATATATGATAATTTCAGGAGGTCAAGCCACTTTGTGCTAAAGCATATGAGAAGGTGTCCCATTCCTAGGAGGCCTTGATGGATAACATTGAGCTACAAGAAATAACATAAAATATTCATGCAGCAAACTCCAGTATGCTCATTTGCTACAAAGAATATATTTGTATGGTTTGGGGTGGACCACAATAGACATTATGACTGCAAAAATCAGATCCATTCTCAAGCATGCTAGATAATTTAAAGAAAGTAACAACTAAGGGATTAAAACCATGCTCAACAAGACGTTTGGAGAATACCACCATTGAGATCATGATCAAAATATTGTCCCTACAATATTCCCTCAACAACAAACATATATCAAAGCATGAAATATATTGAGTGTTAGTATTCAATCTAGCATAATCCATTTCAACACGTATAAAGCAATTACACCCATGGATAAATATAAACAATTGCACATGAAATTTGGATTAGAAATTGATATTTCCATTAATATAAAAACAGAGATACAATGTGATAACCTATATCGACACCTCGTCGGAACCAAGAAACTGAGTCCCTTTGCCTTGGCCTCCACCATTTCATTCCTCCATACAAGGCAAGCTCACAAAAGGGAATGGAGAGATTGGGAGATGAACACAAATGGTTCTATCAACAAGGACAAAGGAATCCATACTCAAGTATATGGTAATGGTGAAAATGTTTCTATATCTCTTTACTCTCTAAGTTTCTCCTCCTAGGAAATGGAGGTTCAAATCAGAGTGTTTCCTAGCATATGAAAGGCCAAGGATCAAGGTATTTGTTACTTAATGGGGAAAACTCCACAAAAAAAAATTTGAGCGCAAAATACATTATACGCGGGTTGTAATGGTGCAATATGTATATTCACGAGTTGTATAGCTGATGACCCACATATTTCTTCAAAGATGATTTTTTAAGGGTTAAACTGAAGCATCGGGGCTATAATGAGTAAAAGGGGTATAGGGAGTCTGCATAAGGACAAGGGAATGCCATGAAGGCATGATGCATGAGGTGTGGAAAATTCCATGGTAATTCTATGTGAGGTCGAAGGGGTACATGATGGTCTAAATACATTATAATAGTCCCAAGAGTGGAGTAGTGAAGATCCAAGTGGAAGAACTAGCCACTCGTCAACATAATACAATAATAACTATGTGTACATGACTATAGATATGGAGTACATATAGAAGTCCCAGATACATATAAGTACAATGGCCATGAATAGGCATAATAGACATATGTCATAAGTGGTCAAAACCACGTACAATACACAGTGGAGTCTAGTCTCCATATTCAATTAAGACACCTGGTACATAATAAGGTACACTGCTTTGGTATGACAATTGAAATCCCATAAGTACTGTCACGATCAAGGTAGTGGCATATATGAAATGCCACCATACCCTGAGGTCTTATACATGAATCATCAATGGTACATGTCCCATCACATGAATAGAGGTGTTGAGGTTGAACATGATGAAACATCGTCGAATTATCAGTCATTGATCTATACTGTTAACAGGCATGAGACATCCCACCAATGATGAAAATGGGTATCAAGGTATCGAGTGCACTCAACAAGTGAAAATAGATGTGTTGAGTTCAAACACTTGAATATTACATCAATCAGGGGACATTTATGTATTCCCAAATATGTCGATGGTGAGAGAACCTGACATTGATTACTGCATGTCTCAAGGAACTCAACTGACTCTAGATCCCAATTCTAGAATAAATGACCTGAAGTCAATGGAATGGAATCTGCTGGAAGGAGGGAAGTAATGAATCCCACATCAATGAACATGAGGTACAACAGAAAGGATGGATAATTTGGAAGAACTCAAATGAACAAGATGTACATGAACTAGTAACCATGTGCCTCTCTCGTGCATATCGGATGCATGTAGCAAGCGAAAGAGACCCTCTAAATAGCATCCAATGATGAAAGCTACTAAAAAAGGAGAGGGACCCACCAATAAGGTCTAATGGAATCTAAGAAATGACATGAATCCCATTGTGTGAATATATTTCTTATCGTTGATCACAAGGGAAATCACTCAGTTAGTGACCAATTGTGAGATGTCATCTGCTATGTTCAAGCTTACCTACCAATGCTGAAAGTAGGACCAGGGTTCCAAGTAGGACCATATCTCTATGATGTATTGAGAATGGCTTACATGCAGATTCAAGATAACCAAGGAATGTCTAACTCAGGATAAATACTTCCTTAGAACAAGAGGATGAGGTAGGTGGAGACACTTAGGAAACATAGAGTCAATGTTAGAATTGGGACAACTCTATGACATGGGAGGCATCAACAGAGGCTCCATAGTGACTGGAACCTTAAATATTCAGTGTATAAATCTCTAAATAATGAGTACATCTCCTAAAGTTGTGCTAGAAACATGACCCATGAATAATACAGTCATAAAGTGTGCTTTGTTCGAAGGCGACACGACAACTTCCAATATCCGAGAATATCATTTCCTATCCAAATTTTTATGTTTTTATTTTTATTTTTGTGGTCTTTTCCTATTAGAAATATTAAAAAATAATAAAATATTCTTATAGTATAATAAAGAGGAAATGAGTGTCGTGTGCAAGCAAACTAGTTCCAAGCAGTGGAACATACCTATGCTCAATGTAAGAAAGCACATGTAGGATAAGGACACTTGGGGGAATGCTTCCTCTCGGATATGGTTTTATCAAGCTGCAAAGGATAGGTAGGAGGCTCTGCTTGGATAGGATTGATACAAGATCAGGCAAGATGGATTATAAAAGTAAATTGGATAGCTGACATTAATCTCAATAAGGAAAGCGGATTCATGTAATGCCTTTAAAACTTGATATAAAGCGGGAGTCCCTAAGGGAAATATCCAGCATAATAGGTGATAAATAACATGAGGTTTATGTTTTAAGTCATGGAGGGACTATAAGGGACTCCTATACCTAAGGAGGATGCTCAGCATGGGCACCAAATGGTGAAGTAGATTCTAGGTAGGGGACCATGATCGAGAAATATCTACCACTAACGTAATGGCACTTGTAGTAGCAGCAGGATGGTTCCATGTCATTAAGAAGAAGGTTTGTACCTATGGTTAATGTCACATGGTCATTGCATAATGAAAAAATGTACATGGAATGTGATCATATCTTATATTCCAATTAAGAGATATACCTGTAGAAGGCACGATCATACTAGGAACAACCCCTTACCGTCTAAAGCAATTGTTCCACAAAAAATCCTCACATTGTAACATTAGTCCATAAAGCTCAAAAAACTATATAGAGATGTATAAATGACTAGAGTGAATCTATGCAATTATGGTAGGTAAAACCAAAATATATACACTAATTTACAAAGTTCCAGCCAAGGTTGGAGGCTCAAACATAGTTCATTGAGCATGAGGGAGGAAACTAAAGTATTGCCTCAACCTTTAACCTTTCGATGAATATTTTGGACATCGAAAATAAATAGCAATAGGTGCATTCCTCTCTTGAAAACAAGTTGAAAGTGAGATGGATAATCTACTCACTTACGAGAGTGCACAATGAGGCTATCCAAATAAGTATCAAGTTCAATGTTAGGAGGCTCTCGGGGATTCATTGGGATGGTAGGAAAAATATCTTCCATATTCCCTTCAACATATAAACTATACTCATCCAAACAAATCACAGGGTGATCGAATTCCTCACCTAAGGCAACCTAATATTCGCTCGGTCCTTTCAAGCTCTTGTAGGGAAAAAGGTCTATAATGTAGGTCCTCCCAAGGCCTTTCAGGACAACACATGGTATCAATAATTGCTTCATACGGGGGAAAATTATTATCATATCAATCATGTGAGAAAGTTGAGTGGACTGCCAAAGTGGGTGGGAACGTGGGATCTCCCTCCTTGTTGGAGGGACCTAAGTCAGCTAGTCGACTAGGTACCCTAGTAAACTAATTACAAAGTACAACAATAGATTATGTCGACCTTGTAAGTCGTGTCGGTTAGATGAACTGACAAGTAGTTATGTAACCTCTTGTAAATCATATAAATAGGTTGGAGAGACGGATAAAGAATCAGTTCGATTGGATGTAATGAACCTTATATGTGTTCTTGAGTAATAGAAATACTTGTTGTTCTATCTATCATTCCTTGTCTCTTGTCTATATCTTGCTTGTATAAATCTGTAATATGTATCATTGGTCACTATGCAATCTGTTTGATTACAACATTGGTTCTATTGTGGGTGGTACATGTATAAGATGAAAATGAGTATAACCCGATGATATCAGAGCAAGAGATCAAGGATTGGTAGGAGTGAAAAATAGTAAATTACCTACAAAATTACTCTACAAGGAACAAGTTAACTATTGCTCAAGATAGAGAGAATGTTTTCTCTAAAATACATGAAATATATGTCAAATATGTTATGTGTGCATTGAAGAAGCTCATGCATGAAAAATATGGTAGATGAAAATGAATGACAACTACGCCAAAAACTGACCAGAGGAGGCCACACGAATCCGTCAGATTGGTTCGAAATAATTGACGATGAGATCTTAAAGAATGAGCTATCGAGGAAGGGGTTTCTATCGATAACATCAAGGAGAAATTATATAACGACCTCACTGAACAATTCCTTTGTTCACTACCAACACTCTTGATCATATTTCTGATCTAAAAAGGGGTCGCACATATTGTCGAACCTCAACCACTATTGTTAACACGACCTAAAAACATGAATTAGGAAGAAAAATGAAAGGAGTGGGAAACGTTCGTACAAGAGACAGAGTGGGAGTACTTCCTCAGTAAAGGAAGAGTTGCACCCTAGATTACTAAAAATATTTCAGGTTGGCAATGGGGGGGTAGATGACCACGTTATGATAAAGTAGAGGAATAATTTTTGACAAATGAAAAATGCGATATGGACAGCAATGGAAAATCAAAACAAAAAAGGACAAAAATAGAATAATCACACACAAAAGCACTCTAGATATCCCAAAAAACGGTGTCAAGAAATAAGGGAGCAGACTGTTGCACTCTAGAAAGAGAGAAAGATGGGTATAGTGATAGAAACAAAAGAACATCTGCCAGATTCAAGTCATGATCGAAAAGAAAAGGGTGTTGATGAAGAGAACTGTCAACTATGGAAGAATACTTGTGGATTGAGTAGAGAAGAGCTCTCCAAGTGACTATACCTGAAACTATAATCCCACAGTCCCCATTACATCTCACTCATAGTTCCCAAGTGCAATACATTGCTGAAGAATACTTAGGACTCCATGTTGGACAATCAAGTATATGGAGTCGACGAAACGATGAAGGAAATTAAGTTGATTGACTATTAATTCATCGACCACTGGAAGGGAATTGGGTCACCTTTCAAACCAAATTATACAATCAAAGTTTTCTTCTACTTTATTCACAACATGGAGGAGCTCCCACTAGCCAATTCCAGCATCATACAGTTCACCAAGTCAGTCGATATCACCATTAAGGAGAGTAACCCAATTCGAACAAAATTTCACTTGGGTATCAAAAAAAGCGGTAGACAAAAATTGACTTCTAACAATCGACAGAGAATTGACCGACTTAGAAGGTATTGTTGTCAGAAATGAATAATTCGCACTAATTCCTGTGAATATGCACTTAGAAGTAGCATCTATTGAAAATAGATGCAAAATAAGTTCAGTTACAAGAAGTGACCCGCCATCACCACTACTGATAGGAGAAGTCGAATTCGCGTTAGAAATAGTGCACGTAACCTCGCATATTCCTCTATGGGATGGAGACGAAGACCCAAAACGTCATTGGGTCGTCTATGAGTCGATATGGAAGGTCAATGCCATTACAAGCAAAGATCGTCAAATGGCACAATTTAGTGGTGCTCTTTGAAAAAGAGCACTAACAAGGTACATGACCTATATAGAAAAAATTCCAAATGTAACAAAAGTTCAGGTCAAACAAAATTTCATGTCCTTCTTTAAAAGTACCGATGCAAAACATCTCACAGCCAAGAAGTTGAAAACCACTGCTCAAAACCCTACAGAAATAGTCTGAGAATATGATAAAAGATTCAAAGACTTGCTAAGCCAACTAGAATATAACATTGATGAACAATTATTAATTCAGTGGTTCGTGGCTGGACTATTACAGAGAATACAAATGCACATCTAGTTAGATAACTTCAACACATACAAAGATGCATTAACAAAAGAGTTGCAAATTGAAATGGACAAGGACTACCCCATAAATCCTATCAATCGGCGCATTGAAGAACAACTCAAAAGTATGTATAAATCCATACGGGAAATGAGCCTCCGAGGAAACGAAGTATGGTGTACAAAATGCTTGGAAGACGGTCATACAAAAGACTACTATCGACAATATGATCGTCAACAAGACATCTAGTTGTACAAGCAAAATGTTTTTGCAACATATGCTAAGAACACGATTTACATGCAACAAAAGGCTGCCCATACAGCATGAAGAATGAGCAACCTTGTTGGTGCACAATATGTGAAGTTAGATCTCATTCCACAATAAAGTGTCAGCTAAATTTAAAAAATAGATAGAATTACCAAGAAATATATCAAAGCAATAGCACTAAAAACAACGAAACAAATGGTAATAACAACCAAAATGAGAAAAATAGCATTTATCAAAGATATTACGGTCGACGATATGTATGGTAGAACGATTACTTTAACCGGCGAGGGGGATTCAAAGGGAAATCTCAACACTTTGGAAATTGAGAGAAATGACCACGTCAAACCATTCAGTTCTACAAATGTATTAATGAAGGTCATCGACATGTAGAATGTCCATACAAATATTGAAGCAATCTAAATTTTTGTACAAATTGTGGAGTAGGTGATCACTTCTTGGAATATTTCCCTACCATGCTTGAAAAAATCAATAATAAAAATAATGTTAATGTCTTGTCCATTGTTCATAAATCTAATGTTATTCAAACTAAGAATTTGCATATTGTAACCCAACAAGGAATGAAAATTGGTGTCAATAATCCATAAATTAGTAAAATAAAAAGTAAAGAGTACTATCCTAACCCTAGTGAGCAAAATTGATTATATAATAATACATCAAAAATGTTTCAAGAATTATCATCACAAGAAGAACATGATGAATCCCGACAAGAAACTACTAACGAATTAATCAAACCAACAACTAAAGACGAATTTGTTGCAAAGTTAATAGATTTACTGTATAATATCAAAAATAAATGTGGGGAAGACAAACAAGCTAAAAGTATATGCATCCTAAACCAAAAAGACAAAAATGATGCACACCCTCTAGTCAACCTAGAAGTCGAAGGTTACCACATCCAACAAGTCATTCTAGACTTTGGATCACGGGTAAATATTATGACTCGGGACACATGGGAACAACTTGGAAAACCATGATTACATGAATCGGGCATATATCTAAAATTAGTTTACTAAGGAATAATTGAACCAATTGGGGTATGGAAAAATGTCGACATGACCATCAAACGTATCTCGACTAAAGTTGACTTTGAAATTATCAATCCCAAGGAAGGATCCAATTCCTTCCTTGCTCTAGTAGGTTGACCATGGGGAATAAAAATGAAAGCATCAATATCCCTTGATGAAGAAAGAATTAAACTCAAAGGCAATGGGAAAAAAATTATTGTACCAATTCACCCCTCGCGAGGAGAACCTTGGATATAACCAATCGACGACGATGTCAACATTTGACATCTATATTAAATAAAGAACGATGAAGATTATACTGAACCTAAAGCATATGGAGAACTCCATATTAGAAACCCTGATTCGGTCGGATATAACTCGGATGCTGAGCTTTACGATTGGAAACTAGAAAACTACGACTTACAAGCACGAGAATGTTGGAAAATCCAAGCTATTCCTAAAAAGAAAACACAACAGTTCTTTTTTGTCACTACAATCCCAAAACTCTTTGAGCAAAAAATTAGAGAATATCCAACTCTAACACCAGTAAAAAATGAGTCATCAACTAGACCACTACTAAGATACAAATAGCGAGATTCACCATCGTCTCATGTCAAAGAAGTCTCAGAAAACATAGGAGAATAGGGATGACTTCATAGTCTAGTTGAGACATTCACAGGTTAGGCCACACAATGATGGGATACGCATCAGTCAATATTAAAAACTTGGACCTCGGCATCAACATACTTTATCGAAAGGTTTGGAGGAAAGAATCTCATAACAGGAACAAACATTCCAATATTTACACAAGGATAAGACCCTGAGAAACATATTGACATCTATGAAAAAAATGGAGAAGACTACGCTGCAAAGATGAACGAGTCTAGCCTCACTTATTCCCAAACACACTAGATGATCTACAAAATGGAGGAAGCAAGAGGAGAAATGTTCAAGTGGAAAGAACTCAGAAAATTTCCTCAATGACTTCATATTCTCTCCCCAGTATGATTTATTGACCTAACCATGTAAACAGATAAAAAGCTTCGTACAACCAACAGACCATAGAACACCAATAGAGGATCAACTTATCCGACAGAATTCTACATGTAAGAACATCAAGTCAACTTAAATCCATCATTCGACAAGTCTTCAGTTCGAAACAGAAAATACAAAAGGGAAAAACTTCCAATGGAAATCAGAAGACCCGGAGACTTCAAATCCAATTAAAACAATATTCAAAATTCAAACATCAAAGAAAGAGGACCTTGAAAGATTGGCAGCGAAAGAATTTCCACCAACATTCTCACAATTCAAAGAAGGTAATCAACAAATCAACGAAATAAAAGGAACAGAATAGATGGATGTGAAATTTAAGATGAAAGAAGTAGATATATCCAATGATGACAGACCTAAAATCACAAAAATAGGTGACAAATGGAATGAAGAAAATCCGACAGAAATCGTCAACTTATTGAAAGAATTTCAGGATGTTTTTTCTCCGAATTACAAGGATTTAAAATGAATTGTTCAAGAAATGGGATAAATCAAAATCGACATCAAACTCGATGCAAAACCAGTAAAGAAAAGACCATACAAACTCACACACAAATATAAGAAAATAGTAAATAAAGAAATCAAAAGCATGCTTGAAGCTGGAATCATTTACCCTATTGATCAATCGGAATAGGAAATCCCAATGGTGGTACAACCCAAGAAACACAACCCAAAACGACTACGGATCTATGTCGACTTTCGATAACTTAATAAAGTAACGCTTACAGACCCATTTCTAACTCCTTTTGTAGACAAAATTCTTAATGAAGTCGAAGGACATGAGTGTTATTCGTTTACAAACAAATTTTCGGGATATAATCAAGTACCCATTGCTAAAGAAGACCAAAATAAGACTACATTTGTATTCAAATTTGGATCATTTGTAAGTATTTTCAAGTATTGTCGTCAAAGCATTCTAGTAATACATCTACAAAACTATGGTTTTATATTTCAACGACTGGAAAATTTACTCTATGCTGAAAAATCATTGTAAATGAATAAGACTCATTTTAGAAAGATGTCGACAAATCCAATTATCCCTAAATATCAAGAAATGCAAATTTTCAACTCCAATAGGAATCCTATTGGGACATGTAGTGTGAAAAGAAGGCATTAAAGTAGACTATGCAAAAATAAAAATCATTCTCGAATTGAAACCACCAGTTAATACTAAACAAGTAAGAGTCTTGATCAGACATACGGGATATTATATAAAATTCATTCGGCACTAATCTGATATGAATTACCCCTTGGAAGAACTATTAAAATAAAATCAAGAGTACCATTGGACCAATGAATGCGTCGCATCGTTTGACATCTTAAAGAAAAAATTAGTCGAAGCACCCATACTAAGGTTTCCAAATTGGTCAATCAAATTCCACATATACATTGATGCTTTGGGAATAGCAATCAGCGCAATCCTAACTCAACCTAGTGATTATGGAATGGATTATCCAAATGCATACAGCAATATAAAATTAAATAAATATGAGAGGAACTACTCGACAACTGAAAGAGAAGCACTTGGAATGGTGTTTGCACTCCATAAATACTGAAACAATTTACTTGCTAACCCATTTGTGTTCTACACATACCACCAAGCACTAAAATACTTGATCAATAAACCTCTGCATCATGAAATAATTTATAGATGGTTGCTATTATTTCAAGAATTTGATTTGGAAGTCATAGTATGACCAGGATAAACAAATGTCGGCCCCGACCACTTGTCGAGAATAGACATAGATGAAGAATTGACTGGAATCAAGGATGACCTACCAGATGCTCATTTATTCAGAATTGAAGTTGTATCTTCTGATTTATCATAGGTATCTCAATTCCTAGAGGAAGTACAAGCTCCAAAGGGAATGAATGAAAATAAAAAGAAGATCATAGCGATGAAAGTTGTACCCTACGCCATAGTAAATGGATTTCTCTACAATCTCGAGTTAGACGATGTCTTACAACAATGTGTTCTCAACCACAAAACACAAAGTATAATCAATGAAGCACATTACAGTCCATCAGGAGGACACTTTTAGGCCGACACGGTGGCAACAAAAATCCAAGAGTCAAGATTATGGTGGTCGACCACACACCAAGATTGTTGAGAATTTGTGAACAAGTGTGACCGATGTCAATGACTAGGTCACCCTCTACTAAGCATGGAAATGATTTTAATATCCATTAATCCAAGCTTAATGTTTGACATTTGGGCGATTGATTTCATATGGCCATTTTTGACAACTGGTAGACGAATAGAAGCACGATATATCATCATCGTGGTCAAATATGTTACCAAATGGGAAGAGGAAGAACTTGTTGAAACCTTTTCAACTGAGATATCTTCTAAGTTTATATATGAGAACATCGTCACAAGATTTGGTTTTCCACTAACCTTGATCAGGGATCAGGGGTCACATTTTGTAAACAAAACAATATCCACCCACTACGCATTCTCTCTCCCAAGGCATTTTTTCTATAAATACCACATTAGAAGAGACGTGGATGTTATTTTGCAAAGAACTTGAGAATGAGAGCACTGAGACACCCAATCCCATAAAACAACTCACTAAACTAGAGCATATGACGTACAATATGGCACCAAAGAAGTCAACAACCACTACCAAATCAGCAACAAACAAAATCATACAACTAGAAAAATCTAGCAAACCCTTGGAAAGTAGACTGCACAATATCCACAATGCTAAAGTGATTGAACAATAATGGAGACGGGTCTGGAATGGAATTCGAGAATGGGGAATAGAAGCAAGCGGACAGTGGAGGGAGGAAGCACAAAAATTAAGATCCAGTACAATACTCAATTATATGAATGCACCTTTAATGGAGATCTTTGCCGGAACAAAAGAAGTTATTGCCTAGTTTATCATCAGACGATTCCACAACGAGAAGCTATATTTCAACACACCTGTTGAAATAACGGATGGCCTGATCATCCAAATCATAGGATTATCGAACAAAGGCGACCCTGTACCCATTCAACTAAACCCAACCTTGGTCAAAGAACTAACCAGCATGCCGATAGGGAAGAATTTAAGAGGGTTAGTAGTTAACCAAATCCTATATGGCACACAAAAAATAACTGAAAAAGGTTGTGTCGATGACCCTCACAAGTACAGGATGAGGTTTCAACCTTAATCTCGGCATTATTGAGGCGGTCCAAGATGTGGTGACAGCAGGAGAAATATACCGCTAGTTCAAACACCTAACTAAAATCATCAAGAATATTTGTGTAAAAATCCAGAAGGAGGGAGCCCAAATCTGATTTCCTTCATTAATAATATGGATAGATATGTACCATCTTCAACTAGTCGGTGATAAGGACTTCACTACACCAAAAGTACCAATAATATGGAATTTCAAATGTTTCTCCCAGAATGGCTACTGACTGGGATTAGGAACATCAAAAATTTGGTTAGACAACTAGTTTCAAGCTCTAAAAGTAAAAAAAAAACTAGATGGCAGGTACCCCAGAATGTCCGATGGAGTCTACCACTGACTGCACATATCCAACTTGTGTTGGACCACACATTGGTCTGGTATTTACAAGGTTCCACATGAGCAACAAAAGAACTTGGATTTTACCCTTCGGTCAAGGAAATTTTTTATGAGATTTTTCGGCAATCCATCACAAGATTGGATACACCCCGCTAGAAAAAAAGATCCCATCAACCAATGGTTGAACCTTTCACCGATGCAGATAAAGGAGAAGATTATGAAATATGTGTCCATTTAAATATGTTTACGCTCTATCCTAACCAGAATGGCAATATCAATCCTCTTGGGATAGCCTTAACAGTCACGCAGCATCCACAAGATCAAATAGAACAGATAGACAAAAGCACTCAATCACATACCCCACTGTCGGAGTATGCCCTCATAAAGAAAAATAGCTATCGAGTGGTCAGTAAACTATTTAAAGCATGACAAAACAAAAAGAGTACAACACAAGGAATGGGGAAATGCAAGCTTATTCTTAAGGAACCAACTGAAGATGAAAATGTGGAGCTATTTGACAGTGCAACACAAATCTTAGAATATGTTTCCAAACATAAGATCCCTGTCAAATAACAAATAGGAAAATTTATCACAGAGGAGGAGCAGTGATTGGGCTGACAAGAAGCAAGTTCAAAGAAAGTTGAGTTTGTTACTACACCACCTATCGACCTCACCCATATCCCATCGCCGCCATCCCTGACCCCAGTTGTCAAAGAAGAATTTATACTGACTTCAGCAATTAACACGCCTAAAACCCTAAACCATCAGTATTTGTAGAAGCTACTAGCACCATTAAGAGCACACATTCAAAAGGATAATGACCTACAAGATTTTATCAAATAGTTTCCATCTCTTCTCCTCAATTGAAAAACAATGATAGTAAAAAGGCTAGTATTAGTCGAGTAAAGTCATAATTCTACCTTATCCATCCCTAAATCTCAACGTCCCGACCTTCCACCACCATCCTCCTATGAAGCACAAATTTTTGGATATACTGAAACCATTCTATAGGAAAATCCTGACCTGATAAGTAATATTATGGAAGAGAAAAGTTTCTCTTTGATCCCCTGACATGTCAACCATTTGACACCACCACAACATCCTTCATCTAATGAACTGTGCTCAAATGACCCCACTATTGATCCCTCAGATACCATATTGCAACCATCAGAACTGACTCCTAAACCTATTTTGACAAGCAATGTCAAGCAATCTTTGCCACATGAGATAGTAAGCCTAACTGTCGATCATATCTTACATCCTTCTCTTCCTTCACCACCACCACTATCATCGCCTACAACCAAATACATTTCAACCAATATCCCAATTTCTACTAACACTACCAACATAGTCCTCCCTAGACATGATGATACAAATTCAACTACCGAACAGAGCTAGAAAGTAGTAATATTGATACAGAATCCACCAAAAAGAAAAAAGATAGAAACTGAGAAACAAATTAAAGAACACGAAAGAAGAAGAAGAAACAAGAGAAAGAACAACATAAACAACAACAGCATCTACAACAATTATAGAAGCAACCAAACATGTTAGTACATATAGATCAATTCATTCTAGCAACCACATTTGACCCACAGAAATATAAAGAAGAAGAACTAGACCTACTGACAGATGCAATTGATCGTGAATACAAGAATATAAGAGTAGAGGCCAAATAACACATTGAACAACTAAAAACAGATAAAAACACACTTTTAGCCAAGTGTGAGAGCTTAGCACAACATATTATCGCAATTCCAGAAGGGACAGACTACGACAAACTGCTTGACAAAGCATACCTCATATTTGAAAGTGTTTTGTCGACCCTTCAGGAGCAGGTCAATAAAAGGTGATAAGATTAGGTTGAGGAAAGCTCTGTCCTACTTAGAAATCAATACACATCATTCACAGTAGAACACAACATGTTAGTATAGTATGGTGCAAAATCTGTTGTCACTACGAAAGCTTTGTGGAATTGGTACACCTACTATGGACATGTATTTGAAGAAATGAAAATACACGTGAACTCATAAGTTCACTACAACACTGTCGACTAATTACTAGTGAAGCAATGGCCCATACCATTTTTTATCAACTTCTTTTGGAAATCTATAAACTCAGAAAATTGGAGAAGCAAGAACATCAGTGAATCAACCAAGCTCAACTTAGTCTATCCAACATTGACAAAATCATACCACAACTCCAACGACTGCTTTCTATTGCTGATGAAAAAACTCAACTACTAAGGTCCGACATGATCAACATCCTAGACTTGTATATGCATGAAAAAAATGGATAACTTGTCGAGTCTCACCACTCTCACAATCGACATCCAGAATTGCCTCCATGCATGGGAATAATTTCAGCACCAATTATGAGTATCTATTGAAGCTATTGTAGAAGTGTGTGTTCAGCAACATCAGTCCACTAGCCATAATAGTCCATAATAAAGAGAAACATGGGTTTTAGCTACTGAGATAACACAATTTTCATCTCCTCATTTCTTAGGGACGAAGAAAGATTTTGAGGTGGGGGAGATGTTAGATGAGCCTAAGTTGGCTAGACGACTAGGTCCCCCAACCGACTAATTGTAAAGTGTAACAATAGATTGTCGACCTCACAGGTCGTGTTGGTTAGTTGAACCAACAGGTAGTTATGTAACCTCTTGTAAATCATATAAATAGGTTGGAGAGTAGGATAAAGAATCAGTTTGATTAGATGTAATGAACCCTATATGTGTTCTTGAGTAATAGAAATACTTGGTGCTCTATCTATAATTCCTTTTCTCTTCTCTATATCCTGCTTGTATAAATATGTAATATGTATAATTGGTAATTATGAAATATGTTTGATTACGACACTCCTCTTTCCCCGAAGAGGAAATATTGGGGTCTACAATAGTTTCATATGAAGCTTGACAAATGACCTTTGCTATAGAAAATGTCATAGCCATTCCAATGGATGGGTGCCCTTCACTAGATTCAACTGGGTAAGGGGGATCCTAGTATCACTCAAATATGAAGTACAAAATGGGATTGGAATCAGCGTTGATAGAGCACCATCGGAAGTGGAATCAACAGACAAAATTGGAGCTGAAAAGTTAAATGTTTGAATAAGCGATGGATACATCTTGACAGTAATGTTCTCAGTTTCCAGCTGATAATCCTCAATAACTGGGACCATAGGCCTTGACAATATAGAGGAAATAGAATTAGTGAATGATAATTAATTATTCTACATGAGGAAAGGAGACAACATAGAACACCAATGATAAGATCGCCTTCATTTCATAAATCCAATTTTGACCCAGTAAAAGATTGTAGTCAAGGGGTGCATCAACCACCTTGACCTTGACTAACACATTCTTCCCTCCCAACTGGACATGAAGAGAAGGAATAATTTCATGCAGTCAAAATGAGCGTCCACCAAATTCTATCAGCATAGTCGTAGATTGAGACAACTGGGGAGAACCAAGACCCTTCCAACAAGATAATGACATGATTTATTTCAAAGTGCCTTCATCAATAACTGTGTGTTTGATGGTGTTGTTTACACACTCCACAAGGACTTGAAAAGCCACATGGTAAGATAGGTGAGGATGTACATCAGTTATATCAAGCTTGATCATACTCAGGCTACTCAAATCATGAGCTCCCAAAGCATCCAACAAGGTGTTCCTCTGTGAGGGACAAGTCTGGAGCACTTCTAAGGTCAACATCGCACAAGGAGTTTGGCCCAAATCCTCAATTATAGAATAGTTTTGGCAGCTCAAGAATTGGGATTGTGACTCGAATACTTCAAGACCCCTTTAGGAATGTGTGGTATAGTATTAGGCTTTTCAATTTGCAAAGGTATCTATGGAGGTAGAGGATCTTTACCCATGGTTGGTTGCGAAAAACCATAATCATGTGAATGGCTTGCAAAATTAACAACCAACATCATATTGATGCAACCATTACCACCTTCTATTCCCAATGGGTTTTGACTCCCACTAGAACTACTTCCGGTGGTCGAGGTCCTCAAAGTCATCCTTTGATTGTGTGGAAGGAGATCAATCAACACAGCTAGGACCTGCACGATGAATTTCGAGGCTTCCTTGATTCTAGGGCACAAGTACGTAAGATGGTATCCCCCACAAATATTACAAGGAAATTTGACCTTCTGTTTAGTCTTCTTATTCCCTACATCATTTTTGTCATTCTTGTCATTATTAGCGTTCTCCTTTTTGTTCCCACCCTTCTTATTATATATCCCCTTCTTCCTATTTCATCTGGGTTGTAGGTTACCCTTATGGTTCAATGATTACACAAAATGTACATTTGTCGATTGGGTGGGGGTGGACAAATCCACAACTTGTCTGGCTACATACTGGTTAACCGACAATTTATGCATTTTATGTAACCCGGTCCACATATTTCGCACTTACAAAGCCTACAATGCCATCGGCATGTGGCCCAGGTTTAAACTTGGGATCATGATTTGAATGCATAGTGTTAGGGACAATATCATAAAGGATCCCAGACTGAGCGTAAATCAGGTCTAACTACTAATATCAACAAATGGATTGTTCCTCGGTTGTCACTCTGGACGTCGAAACATCCTTCGTGATATAAGGTAGTAAGCACTAAAGGAACCATTCCAATAAGAATTCTGATGAAGTGTTGGCCTTAATAAATCGCTTTAGTCTACGCAACTCTTGGATATGGTTAGAAATATGGGTGGCTTTTCCTTTCCGAAAGGTCAACAAAAGTTCGGTATCGACATCATAGCATACCGACAACTGAAAGTAATTAAGGAATACCAAGGCTAAGTCATTAAAGTTCTGGTATGTGCCCCTAGGAAGATCTATATACCATTTAACGGTTGAACTTGTGAGGGTGCGTTGAAACAATAGTAATTGAATGGGTCATGATTCAACTAATTTGAAGAGCACCATAGATGAAAAGTAGTAACATTATCACCAAGTTCCTTTCCATTCTTACCTTCAAAATTCAGAACATTTAAGGAAGTTTGGCGGGAATGGGGGTCCATGTCGGATCATGATACACTGATTCGTTCATGAGTTTGGATATATCATGAAAGTTCAACATAGCTAAAAATAAGAGCCTAGGTTGTGCCATTTGATTCCATGTTACCTGAAAAGATTGGTTCTGATATGGTTGGTTCTAGTAAAGGCCATGACCTTGACTAGTTGGATAGTAACCTCCTTCCATATGACCCATGTAAGGATGCACAAGAATTAGGATGTGGGGAATTCCTTGAGAATTGGGAACCATATAACCACAATTACTCATCTAGTGTATTGGATGACCCTCTGACACCTAGGGAGGCACGTAACCTCCAGACACAAGGACGCTAGATGATGGGGGAACAATGTAACCAAAGGGATCATACCTTCCCAAGGACCCAATTGGAATATGGGGAGGATGTGTCATGATAAATGCATTCGGTGCAATAGGTGCAGTGGATGATGGGACGAAACAAGGGATGTAAGTCATAGGCCCAACGTTCACATATCCACTACCACCCCTACCAGGATGAACACTAGTGTGAATACCGGATGAAGGGGGTGTCCACCCCCCAACAAATGGAGTAGAAGGAAGAATATAACCACCTTTGAACTGATGTTGAATGTAAGGGGATGACATCCCCCTTAGTTAAACACTCTGGTATGCACTAATACCTTGGATGGATGATGGAATACTAGTGGAGTTATTTGGCATCTCGAACGTAAAAGGACTCGAACTAAAGGGAATGGACTATGTCTCAATACTCGTCCTTCTCGAGGTAAATTTTAGGGTAAATCCCATGAAATATAAAGAATACAGTCTTACTGGGTGGGAAGTACCAGCCCCGTGAGGGTCGGTGTCATAACCCCAAAATTTCATAAAAATTTAATTTTTTTAAGATAACATAAAATGTCTGAATACGCAGTTCACTAACTGCTAGCGGTTAGCAGAAAATGAAACAGTTTAACAATTGGTATTAATTAGTTTCAAAATACAATAACTAATACAACTTTCATTTTCATCAAGTATATAAGAATTACTTGAATCGAGATTGCTTTTAGCTTTACTAATCATTTTACTTTTTGGCAAGTAGGTGAAAATCTATCTTTGAAACTGGGGGCTTACTTAGAATTATGCTAACGCAGATGGACTGCTGGTGCTTACATGTTCAACAGGTAACGAACGATCCAGTAGGAGTTTAATTTGTAAGGTAGCAAGAAGTATTTCTGTTGCATGTTAAAAAGCTAGTAAATAGACTAATTATCTAAAAGCAAAGCTCTGATGAGGTAAAGTAATTTTCTTCCATAGTTTTTGTTTCTAAGACAGTATTCAATGTTTAGCCATAAAGATTGTTATCCTTGACATACTTAGTTAAACAAAATGATCCTTACTGTGATCTTAGAGCTCCAGTTCTTTGACATACAATTACATTTATTGTAACATGCTCAAACTGCTGAAAGATATACTCAAATGTATTGTCTTTAATTCATGAATGTACTCCTATAAATCTCAAAGGTAAGGATTTCCAAAATATTACATATCTCTATTTTGTCTCTTCCTTACTAGCCATGAAAATTATTAACCTATTGTTTGTATGTAAAAATGCTAAACTTCAAATTATAAACTTCAGTACTTAAATTATTGCCTTGCTACAAGTATTATTGTATCACTATACAATACCACATTATTTTTATAATAAACCAAATATAATTGTTACCTATATCCATAGGTAGCCTTACTACCTGGTAATTTCAAAGATATAATGTAAGTTTGGTTCTTCGTAACTGGATACGTTATCTTAAGGTGGAATGCTACCTAACCACCACTTCTATAAAGTCAATTCAAAGGCAATATACTATCAGTGTTATTTCTGTAGTTTAAAAATCTTGTGCATGGTTTACACATTAGTAAGATTACTATTATAATGTTGCCTCACTATAATAACTTGTAGTTTATATTAGTTACTATGGTATATTTTACTACCTATAAACTTATAATCTAAGGTCGACAACAATTTAAACATTATAAATAATATCACTATGCTATGCTAGACCAAGCAAGCACCAACATTCATATATTGACTTTGTAAATAATGATAAGAACCATTGTTATAGCTGATTTTACCACACCAGGTGAATCACACTTGTATGGCCTTCCCCTATCCCTCTGCAGACTCTTTAGACCCCTTGGACCATTTTTTGTCCTTTGATGTTTCCTAGACCATCCCTAAAAATATGTGAAAATCCATATACGTGACTTTTAAACCCCTAATCGCGTATATACGCGGGTTTGACCACTAAAACTGCGTACATCGGGATGTGTGCAAAATCCAAATCCTTTTGGAGTTTTCCTTGACATGGATTCGACTCACTTGACTCTTGGCCTTCCATATGCCTTGAGATCACTCGGATTCGACCTTTAATTACCCCTTTGAAAAGCTATATAAGGAACTTTTTGATACATTGAAGAGATATGAGAGAATTGAGAGCGAAGAAAATATAGTCCATTGTTGCCGAAACTTGTGCTTGAGTCTGCATCCCTTTGTCCCTTGGAGCACTTTTGTGTTCTTCCTAAGCTTGCCTTTTGTTTGTGAGCTTGCTATCGAGAGATGGAGGATTGAGGTGGTGGAGGCCCAAGTGGGGGATTCAGTTTCTCCGATTCGCAGACATGCCGACAGAGGTTGTATCCATTGTAATCTCTAATTTTATATTAATAGAAATATATTTTCATGTCCAATAATGTATGTTTGAATGAATATTTCATCCATGGGTGATTTCAAATGCTTATACATTGTTTATTATATATGCTAGAATAGATCTAACACCAATATATATAGTATGATTGTCTTGTTTACTTGTTGTTGAGGAAGTGATTTATCAATTCAAGCTAAAGTTGGAAAGCTCAACAGCGATCTACTTCAACCGTCCGGAATAAGGTACGAAGTCTAATCCTTTAGTGTTAGATATTTGGTTTCTATTGCATATTGGAAAGGATTGATTTCTGGAGTCAAGCTGTCTGTTGTGGTACCCCAAGCCATAGGAATTTCTCTCCGTAACAGAATTGGCGACTCCACTGAGGATTTCCTAGCAGTTTTCCTTTGGGGGTTTTATATCGGCATTCAATGACTTTGAATTGCTCTTTTTCTCTTGTTTCTATGTCAGGTATGGGGGCATGTTTTCCTGGTAGTGTCTGATTGGTGTGAAGTTTGTCTCAACTTGTATGCTTGCCTTTATTTTTATGCAGCTTTCTTCCTGTACGCGAGTTTTTAACTCACAGTCGTGTATATACATGGGTTTCACTGTGATTTCCACGTACACACGCGGGTTTACTGCGAACAGTCGCGTATGCCCTTAGTTTTTCCTACTAGAGGATTATGGATTGTTGCTGGGTGAATTGTGATGATTGCTGAGTCTCCTTTGATACTGCTAGAGTCTGTATACATCCCTATTTCTGACTAGAGACATTTTTTTAGGGTAAAATTTCTTTTTTGAAGAATGTTCTTGTCATTGCATTTTCGATTTTCTGTTTTGGGATTAGTGCATTAGATTTATTTTACCTTAGTACTTTGCTTGAGTGCTATTTAAGTGTGCTTGCAGAGTCTCAGGGTTGTAGAACCATTCTTTTGCTTTTGTATCTCATTTTTATTTCAAAAAATCCAAAAATATTTGCTTATCATTATGCATTGCATTTTGCATTTTGCATAGTACCTGCACTAAATTTGCTTTGGAGTATTAGTCAGGATTTCATATAGGAAAGCTTGCATTTATCATTTGAAGAAAAATTGTGCATTACACATAGTAGCATACCCCATTTTTCATGGACACAATACATTTGCATTGATTATTAGGTGTGCATTTTACTTCATGTTGTGTCATAACGCCATTAGTTGCACAGCCATACACCTCTTTTGAGTAATAAAGCCAATTAAAATCAACGCTTAAATTAAAATGAACTACACTATTTTATTTGATAGGGTTCACCAAAAAGATTAGGTTTTAGGGTCTTGGAATAGTTCATTGTCAGTAAATTCTCCAAGACCACTAAACAACAACATGTATGTGTCTGTCCAGGTGAGTGTGTGAAATTCCTTGGTATAACCAGTGTTTCTTAGGATCCTCCTCTCAAAAGGGAGTTAAGCATGAGGCAATGTGAGCGGTTATTGATTGGGATGACCCCTAGTCATAACTGAGTAGCACCAGACATATTTCCAGGATTGTATTCATATCTGGGGGCTCTTTCAAGAGTTTCAGGCTTTGCTACCCTGCCCATATGGTCAATCACGCCTGCGACTGTCTGCCTGAGCATTGATTATATTGAGGTGACCTTAGTAACCTTACCTAGGATATCGAGGGGGTACTCTGCAGGGGTTATTCTGTGGGTGTCCCAGCCAGGTTGGGGTCGGACAGCATAGTCAGTTTACGTGTTGAAGCTGAGGGCCACAATAATTGGTTACATACCTTCACTTGTTGTGTATGGGATTCTCAAGCCTCTCCTAGGCGAGACATACCTGCTTCATTCGGGAGCTCACTTATCCTACCCTTGATTGCTTGTGTTTGGCTTTAGATTTTATTGGTGATTGCTTTATGCACATTATCTTGCCTAGGGTTGGCGTAGATATAGAGTCTTTTATATTTTTTGAGTCATTGTGGATTCAGGTGCGGTTCCTCACCATTCTCATCATTTAGCAAGACTTCCACCTTCTACATCTCCTCCTCCTTTGGGAGAGAGAAATAGACAGTCTAGGCAGACTACTTCGCACATTGATTCACACACCATGGGAGACCATATAGAAGGTATTCCTGAACCACCTTCTCCCATTCATGTGGAAGATGGGGAGTTTACTCCTAACTATGATTCTTCACCTAATTTAACTGAGTTAGGTCCTATGATTTCTAAGATAGGAACTTTTCATGATAGACCTACTTACTCTAGGGCTGATTCCCCATTGATGCATCACCGGTATGGAATGTCGGAGGATGATGAGACTCATTTTGAACCCGCGAGCACTAGTTATGGTAGTTATGGTATGTCTGGTTTTCCTACACACGATTTGGCATTCCATGTCAAGTCTAAGTTTGAGCCTAACACTATGCCTGGGGGCACTCTCATTCCTTACCATGTGGAGAGGTTTGGGAGCACAAGTCATATTGCACCTTCCATCCTAGTGGTGGAAGCTACATCACATATTCCTCCTAGGTCTAGGGTTAGTGATCCTATTAGGATACCAGATCCGAGATGAGTGACTATAGGGAATAACACGTACATAATTACATAGGTCCCTTCGTCCTCTGTCCCTAGTTCTTCGAATGTTCACCCTCCACCTCATTCACGTGGTCCTTTAGGCCGAAACGTTGCTACGAGTCATGTCCATACTACGGTTAATCGACCAGTTGTGTCTCAGGTTCATGTACTACCCGTTGTTTCGGGAGGGTATGTTCATACTTCTAGAGGTCATGTTACTACTTTCGGAGTATATATTTCTACTTCTGGAATGTATATTCCTACTTCTGGAGCGTATATTCCTACTTACAGAGTGTCTCATGGGACATCTCATGCGATGACTTGTGGACCTTATTATGGGACGCAGTATGGACAGGGTTCTTCACCTTATGGGTGCAGGTATCAACAACCTGCTTACTCTCCAAATTACGGCTTTGTAGCTCCTAATAGTCAAGGCACACCACACTATGGTGCTTCCATGCCACCCTATACGGGTCAAACGGGAGGAGGGCACTATGGCCAAGGCCATGGTGGTTATGGTAATCAGACCTATGTGAATCAGAACTATCAGGGAGTGATACATCAACCTAATCATCCTAGGCTCCCTTTCCTTGCAACACTGAATCTTCTTGACTTGTTAAGATTGACGAATGATCCTGTAGCTCATGACCCGGCTCGACCGGCTGTCCCTACTAAGCTTCCCTCGGACATACCCAAATTCAAGGGCAAACCGGGAGAGGATCCAAGTGAACATGTTACTACCTTTCACCTATGGTGCTCTTCAAATTCCTTACACCAAGACTCAATCCGTTTAAGGCTATTTCAACGCACCCTTACAGGGCCTACCATGAAATGGTATATAAAGCTACCTAGGGGGGCATTCGCTTTGTTCGACGACCTAGCGATGACTTTTCTTAACCACTTCCAGCTACCAGTGCGTTATGACGTTAGTACTGAACTCTTATTGACATTTCGGTAGGGTAAAGACACACATATCTTGGATCATATCCAAGAGTGGCTTAGATGGAAGAGGTTAATTAAAGCTTTATACCACCAGAATTCCTCCTTAAATGGTTCCTTAAGTCGT
Organism: Pseudotsuga menziesii; assembly: GCA_001517045.1. Lineage (NCBI taxonomy): Eukaryota > Viridiplantae > Streptophyta > Pinopsida > Pinales > Pinaceae > Pseudotsuga > Pseudotsuga menziesii. The sequence goes on from LPNX011183397.1 coordinate 40,865, forward strand.
TATTGTCGTATATAGCGAAGGATGTCTCTACATCTGGAGTGAAAAATGAGGAACAAGCCATTTTTAGGGCACAGGAACTGGATTTGATTTATACTCAATATGGTTTGTTATATGAGATCATCCCTAATGCTCCGTGTTCTAGTTTTGACCCCAAAGTTAAACCTAGACCACATGCTGATGGCATTGTTGGTTGTGCGAGTGCTAAACCTGCGGATTTGGTTGCAAAACAAGTTATTCAATTGTCAATCAACCAATCTGCTTCGAGACAAGCCACGGCTTCATCCCAACCCACCCAAACGGTGAGTGTGCTTTCGGTACAATCGTCAGACCAGAATGGTAACCAGCAGCCCAGACGGAATAAAAAGAAGGGTAAGAATAATTGAAAGGGTGGGAATAGGAACCAAAATGCTAATAATAATGGCAAGAACTCCTGTGATGCTGGGGGGACAAGCAAGCTAAACATAAGGTTAAATTTCCTTGCAAGCTGTGTAAGGAAGATCACCTCACTTACTTGTGCCCTCGTATCGATGAAGCCTCGAGATTCTTGGCAAGGGCCCAGCTGTGCTGACTAACCCTTTACCTCACAATCAAAATATGAACTTGAGGACCCATGATCAGTCTGGTGGTGATCAAGATCCACTGGAGGGTAGTGGTTGTGGTTGCATTAACATGGTACGTGCTAAAAACATTGTGACCTGTGCAAAGGCCTATGGTTCGTCACAACCCAACCCAGGTAAGGAACCTGATCCATCAGGAACTCCTTTACATAATGAAAAACCTGTGGATAAGCCTGAAGCTACACCTCATATTCCTAAGGGAGTACTTAAGCATTTGGGGCATAATCCTAATGCCCGAGCTGCCCAGAACTATTCTGTTGTCGAGGATTTGGGCCACACTCCTTGTGCGATGTCTGCATTAGAAGTGCTTTAGAATTGTCCTTCGCAAAGGAAGGCTTTGCTTTCTGCCCTTGGTGTGAATGATGATCATTCTTCGTCCATGATTAAATTTGAAACCGCAGGACTTCAACCTCTCTTGCCTTGCTATGTGTCTCTTTTGATTGACGTAGAATGTCTTAAAATGACCTTCAAGCGCACTGTGATTGACGAAGGCGTTGCTACTTCTGTGATGTCTTTATCATGTTGGAAGGGTTTAGGTTCCCCTGAGTTGTCTAAGTCTATGACCATGTTAATTGTGTTCGATGGGAGATCATTTAGGCTGCATGGGATTCTCCCTTCCCTTAAGGTTCGTTTGGGAGGGAAGACCGTTGCGATAGAGGTCGAGGTGGTTGATGCACCCCTTGACTACAATCTCTTGTTGGGTAGGAATTGGATGTACATTATGCAAGCCGTATCTTCTTCCCTATTTTGCGTTGTATGCTTTCCATTTAACAGGAAGATAGTGACGATTGATCAAACGTCATTCAAGAATCCATCGGTTACCGCATCTTTAGGAGCTTCAATCCCGATTGTTGAGCACTCTCAGCCGGCAACTGGGAGTGTGGGTGTAGGCATGTATCCATCCCTCATGGGAAGCTTTATTTATCCTGCACCTATCCTTATGATAGGATCTAGTTCCGGTGAGGCTTCGACATCTATAATATCAGTGTCTTTTCACACGAGTCATATAGAAGATCCTTGGATTCTTCCTACACCGAATACTTCGAATGATCCCATCATGACGGGCGTGTCGTTGCCTGCAACTATGATAGCTTATCAAGCTAATCTTGAGTGTGTTGCAGAGCCTAGTCCTTCCTCTTCACAGACAGAGGAGGAGGACCCTTATGTACTTCCTGCATGGGCAGTACAGTCTTCTCATGCACACGACTACCTTGATAGTGTTTTTTCCTTCAGATGAAGCGATTATTGAGGCCATGTCGGGAGTTGAGCCACCATGGGAAGAGCTCCATCATAGATCTTATTTTCTTCCCGAGCTTGACCACTTGGAGCATGAGGACTTTAGGGAGGTTCTTAGTGAGAGGATTGATAGTCCCATGGTTCCGTTAAGCTCTCCTGGTCCGATGGCTGACGGGAACATGGCAAATATATCTCCAATGATTCCTATCAATATCTCTCGCGATCCTGGCAGGATAGAGAATGTCTATATTGGGGCAGAATGTTCCCATGCTGAGATTCTAGAATACACCAAGCTGTTTAAATAATTCCATGATATCTTTTCTTGGTCTTACGATGAAATGCCAGGTATCAACCCTCGCATTGTTGAACACGAGATTAAAACTTATCCCAAAGCTAAGCATGTTCGACAACATTTGCGTGTGGTGAATCCTAGGAAACCACCAGCAATTAAGGCAGAGATAGAGAAACTGTTGAAAGCTGATTTTATCTATCCCATTCCCTTGATGGAGTGGGTTTCAAACCCTGTTCTAGTTGAAAAGATGTAGGGAGCGATCCGAATATGTATTGATTTCCGTGATTTGAATCGTGCCTGTCCTAAGGACAATTTCCCCACACCATTTATTGATCAGATTTTGGATGAGTGTGCGGGTAGCGAGGTTTTTTCCTTTATGGACGGATTTTCCGGATATAATCAGATACAAATTAAACCTGAGGACTAACATAAGACTGCTTTTATTTGTCCTTGGGAAACTTTTGCATATCAGAAAATGCCTTTTGGCCTTAAGAACGCTGGAGCTACTTTTTAGCGGGCAATGACCTTGATTTTCCACAATATCAAATCGATTATTGAAATATTTTTGGATGACCTTGCTGCTCATTCTCGTATGAGAATGTGTCATTCCTATCATTTGAGTTTGGTATACGAAAGGTTACGCCATTATTTGGTCAAGTTAAATCCTCACAGGTGCATCTTTTGTGTGAATTCAGGTCGCTTATTTGGATTCATTGTTTCTAAAGAGGGTATAAGAGTCGACCCTTTGAAGGTTGAGGCAATACTTCAGTCGTCTCCCTCGAAGAATATTCGTCATCTTCAATGTTTTCAAGGCATGGCAAACTTTTTACGGAGATTCGTTGTCAATTTTGCCAATTTGAATAGAGGCTTCATGCGTCTTTTAAAGAAGGACACCACCTTTTGTTGGGATGAGCGAGCCCAGGAGTCCTTTGATGCGCTCAAGCGAGCCCTAGCATTGGCCCCGGTGATTAGTCCCCCAGACTATAGCCGTGATTTTCTACTTTATGTGGCCACGTCCATGGAGACGATTGGTATGGTTTTGGTTCAAGAGGATGAGGAGCTCCAAGAGCATGTCATATACTATCTGAGCCATAATTTATTAACGCAGAGATTCGTTATTCCCATGTTGAGAAGCTTGCCTTAGCTACCGTACATATGGTTCAACGGTTGAGACATTATATTCTCCTTCGCCAGACTTTGGTTGTATCCCATGTCAATCCGTTTCAATTCATCTTCACTCGAAGGATGATTGGGGGAAAATATAATAAATGGATTGTCATCCTACAAGAATTCGACCTCGATTTTGTTTCGGCAAAATTGAAGAAATCATTAATTTTTGCAGAGCTTATATCAGATTTCCCAAGCGAGGCCGAGGAGTTGGTTTGTGAAGATACGTTTATCAATGAGCACATATTCTTAATCTCAACTATAGACCCATGGTATGGAGATATCATTATATATCTACAAACGTTGAAGGTCCCTACTCACCTCTCACAGGATGAACGATGACGATTACGTCATGTTTCTAAGAATCACCTCATAGTGGACAACACTTTGTACCATCGTGGGGTAGATTCCATTTTACGTCGTTGTGTAACTCATGAGGAGGCTGAGGTAGTGCTGAATGATTGCCATGGAGGGGTGTGTGGTGGTCATTTATCTGGGCTTTCTACAGCCCAAAAAATATTAAGAGCGGGTTATTTCTGGCCGTCAATCTTTAAGGATTGTGTAGATGTGGTCAAGAGGTGCCACCCTTGCCAGGTGTTTTCACGTAATATGTGCTCGAAACCTACCCTGTTACATCCCATCATCACCGCCGGTCTTCACTAAGTGCGGGCTTGATTTTATGGATTGCAACCCAACTTCAGCTGGGGGGCATCATCATATCATAGTGGTTGTTGACTACTTCACGAAATGGGCTAAGGCTATGCCTACAGTTAAATCCGATGGTGAGACAGCCATGCACTTCGTATTAAACCAAATTATTACTTGGTTCGGGATTCCAAAAGAGCTTGTCACTGACCATGGCTCACACTTTCAGAACCGTATGATGGAAGAGTTGGAATCAAAGTTAGTGTACAAACAAGAGCATTCCTCCTCTTACTAGCCTCAAGTGAATGGATAGGTAGAAGCAGTGAATAAATCACTCAAATCCATTCTCCAATGAACCACTGCACAAAGCAAGAATAATTGGCACATTATGTTATATCCTACTTTGTGGGCATATAGAACCGATGTTAAGACTGCCATGGGTTTTTCTCCATATCAACTTGTACATGGAGTGGACTCGGTATTGCCGATTGAGTGCGAGATTCCTTCTTTGAAGCTAGCCATAGAGCTCTTACTAGACACTTCACCATTGGAGGAGCATTTGGTCCACCTTGAGCAACTTGATGAGTAGCATTGAGATGCCTTGGTGGCTCTAGAAGTAAATAAGCGTCGCGTAAAGGTCTAGTACGATAAGTCTGGTCGTCCAAGGAGGTTTAGTGAGGGAGACTTGGTCCTTTTGTGGGATCAACTGAAAGAACCCTTGGGGACGGGAAAGTTTAACCCCATGTGGCTTGGTCCTTATGTCGTCAAACGTGTGTTAGAGAAGGGTGCTTACGAGTTAGTGGATTACGAGGGAACGGCCTTGGTGGAGCCTAGAAATGGGCTCTATCTCAAGAAGTAATATGCATGATTTTCAACCAAGGCTGGTTATTGTATATTATTGTACAGTTTTGCATAGTTAGGTTTTTTTCTCATGGTGATCGGGTTTGTGATTAGTTTCTATTTATTTTGGCAGATGTCAATGGAATCTTCCACCTTCATAGGATTCGCGGATGGTGCGAGCCGTCACACTCAACACTCAGCCTATACTGCTTGGATGATCTATACTCCTATGGGTCAGGTATTGTCTTCAGGAGGTGTATGTCTATAGCCATCTTCCAACAATGTTTCTGAATATAGTGTCATTATTGAGCTTCTACGGGATGCCATTTTACATGGCATTCTCTCTCTTGAGGTACGTCTTGATTCGGAGTTAGTAGTGTCACAGCTTAATGGTTTGTACCACGTTAAAGATCTGACATTATTAAGAATATTCTTACGTGTGAGGTTATTAGAACGGAAATTTGACAATATAACATACATACATGTTCCAAGAATCAATAATCAAGTTGCTGACTCATATGCTAACTACGTGTTAGATTGGCATTTGTTTCATACACAATAAACTCATCACAAACACAAATTTTTACACATGTAAATAAATAAACCGATCATCATAAAAGTTTCTATATACATCCAAAATGTGGTAATACATAGTGTCATGATACAAAAATGGGGCTCTCGAGCCACCAAAATATAATACACGGTAATACAAAATGTATCACTCCCAGGTATCTAAGCCTGTGGAGGAGGAGGGGGGTTGTGATCATGGAACGTCACTACGGCTCTAGATAGCCGTCGAAATAATCACACCCATGCTCGTGGTACACCCACCACCTGGCGCTACATGGCCTCAGGCAAGTCCTCGACTTGCGCCATGGGAACTCTATGTGTCAGCCTCACAAAGTTGGTATTAATGCTCTGGAGCATCCGCTCCACATCCACACCTGTGATATCGTCTCCTCTTCCCCTCCATCTGTGACGAGGGAAACCTTCAGGCCACCGTGGTTCCACATCTGCATGCATATGGTAGATGTCACTATGTATTGTCACCCAAAAACATGCCTTTTGATTCCATATAATCAGAAAACACAAAAAAATTAAATAAATCAAAAACTTAAAGAGAGGGTCGAGATTTGTTACCTATGTCACTATATGTCGATCTTGGTGGTAGCGACATGTCCAGGTCCCCCTAAAAATCTATCCCCACGTAGGGGTAGTCATCGATGGAAACTATCTGTCGTCGCCACCATGGAAAGAAATCAGCTGGATAGGGTTTGGATACCCTACCTCCCCCCAGTATTCACATCGCATCCACCCAACGCCATTGGGCCAAATCTTGAACCCCGTGTAGAGGAACGTCAACTCTAGGGCTCAATCCTGGAACATGCTCAAAGAAAAACGTGCTCAGTATACTGCTAAAACTGAAGTTTCACACTCTGCCCATCTTACACTCACTGATCTGATGTTTCATGTTACCCAGTAGTGCAGTGCTCCAATCGTATACCATGGGTCTCATACACTCCACTGCATAGAACATCAAAGGCCGCGAGGCCTGGTGGAGTGAATCCAAGCCTGCTATCCTACCTAGTGTCAGTAGGATGGCCTTTAGGCCCAGCACCTATATGGAGTTATTTGGGATCTGACTCCCCACCCTCTCCGTGTCTGGATAGGAGTACACCACAATGTACTCATCTATAGTCAAGCCACCTCCGGGCCTGCGAGAATGTAGGTTCACTACTTCCCCCTATCAATAAAGTCCAGTAATAAAGTATATGTCCTCCACCTCTATGGTGAGGGACATCCCATCTATCTGGAATGACTCTGAGTCTCGATCCCAGTAGTCCATCAGCATCTGCAATAGTCCTAGTTTGGCCCTTAAGGCACCAAGACACCAAAATTTGTAGAGCCCACATGCATGTAGCGCTTGTTGAGCCATTAGATCAGCCCTTACTCCCTCTTCTACATCACCATGTTCACGTTCTCTCCATTCTAGGACCATCCTGCACAAAATCTTTGAGTTTTTCCCATTAGAACACTTGAAAAATCTTAAGCATGGCCGCATATGTGATTGTTTGCTAAACAACTGCGTATGTACGTGGGTTTGGGGGCATTTTTCGCGTATAGCCAGCCCTATACGCGGAAAAACCCTCGATTTTTGCGTGGGCCACGGCGCCGATTTTGGAATGACCTAGAAATCCAAAATCGCCATGGAATTTGACAAAAATTGCATCAAAATGGAAAAGAAGAGCATGGGTAAGTAGCTGGAGAAAACGGTAGTGGATTCCGTCGGCTGGATCTCCTGGAATTCGCTATTGAAATTCTGAGCTCAAATGGGTAAAAGTTTCAAATGTTTTATAATTTTTTGAATTATTTACTATTTATAGAAATCGTTCAAATTTTTGAAAATTTTTACCCCCTTTCCTATAGTTTGGACCGTTTCTAATCCTTTTGGACCATTTTTAGACTAATTTATGATGTAGGAGACCTTTTTGAGGGACGTTTCAGCCGTTGGATTGACCCGTTCGTGTCGATTTCAGGTATCATGTCTAAACTAGCATATAGGTTAGGTTTCATCACCGTTTGCATTTTGCATGACCTTATGACCGTTTCATTATAGCCTTAGGTATGAACCCACTCTGTTATGTCACGGAACCTTCTTGTTGCTTTAGAAGTGGCACGATATGAGTGGTAGAGCTTAACCTTATATGGGTACCCTAGTTAGCGCCTTATTTTCATTTGGTGCCCATGTTGACATTTTGTCCCTTAGGGTGTGGGAGTCCGTTGTATAGTATTTCCATGACATTTCGCAAGATCCTCATACTCCTCTTGATCTTTTGTTGGCCTATTTCCCTCAGGACTCCCTTATGTCAAGTTGTAATTGCATTATCATCAACTTTGCCTGCCTTATTGAGCCTTACGTCAGCTTCCCTGACATTGAGTTTTAGCCATATAGCCCGAGCTTGTCTCATGTCTAGCCATGCAGAGCCATTTTATATATCCTTTACAGGTTGATTCCCTATTTTTACCGAGAGGGGATTTTCCCCCAAGTGTCGCTATCCTACACATGTATCCTTGCATTGAGCATAGGTATGTTCCACTGCTTGGAACTAGTTTGTTTTCCCCTATGACACCTGTCTCCTCCTAGTCTTTAACTATAAAGCAGTTTTATTCTTTTTCAAGCTTTTTAAATATTTGAAAAAGTCCAAAAAAAATCAAAAAACCAAAAGCCAGACAAGGAAAGATGTTATCTTTTGGAAGTTGTCGAGTCGTGTCACCTTCGAACAGAGCACTGTATATCACATCTGTTGGTTGGGTTTGTAGTTTGACTTTAGGAGCTGTACTCATTTATCTAAGTTTATCTCCACCGACTGGTTAAGCTTCCAGCCCCCATGGAGCCTTTGTCGATGCCTCCTATGTCACAAAGATGTCCCAGTTTTGTATATTGAGTCTATGTAGACTTTATTCAGTCACCATTCATCATTATGCTCTTGTTTGAAGGAAGTTGAAACCTAAGTCGTCCATTCCTCAGTTATCTTGACTTTTCATGTTGGCCATTCCTGATACAGTTACTAGTTCGTGCATCTTATGATCAAGTCCTTCCACATTATACAGCTTTGCTGAGTACCTCATGTTGGATGATGGGGGATTCCTTAATACCCTCCTTCCAGGGGATTTCATCCCATCGACTTCAGATCATTTATTCTGGGATTGGAATCTAGAGTCATTTTGAGTGCCTTGAGACTTGCAGTCATCAGTGGCAAGTTCTCTTGCCATCAACAGTTTTTGGGAATACATCAATGTCCCCTGATCGATGGATCCTCTCAAGTGTTTGTCCTCAACACATATATTGACACTTGTTAGTTTGCACTCTAGTACCTTGATTCCCATTTTCATTATTGGTGGGTGATCTCGCATCTATTAACAGTATACATCAATGACCGGTAATCAGACAATGGACTACTATGTTCGACCTCGACACCTCTATTCACATAGTAGGACATGTACTTGTAGCAGTTTGTGTAGAAGGCCTTCCAAATTGGTGGCATCTCTTATATGCTACCTTCTTGATCGTGCCAGTGTTCATGAGATTTCAGATATTGTGACTTGATTCCAGTATATGTCATACATTTTCCAGTTTTTTATGGAGATCTTGATGTATTATATATCTTCAGCCATTATGGAGATCATGATCCTTTGTATATATTCATCATGGAGATTCTGATCTATGTATATTGTATGTGGCAATGACCACTTATATGATATTTTGTATCATGCCAATTCATGGCCATTGTACTCTTATGTATCCGGGACTGCTATATGTATTTGCAGTTATGTGCAGAGTTTTATTATTGTACTATGCTGATTGGGTGGCTGGTCTTCCATTTGGGATCCTTCATCACTCCACTTCTGGGATGGACTTATAATGTATTTCGGCCATCATAGGACCCCTCTTACCTCACACATTAGGGGGCATCTGTTATAGCTTATTTTACCACACCAGGTGAATCACACTTGTATGGCCTTCCCTTGTCCCTCTGCAGACTCTTTAGACCCCTTGGACCATTTTTTGTCCTTTGATGTTTCCTATACCATCCCTACAAATATGTGAAAATCCATTTACGTGACTTTTAAACCCCTAATCACATATATACGCGGGTTTGACCACTAAAACCACGTACATCGGGATGTGTGCAAAATCCAAATCCTTTTGGAGTTTTCCTTGACATGGATCCGACTCACTTGACTCCTGGCCTTCCATATGCCTTGAGATCGCTCGTATTTGACCTTTCATTACCCCTTTGAAAAGCTATATAAGTAACTCTTAGATACATTGAAGAGATATGAGAGAATTGAGAGCAAAGAAACTATAGTCCATTGTTGCTGGAACTTGTGCTTGAGTCTGCATCCATTTGTCCCTTGGAGCACTTTTGTGTTCTTCCCAAGCTTTCCTTTTGCTTGTGAGCTTGCTATCAAGAGATGGAGGATTGAGGTGGTGGAGGCCCAAGTGGGGGATTCAGTTTCTTCGATTCGCAGAGGTGCCGACAGAGGTTGTATCCATTGTAATCTCTAATTTTATATTAATAGAAATATCTTTTCCTATCTAATAATGTATGTTTGAATGAATATTTCATCCATGGGTGATTTCAAATGCTTATACATTGTTGATTATATATGCTAGAATAGATCTAACACCAATATATATAGTATGCTTGTCTTATTTACTTGTTGTTGAGGAAGTGATTTATCAATTCAAGCTGAAGTTCGAAAGCTCAACGGGGATCTACTTCAACCGTCCAGAATAAGATACGAGATCTGATCCTTTAGTGTTAGATATTTGGTTTCTATTGCATATTGGAAAGGATTGATTTCTGGAATCAAGTTTTCTATTGTGGTACCCCAATCCATAGGAATTTCTCTCCGTAACAACCATAAAACTATCGTTTGCAAGGTAATCATGCAAATCATTATTTATAAAAGTTTATACTAAGGTCGACCTCGTGATTGTTTTATTGGCAAAGCTTTTATACCTTTACTCTATGGTCAACGACATGGATTCGTTATTAACAATTATAATAAACCTCCATACCATCGATTCCAATGATATAGTTTTTGTGTTTCAATAATGAATGTATAAACATTCTATAGTTGATTGCTTAGTTTTGTTATGGATCAAGGCAATGATAATGTTGATAATTGGAAACGCAGATTGACTATATACAAGACCCTCACATGGTTGAAAAATTTGGAGGGCATGTGGTCTACTCTCGTCCATGCATTGGTGATTTAAAAGACAGGAAAAACCCTATTCACCTGTCATTTGACTCCGAGGGTTTCGCCAACCTGTGGGCTACTCTGTGTAGTTTTCCTGGCTGCCATGAGAGGTTGTTCCTCTGCTTTGCTTACTTCGTAGCTTGTGTTTGTCACTGTGTGGTCTCAATACTTAGTTAAAGTCTCAAATCTTCCTGGTTGTAAGCTTTACTGTGCAAGTGGTTTCTTTGCTTACAAGTTTGGCTCGTGGCCTGTACATGGTTTCAGCTCTGTCTTTCTTGTAGCTCGTCATGGCTTGCTTGAGTTTAAGTTTGTTGATACTGTCTCCACTCCAGGGTCGACGTAGGGTTGATTACTCCTATGTGTATTTTGCTTAAGCCGGTGATAGCTTCTTCACTGCTCAACTTCTCTTCTTACTCACAGGTAATTATCATCATTCTTGTCAAGAAATCTCTTTTGTTAAGTTATTGATTAAGCTAGGGTTTACATTGTGAGCTGAGCCTTATTCTAAGCTCGTACTTGTGATTTTTACAAGAACCCATGATTGCTCAGCCTATAGTGGAAAAGAAATACAACTGCCGGCTTCAGTGGACTCATGGCCCCAACCGGTAAGCCCTGATTCGATGTGGGTTTTTCCCTACTTGCGATGAGGGTTGATGGAAGGAAAAACACAGAGCTTGAAATCCTGTTTTCGGTTTCTTCGTGATTGTATATTTTAGTATGTTGTTACTTAGATTTTTACTTAAAACCATTGATGTTTACAGTGGGTATTACCGGCCCTTGAGCCGTGATATGAATGTAGTTTTGGTTATGTATTTAGCCTTGCGGCTCGTAAATGTAATACGGTTGGTTTTTTAAAAAGAAAAACCTTGTTAAACTTTGAGCTCTGTCTAGTTTTACAGTGGTTTTGTTAACTTGTAAATAATGTGTTATTTTACTATTTAAAAATATTTATAAAAGATCTTTACTTTCAGAAAAGACTGTGGTCAGTCTAATGCATCGATTATAGCCTTCTTGTTCAGTTTGTTACATAGTTAATAATGTAACTGGCTATACTTACAGGTTAATTTGTATTTGGAAAATTAGTTGAAGGGGTTTCGACCCTCAGGTTTTTCTTTAACAGGTTATAAACCTATTCTTTTTTAAAAATAAAAATGCACCTATATAAGTAATTCTCAGTTTATTTCGTTTATTATTTATATTTACATTTATTTTATTTACTACTCTTGTAATTTATAATTACTTGGAGCTCTGTAGAAAATAGAAAGTTAACTCTAGAACTCTGTTTAATTTTTCATAAGTAAAGGGCTTATTAACGAAACCCTACGTTGGTTTTTTATTAAGTAATAGTTAAGATTAAGTTAATAGTTTAAAAGAAGAAAATTGTTTTGTTAATAACTTGTTTATATATTTAGTTATTATCTCCTATAAACTTTTATTTGTATTAGTATACCATTACTGTAATCATTAGTGTAATTTACTATTTCCTTTCCTGCGTTTTCATTTAGTTACACTAAGTAAAATAATAAACTCAAACAAACCATAACACTGCTTTTTTCATTGTATTTTAAGCATTGAAATCAAATTTACTCTATTATCTGCAGATACAAATCCTATCTACTATTTTCATTCTCTTAAGAATTCTTTCCTCTACTTAAAGCATTATGATTGTGCTAGAGTACGACCTGGTTTCCAGGTGTGGAAAAACACAGCTTAGAAATTTAATTTCTTTCTATTTCATTACTCCCTAACCATTTTCATTTCCATAACAATCTAATCAAAATACTAAATCTAACATTTCACAAACTCTAGACTTTAACATTCATGTAGCAGATAAACTAAGATTTATTTAACTCAGTAAAATAAAATAACATAGAACATGTTGAGGACAAGACCACAACAGCTTTAGGAGGTCGTTATTCCCTACCAATCTCCTGGAGAGCGCTCAAACAACGCTTCCTCAGGACCCCCGAGCCTGTTCCTGGTCTTCTTGGCTGAGAACTGGGTGGAGAATGCAACTATAGAACCCTCTGTCACCTGACTAGTTCAATACCTCACTAAAACAATCTACTCTCAATAGTATGATCTTCAGCTCAAAAGCTGCAACAAGATCAATCAGCAGTTATCCCCTCAAACACTTTCCAATTTCCCCCTCCATTGAATTTCTCTGAAGTAAATTCATTCACCCTGAATGATCACTTCTCTAGAATAAGCAACCTCATCTCTCTTCAATGGGAATTTTTATAAAGATGCCAAGGTATTTTGGGTCAGTTTTCATTAATTGAGCCACCTGCTCTGATTCCACTTTCTTGGGGAATCATGACCACAAATATAGGGAGGTTTCCACCTGCAACAGTTGGAAGTGGTTTGAGGAAGCTGCCACATGTTAGTTTGCTCTCCACATAGTCTCCTCCACCAATTTGACTAGTAAACACTCTTTTAACAGCTCTCCTAAGTTGTTGTCTCCTCATTTATTTATTTATGAATAAAATATTATGAATTTACATTAAATATTCTTGACCCTATTGGTCATCAATTACAACTTAGCATAAAATTTAACATAATGTTCCTCAAATAATATAAAATTGTTTTTGCAAAATTGGGGCATGCGACAGTCGGTATAAACCGAAGTCCGAGGAATCCATAAAGTAGATGAAGAAGGATCCTTGTGGACTCTTCCTCCCAATATGGATGATGGGGATAGAGGGAACTCCAGAGTCTCGAAATCGGTACTCATGGTAAAAATTTTATGGGGACCTCGATGGGAAAGAGGCCTCCTATAATGTTTGTCCTTCTTTTGAAGTGTCTGCGAAGGGTCACAAGGAGGTAATCCTGCTATACGACGAGAAAAATAAAGTGTCGAAACTCCATCCACAATGACTCCATAGAAAAGAGACTCATGTAACTGTGATCCCTAAATCCAATTAGCAAACACAAAGCACACCCCTAATTAATCTAGGATATATGAAAACAAGAAAAGAGTGAGGACAAATGAACTACCAAATGCAGCAAGTATGTCTCGCCTAACAAAGGCCTGAGACTCCCATATACTACAAGAGAAGGTGTGTAACCAATTATAGTGGGCCTTGGATTCAACACATAAAGCGACTATGACGTATGACCCCTACCTAGCTAGGACACTCATAGAATAACCTCTACAAGTACCCCCTGTGATACCTACTAAAGTAAGTAAGGTCACCTCAATATAAACAATGCTCACGCCGATAGTCATAGGAGGGATCTATCATATGGGAAAGGTAACTAATTCTGAAGCTCAAAATCACCAAAGGTACCTCAAGATCCCCCATATACAAATAAGATCCTGGAAATATTTCTAGCGCTCACTGAAGGTAGTGGAGGGCTATCCCCACCATCAACGTGCACACTTCCCCATGCTTAAATCCTATGTAAGAGGAGCTTCCTAAGAATATCGATTATAGAAAGGATTTCTCCTATTGGTTAGACACCTAAATTGTTTTTGTTTTATAGTATTTTAGAAATTTACTCACAAAATCCGATTCTAAGACTCTAAAACCTAATCTTGTTGGTGCACCCTATAAAATAAAAATTGGTTTAATCAATTTTAAAGTAAGTGTTTATTAGTGTTTATGCTTAATCAAGGGATATGGTTGTGAAACTAGTGATGTTATGACTCAGTAATAAAAACAAATAAGCACACCTAAAAACAATGCTAAGTACAATCTTGTTTTCCAAATGAAAAGATGGTATGCCGCTAAATGCATGCACGATAATTATTTTTCCTTTTCGAATGCAACCGCAATATTTCTTGAATGAAATCCTATACTAATCTCATCCCAAGAAAGCCAATGCAAGTACTTTCATGCAAATGCAAAATGCAAATGAGTATGCAACAATGCAACTATTTTGTATTTTCAAAGTAAATGAGTGAAAATGCAAAAAAGAACCATTAAATTCTCAATCCCTGTAGCACGTAGAAAACACAAGCCCAGCAAGACACCAAGACTTAAGGACTAGTGCACTAATAGCAAAACAAAAAGGGATAAATTGACAAGAACAAATTTCTAAAAAATATCAATATAAAGAGGTTTCTAGTCACAACAGGAGCAATCAAAAACCAACATAAATACCCTAAAATACCCAGCAACACCCATAATCCACCCAACAACTTCTCGCACCAAGATACCAAGAGAGGATACCAAGAAGAGCATCCTTATGGTGTTGGACTGAAGTCCAGTATAAAGGAAAATGTGAGAGAGTGTTGTGAGCAAGAATTTGTATTTGTTGGTAGTATGTGTTGAGTGTGTCAAAAATCTTGTAAAGGAAAAGCTATTGACATCAAGGCTTTGGCTGTAGCTTTCTCTTTTCATTTTAATACAAAAGTGTTTCCCTTTCCCATACATGATTTATGTCAATATTGATCATTTATTATTAGACTCTTTGATCACTAATATATATTTTTTATTTATCTCGTTACTCTCATCCCTTGTCTTATTTCTTGTGTTTCTTTTCAAGTATAGTAGATCGCATTAATATCGGTGCAACAAGGAAAAACTTCCAGATCTATGGTAAGAGAGTTATTTATTCAAGTAGATCAGTCATATAGGGAAAGGATATGTTGTTGTGTCTTTTTGTTCTAGACTTGTACCATACAGGCTATACGAACAAGCAGTGTCCACACTGGTTGACATATTCCTGGAAAACACATTACAAACTCTTCCTCACATCAACATCTATATTCTTCCATACACCCTTGACCAAATACCACAAAACTTCAACTTACTAAACTGAAGGGAACTAATTGACAGAACTAAACTAACACAAAATATGACAGAAAAAAACTCAACCAAAATGGAACCAAAGATCACCTCCCAAAATCCCAAGCCTTTATATTTATAGGCTCTATTGGCCACATTACATCCCCTACACCCATTAGTTGAAAGTGGAAATCCCTTCTAACTAAATCACTGAATATTTCCTTCTGACTTCATCGATGCAATTACTTCTTTCCCATAAAACTTCCAAATTGTCATAGTCGGTCTTTTCAATCCGCGCATTGTCACAACTCTGTTCACACTACAACTGGTTTTCCATCTTAGACCCAAAACTGGTTTAACTTTTACCTAACATACCCCAACACTCACATGTGGCTCATCTCGAGCCACCTTAGATGAAAACGTCTGTAGTGATCATCTTGGCTTGAAAATATTGGAAGATTTTCGTTACATCCTCGGTTTGTCGTTGAACATCCTCCTTGACTTTAACAATTCGTTCCAAATTTTCAAAAATAAGATGTTATAAACTATCCACAAAAGTCGTATCTACCACTTGTCAAACTTGAAAATGCACTCAGTGAATGGTCGGTGTGATTTTCTCTGATTTAGCATGAAGCTCTGTGACACGATCAGTTGTTTGTTGTTGTTGTGTATGGATTTTAGTGATCTGTTGTGCAATATTTTGAGCTCAACAACCTTACCCATCCTCTTGACTAGGGATAATGTTTTCAAAGAATTCCTTAAACCGATGTTATAGCATGATTTTCCACACCTCATGCATCATTCCTTCATGGCCTTCCCTTGTCCCTATGTAGACTGCTTATACCCCTTTTACTCACTATAGCTCTGATGCTTCAATTTAACCCTTTAAAAGTCATATTTGAAGACATACGTAGATTATCATCTATACAACTCGTGTATATGCATCTTGCACCATTAAATCTTGTGTACATCGAATTTTGTGCTAAAAATCAATTTTTTGGGGAGTTTTCCCCATCAAGTAACGAATACCTTGATCCTTGGCCTTCCATATTCTGAGAAAGGCTCTAATTCGACCCTCCATTTCCCATTGGAGGGATATAAATTGAGTCATTACAAAGAATTGGAGGAGGAGAACTAAAGTGAGTAAAGAGACTATAGAAATTTTTTTCCCCATTACCATATACTTGATTGTGCAACCCTTTGTCCTTGTTGATAGAACCATTTTTGTTCATCTCTCAAGTTATCCACTCCCTTTTGTGAGATTTCCTTGTATGGAGGATTGATGTGGCAGAGTCCTAGTTGGAGGGGCTCGATTTCTCGGTTCCAATGAGGTTCCAACATAGGTTATCAATTGTATCTATGTTTTTATATTAATAGAAATATCCATTTCTCATCCAAATTTCATGTGCAATTGTTTATATTTATCCATGGGTGTAATTTCTTTATACATGTTGAGACTGATTATGCTAGATTGAATACTAACACTTAATATATTTGATGCCTTGATATATGTTTGTTGTTGAGGGAAAATTGTAGGGACAAGCTTTTGATCATGACCTCAACGGTGGTCTTCTCCAAATGTTTGGTTGAGGTACGGTTTCAATCCCTTAGTCGTTAGTTTCTTTAAAGTATCTAGCATTCTTGAGAATGGATCTGATTTATGCAGGCATACTATCTGTTGTGGTCCACCCCAAACCATAGGAACATTTTCTCCATAACATAATCGGTGACCATACTGGGGATTTTCCTTTTGGTTGGGGTTTTTGGGTGCATTTTTGTTCGAATTGCTCTTTGTTTCTCAGTGTTTTTGTGTCGCATTTGGTATTGTGTTCATCCATTGAAAATTCCTTGGAGTGGTTTGGCCACTTCAACATGAATGGATACTTATTTCCCCCCCATTTATACCTGGAGAGAGGGAATTAATCCATAGGGTTGGAATCCACGACCATCAAAAGCCTTTAATGTTATGGGTGAACGGTTGATCTCAGGAGAGATGATAGCTCTCCAGCAGGATAAAGACATGAATGAAGTGGACGCTCCCTTGTCTAATACGGTATGGTGGATTATCTTCCCAATAGATTTTGTAGATAATTGGAAATCCAATTGATGGGAGAGCCTAGACTTAAAGTCATCTAGTTTGAAGGCGATAATTTTATTGTGTTCAGGATCCAGTGCTCCAAGAACTGATAGAAAGTTCTTCTGCTATGTAGGGCATGTTTGGATTATTTCAAGATTCAACATAGCGCACGTGCTTGAGCCAGATATTTGACTATATTATAGTACTAGGAGGCGCGTGCATTAGGATTAAGTACATATTTACGAAGTGTACTCTTAGGTGGCCATAGAATTGCATTAAGAACATGTTTTTCAATTTGAATACCATTAGTATGAGGGGGGCACGCTGAATTTTTTTCTGATGGAACATTATCAGTCTTCTTCTCTGGGGGAGGGACATAGTTCTAAGATAGAGTAGTGAGACTAACTACTTAACTTGACATCATTTTCACTTCACCTATGGAAGACAAAGAAGGCCCATGCAATGATTCATGGTCAATCAATTGTTGTTGGGTAGGGAAAGGATCTGTAAGGACTACGAGGGTGGGGGTATTTTTAAGAAATTTGTTGACTTACTCACAACAAGGATGCTCTTTGGTGAGGTGGTCACCTCCACACATAAGGCAAGGAAATTTTTCCTTTCTCTTGTTTTTAGAATCAACATTAGAGTTCTGTGTTTTATTACCTTCCTGTTGGCTCTCAGATTTATTGGATTTATTCTTTCCTTTCTTATTTCCTCCCGAAGATTCAGAGGATTGAACTGCATTCACTTTGGTTGAAACAACATGAGGGGGAGCATTTTTTGTGTTTGAAATGGTTTTAGTAGAAGGTGTGGTCAGTTGGTTTTTCTTTTTTGAGGATTTGGTTGTTGATTGTGTTTTAACAGAACAAAGAATTCCATCAGAGGGTGGCTCCGTTGAAGGTCTTGAAGGATCTAAGGTAGGATGAAAAGCGTGAGAAATTAGGTCATACAAAGTGCTTGAATGGGAATAGACCAAGTCAAGGTACTGAGCATGGTTGATAGCTTGCTCCTCGGTAATAGCACCCCCCATGGCGACATCCCTAGCAATGAGGGGAAGTAAAGATTTAGTAAACCAATTGGCAATTAATTGATCGGGAATAGGAGCCTTAATCAACCTACCTCGTCATCTCCACTCATGTATATGATCATATATATGAGAAGAAGAGGTGTGGCGAAGTGAGTTCAAAAGGTCTGTACTTGTTTCATATCGGATTGGAAACCAAAAATGTGTTAAGAAAGCCATTGCTAAGGTGTTGAAATCCTAGAAGGAATGTTGAGGTAGCTCAATATACAGTTTCGCATCTACCCTGGTGAGAGTTCTCTAAAACAAACATAGATAGATTGAACTATCCATCATAGAATTAGATGAGCACCACAGATGAAAATTCATCACATGGTTTTTAGGGTCTTCACCAGGTTTTCCATCAAATTTGGGTATATCAGAGGGTAACTTAACCGGGATGGTAGGCCATGAAGGATCATGGTGTATGGGGTTGTTGATCAATATGGACATATCTGGAAGATATAAGGTAGCTAGAAATGGTAATTGTTGATTATGTTGAGGGTAATGGTAAGATTGATAAGGAATCTGTAGACTAATAGGGTCATAAACAGATTTATAAACATGCATAGCTAATGTTCCCATAACCGGTTGATTAGGTGGTTCGTTTCCGAATGACCCTCTTGAAGGTCCACCAAGTTGTGGTTTCCTGGGAAAAATGGACCTCCAGGTGGTGGGCCTCTAGGTGTTGGTCCTCCAAATCGTGGTCCTCCAGGTGGTGGACCTCCGAGTGGTGGCCCTCCAAAAGGTGGTCTTCCATGTGCACCTCTAGAAGGTGGTCCTCTAGGTGGACCTCCAAAATTTGGTCCTCTAGGTGAGCCTCCAAAACTCCCAATAGTGTTAACAAATGGTCCCCCATTAATAGGGACGTTTGATAAATTAGGTTTCCCCCATGGTGTATAAGTGTTTCCATGGTAGTTCATCCCAGGATAAACAACCCCTGATGGTGCAGGTTGATAAGTTTGATGGACCACATGTGGTTGATTTCCTAGGTAGGTATAACGCTAGGAAGGTTGACTAATGGTGGGTTGAACCCATGAAGGTTGTCCCGGGCCAGAAGAGGGAATAACCATGTTGGTGTTCATAGGAGGAGCACTAACTTTAGGTTGTCCTATTGTTAGGTTTTTCCCCATGCTAGAAACGATTCCCATGGTAGGTAAAACAACTTGGGATGGGGGTTTCCCCCCACGTATGGAAGCTACAGGGGAGTTAGAAACCACTGAGGGGTTCAGGGTAGGTGGGGTAGGAATGGAGGATTGACTTGGATCATGAATAACCATGTTTTGAGTCAGTGACCCTAAGTTAAGAGCCACACGTGATGGTGAAAGAGCACGGTATCCAGGTGGGGTAATTTTTGAATGGCGAGGTAAAGGAGAAATACTTCTCCTCTTTATATTCTCTCCTAGGTTACGTAAATGATCAGGAGTTTCCCGGACTGGTTTGAAGAATTATTCACCTATCGGAGTTTCTCAAATAGGGGTAACATAAGATTGTTGAGTGGTCCCATATTTGTAAATGGCCTGACCTAAATAGGTGACCCAAAAAGGAGCAGCTGGACCAAATTCTGATGCCACGGTATCATCAGACGGGTGGTTGAACACCCAATATGGTGCACCAAGTTGACCTTCTGTTCGAAAACAAAAAGTGGTTTCTTATGTAGAAGGTTTTTGGACTATCATAGGGCTTGGAAAGGAGGAAATTTCTTCCCTCAATTCAATAACTAAAACTCCTTCTACATGTGAATCAGTCATAGCTAATTGGTCCATGTTTTCACCTTCACTTCCTTCCACGACAAGATGAGAGTTAGGTGGTAAACCCTACAGCCTACGAGATCGTCTCACATGTAGCTCAACAAGGATGTTGGTCAAATATTTTTACTCTAAATATATATACAAGGAAGAGATCACACACAAACAATCCTACGCAAGCTAAGGTCACAAGAAAACTTAAATGACAGGATGGGTTGATGATATTCGGTTCCTCACTAGGATTATCAAGTTGTTACAACTCGGGATATACCGTAGTGTCCAACACTAAAACATGACAAGGAGGATTGGGACTATACCCTTTCTTGAATCCTGACTACCTGGACAGCATGTGCGTAGTATCTCCCTAAGTGATGTTCTCGGTGTATTGCTCCAACAAGACAGCCAAAAGGATTTTCTCAGTTGGTTTGGGTATCCTAGAGAGGTCTCCTGATATACACTAGGTATGTGGGAGATCAAATATATATTAGAATTATCTAATGCACAACTGTTCGAAAGGGGACTTCCTATATACCATTATGTACATGGAGTGACTTTCAATATACCTCAAGGGTACGTGAAAGGTTGTTTGATATACCAACAGTGCGTGGAAGAAACGCATGATCCTAGGGATGCAGTCTAGGAAAATAACGACAATTCCTATGTTTTAAGACGTCAGAACACGTCTCTATCCTATCACTCAAATTACTAGAAACTTTTAACCTAAGCTACTGTTGATTTTATCTTGATGGTTAGTGAATTTCTATGGAATGTGGATGAAGATGCAAAGTTAAGACCTAGATGTAGTGCAACTCTTCTCTTCGATGAATGCTACTTAGAGTAAGGGAGAAACTTTTCTTTTTCCAAAGCAAAGATACTTTTTCACTTTCATATATTTAACTTCAAGATTTTCCAACAAATTTCCAAACAGACAAGCATTTCCAACACTAAACCTATAAGATCTTTGAAAGAAGAAAGAAAGAACAGCTTCTAATTCCTAGAAACCTATGCTTTCTCAATCAAAAGTGTATAAAGAAATATTATTCTAACTACTCAAGCAATCCAAAAATGACCAAAGCACACAAACCAACAATTTTGTTTTTTATATGATTTGAAAAGGAAAGAGAGATAAAAGACTATGCTTAACTAACTACATAGAAACTACAGATCTTATTTATTACAGACCTAATATTGCTTTTAGATAATTGATCAACCAAAACGTGCACCCAAAACTACAATTCACGCATAATTTCTTCAATTTCTAAGCTTCCTGTCAATGAAAATTTATAGATCAGAACTCGAGAATGCAGATCAGACTATCAGACTTAACAGCAAGTTAGAATGCATATCAACAACCAATCAAGGAGAAACAAAAAATTCAAGAACAACTTTCAACGGCAGGGAATGGCCTACCTCGGCGCACAATAAACAAATGCACCAGGGTATCAGGAGGGTGTTGGTGCACCTTGTATACTAGGTATAGACGCCAGTGGTGCACTATGTAGTCAACAAATAGGCATCAACGGCGCTACTTGTCAGAACGCAGAAGGCGCTAGTGTATGTTCGGCGCTGGTGTATGTCAAGCCTACCCAGGGGTGCCAGTGAATACTTAGACTTGAAAAATTCAACAACCTACAAAAGAAACCAATTAAGGATCAAGCTAGAATAATAGTGAGCTCAAACACACATCACAAGAGGCAATTGAAAGGATGGTAAGGTGGATCACTCACCTTAACAACTCAAATGAGTTAATAAAACAAGAATCACAAGTTTTCAAGCAAAATGTAATAAAAAATATTAGATCTAACTAGATCTACTCTAGATCTGATCGATTCTATCCCATATCTGACTAGATCTATCCCCAGTATGGTCGCCAATTTTTTTTTCCAGTAATATTTCAACCAGTGTGGACACTGCTTGTTCGTCTATCATGTATGGTACAAGTCTAAACAAAAAGACACAGTAGCATATCCTTTCCTTAGATGACTAATCTACTCGAATAAATAACTCTCTTACCATAGATCTGGAAGTTTGTCCTTGTTTCACCGATCTTAATGCAATCTACTATAACTGCAAAGAAACACAAGAAACAATAGAAGGGATGAGAGTAACGATATAAATCAAAAATATATATTAGTGATCAAGGAGTCTAATAATAAATGATCACGATTGACATAAAACATGTATGGGAAAGGGAAATACTTTTGTATTAAAAGATGAAAAGAGAAAGTTACAACCAAAGCCTTGATGTCAATATATTTTCCTTTACAAGATCTTTGACACACTCAACACCTACTACCAACAAATACAAACTCTTGATCACAACACTCTCTCAAGTTTACCTCTATACCAGACTTCAATCCAACAGCACAAGGATGCTCTTCTTGGTCTCCTCTCACATGATCCATGAAGCTTTCTTTTATAGGCCAAGGGAAGCCCAAATGAGTTGAGTATTTTGGGAAGAGGATAGGGAATGGTCCCTATGGGCTACGAGGTAGAGTGCCAGCTCTCCCAAGTAGATAGGATCATCCTCCATGAGATATTTCTCTTGGAAGCTTCTTGAAACTTCCATTTTTGCCTCATTTAGCTTGTTGGCGCTCCTTGCAATAGGGGTAAGTGCATCGGCACACCTTGTAGTGAAGGAAAGAGCACCATTGACGCCTACTATCAATGTGAAACAAGTGCCATAGATGGATGGTGCTCTATGTCAAAAGGAAAAGTGCGCCAACGAATCTAGGAGTGAGAAGAAAGTATCCAAAGGGTTCTTGGCTAGGAATTTTGAGGGATTGAAGAATTGAGACATATTTTAGGTGCAACATAATGTCAACAGTTGTTGTGCATTGTATTAAATATATGAATATGATTCAAGGAAGTATTATCAATCTACAGTCTATGTGTGCAGACTAAATGTAATGGGGATTGGGGAGAGATGTTTGTGGGTTGTGTGCACAGACCAAAGCAATCAAGACTCAACTCTTGTTAATAAATTAACGCTTTTGTGGTTTTTCCCATATTGGTTTTCCATGTTAATATCCGATGTTGAATGGTACATGTTAATTGAGTGAATGTTCTATTTTGTGTATTGTTGTGACTTATAATGACATGATAGGTTTTGATTAAGTAATTAAATTGATAGGTCTTAACAGATCTTGTGGGTGTGACATAATTTTATGCATGGTTTGTAACACTTTGTTGATAATTTGTATAATGACATTTTTGTCGATGCTTAACATGAGAAGATCCCTCTTACCACTGTAAAAACCTGATTTTTGCAGCTCCTATAGGTATCTCGGTGACACTTCACTTATGTCATAGGTGTTTCCAACAATATTAAACCTTGTCGGATTGGTATCTTTGAGTTTTTTTTGTCAAATTGGATGTCGAACCTAGGATAACTGAAGGGAAATCCAACACTTCCTCTCCATATCCCTCTCCCTCCCTCTCTCTCCCTCCCTCTCTCCCTCTCTCTCTCCCTCCCTCTCTCCCTATCTCT
>LPNX011183397.1:64936-90769 GCA_001517045.1 Pseudotsuga menziesii
ACATCATTTCCCTTATCATTTTTCCCTCATTTTTGACCTCCACGCCTATGGTTTAACCTTATTCTCTCTCAAAAATCTCAAAAAACATTAAAAAGGGTCTAAAAACCCATAAAAGGGCTTAAAGACCCAAAAAATAGCTAAAACATAGAAAATGGGCTCAAAACCCTAAATAGGGCTTAAAACCATAAATAAGGTTCCAAAACCCTAAAAGAGAGATGAGGCCAAAAAATCATTATAAAAAGAGGGTGGAGGTCCCCATCAACAAGATTCTTATGCCCTTTTTACATTATTCAAATCAGTGATTACGTTGAGAACCCACTCTTCTCAAAACACACACACCATCCAACCATCATTTGATAGCCATTCCATTCCCCATCCCTTACGTTAAGACATCCTCTGTATCATTCATCATGTGGAGAGGTGGCCCATATCCAAATATTAGGGCACAGTGACCCATTTTCAAACAAGGGTATAATTTTCTTGCTTTTATTTTAAGTTTTAGCATAGCCGTCATTATTTGTTTATTATTACTAATGTTCTTTATTTATTGTAGCTCTTGTTTCCATTTGAACTCTATTGTTTTGTCCCTTTGACGAAAGGGAGGTGCTTTTGCACGGAGCCAGGGTGAAAACCCAGCTACAGTTTTGGCGACCATATTGGTTGATCCCATAGGATCCCTTATTTTGCAGGTATTTTTGGCATTTTTCTCCACAGCCATCCCTGGTCTGACCCCCATGAGGCTGATCCGATTATGTACGGCACATTGCCTATCCTTGTCGGCCACTGTTGACTATTTTTTAATTTTCTTCAGTTCCGACCCCAGTCATTGCTTTCGGGCTGAAAAGCACGACCCAACTTCTGCTTTTGGCCAAAACCCATGGCCCAGGTCATGACTCCAGCTGCAAAAGGCATGACTTACCTTCTAGGGCACATTCATGGGTTTTTTTTGCATCAGTAGCAACCCAGTCGCTACTGTGTGGCCTGTTTGTGTGACTTAGTCACCACTATCCTGTAGTTAGAAGTGACTTGTCCCTTTCTGAGACATTTTACATATGTTTTTCCTGTTTGAACGGCCCATTCACTATTTTTTGACTAATACATGCAATTTGTTTGTTTCTAAGTTAGTTTTTGCAATTTTAAATTTTGTATTTCATTATTAAAAGATGGAAATTAACATTCTTATTTAGCCCCTCCTTCTCTACTCAATCATCACCATCCGGGGTCTTCTAAGATAAGACGGGGGGGTGGAGTAAGCTTAGTAATAGGCATCTATTTTTGTTATTGTTCCTCTCCATTAAAAACAAGTTACCTTGGAAGCTACGGGGAGTGGAAACCGTTGGGGGTTTCACGGCATTCGCGTCCTCCTTGTTGAGCATCGGGCATTTGGCCCGTGGATCTATGGGTGGACTTGTTTCCACTTTGATGAGAGCCCAGCAATCCCTATTGGATTTGAAGGATACAAAAGTGGGGTAGTCACACTATTGATTCACAAAAGTTACAATCACTCACCCGTTATTACAGTTGGTCTTGCACTTTGTTTAGATTTATCTTTACCTTTCAAAATCTATTTTGGTTCAATCCCTTTGCTTAATCCTTGCATGGAAACCAGTGTTATTTTCTTATTGCACAATTGAAAGTAAAAGTAACAAATTCATACACAAGTGAACATACTCACACCAAATAATCCAACAAAACTCGATTCATGACCCCAAGCGAAACAATAAAAGTAACCAATTTACTTAATAATCTTTCGGTTTGGGACATAAGTCTCAACCGTAACAACTGTGGCAAGTACTTGGGATTTTCCCTAAAACTCATTGTGAGGATTACCATAGGAACCCCAAAGTAGCTATCCAACGAGAGGAATTTCTAAGTGAAACAAGCAACGACCCCTTTCAATTGACTAGATACACCCTTGTGAGGAAAAAGCCAAAGCGTTTTCATCTGGTAGTCTTGGTGGCTGAGTGACTACCTGTGAACCAATAGGAAGTTGATTCAAACCGGGGTCCAAAATTCATAACTGGTTACTACCATAAGCCACCATTGATCCACCATGTTCATCCTCATGACTTAGGGGGCACCCCCCTCATTTTGGGTCTTTATACTATCACCGTCGAGGCCCTCCTCGACATCCTTCCTCACCTTTAGAAGGCCACACGGCCTCTAATTCTAACTCAGATTCCTATCAGTATGAGCTGAACCTGTTCACTTCACTGTCTAGCCCCATGGTTGGCACAAATCCTGATCCCTTCTTCAGAGCGACGGTTGGTAGTGGACCCATGTCTCTACCTCACATCATTACCAACATCCCTGCCAATGGTCCCAAAACCACTACACATGCTGCTGTAGGTACACCACCCATCAGTGGTGGCCCTACAATAGCTCCCATAATTCCAATAGTACCACCATACGTGCCTGGTGGTAGTGGCCCTTCCATGATTATCTTGACTATCCCCATTGTAGGAAGTCAACCTCATGTTCCCCCAGCCATGCATGGACATCCCACCCCTGCAAACCCCGACACCATTGCCAGTCCCTTCTGAGCTAGCCTCGGGTCCAACCTACCATTCATGGCTCATCTTAACTTGTTGAATTTTCCTCAGTTAACAAACGACCCAATCAGTCATCAACCCCATTGGCCTCCCATGCCAACCAAGCTTCCTTTGGACATTCCCAAGTTTGAGGGAAAGGCGGGTGAGTGCCCCCAAAACCACATTATGTCATTTAATTTATGGTGCTCGTCAAACAACATTGTAGATGACTCAATCAGACTGAGATTATTCCAATGCACACTCATAGGTGCTACACCAAAATGGTATATCAAACTACCTCAAGCCTCTTACCCTGATTTCACTTCGCTAGCCTTCATGTTCCTCCAATATTTCCAAATCCATATCCACTACAAATAAGGCATGGAGATCTTGTTATCTTACCATCAAAGTACCGCTACACACATCACCGACCACATCCATGAGTGGCAGGGACGGCATAGCCTATGCAAGATCATGCTTTATGACAGGATCTTCCTTGATTAGTTCTTGAAGACCTTGCTACCACCCATAGCCAAGGATGCCTCCTATGAACGTCCCCAATATGAAGAAGAGGCCATATTAAAGGCCTAATAGTTTGATTTAATCTACGCTCAATATGGATACCTATACATCATCATACCAGATGCTCCCCATGCCGTCACCTCTCACTGCGATGCGCTGGGGGCATCCCATGCTATGGATGGTGTCATCGATTCTGTCTCCCAACACCCATAGTACTATGTGACACACCCTATGATGCCACCACACCCAAGCAACACCCCTAGTGTTGTATAACCAAACCAGAGACCTGATTACTCAAGGATGATGGCTCAGTCTGGAGCTAGAACCTCCTATGTATAGCCTGCACCAAGTCATCATGCTCATGCGCCAACTTGGATGGCACAATCGTATTTGGGACCAATGATTGGATTTGTAGCCCCTCCAGCTCCTCCAACCTACTATGCACCACTTATACAAGCTACCCCATCCCCTGCCCCATCTCCTCTGACTTCATCGGGACAAGTTTTTGCTCAGCCAAATCTTCCCAACCAATCCACCCGCAACAACCAACTACAAGGAGGCGACCAACAACTTAATCCTCCTAACAACAACAATGCTAACCTACTAGTGCAAAACCCCCAACATCCTAATCGACCAGGATGAACTGCTCCATTACGGACTAATCATCCGTGTAAATTATGCAATGTCTACAGTCACTACACTCACGAATGCCCGCATATGGACAGTGTTAAGTAGTTTCTCTAGAATGAAGCTCAACGGGACACTAATGCAGTAGCACAGGCTCACCCTAACCCAGCACCACTAGGTCCTTCGCCTATGGTGCTCCAAAACCCATTTCCACTCCAAGGATTGGTTGCAACCACACCATTTCCCCCATTTGCTCCTACAGCACCCGCCGCGGCTCCAACTACGGAGATTGGTATCCATCACCTGATGACACTGTTAACTGAAGAGGTGAACCTCCATACTAGACTTAACCATTACGGGTCCACCACAAAAACCACTGACCCATCAGTGACATCCACATCTGGCACTACCAACATGCCCTTCCACCTCCCTCTAGCCACCATTGATGGGGTGGCCAGAGGTCCACGGTTTCCCATGTGGCGTATCGCCAACAACACCACCTCTAGAGATGCCTTGAATTATAGCATCATTGATGACCTGGCCCAGTCACCTACAACCATGTCCACTCTAGAATTACTCAAAACGTGCTCGCCGCAATGAAAATCATTGTTATCTGCACTTGGTGCTGTGGATCTCTATGATTCCAGATTGATCACATTTGACTTGGATCAAGGAGAACCAATAATGCTATCCACCATCACCTTCCAGATTCCTGTCT
This sequence comes from Pseudotsuga menziesii, assembly GCA_001517045.1. NCBI lineage: Eukaryota > Viridiplantae > Streptophyta > Pinopsida > Pinales > Pinaceae > Pseudotsuga > Pseudotsuga menziesii. The sequence continues at coordinate 69,335 of LPNX011183397.1, forward strand.
CAATTCAAAATTTGGTCATACATCGATGTATCGTTAATGAAAGGGCATCCACCTATGTCATGTCGACATTTCTTTGGCAGAAGCTTAGGTCCCCTACCCTCCAACCATCCATCACTTCCCCTCGTGCCAATGACGGTGTCTCCACTAAATCCTAGGGAATTCTTTTGAATGTCCCTATATCATTAGCCACTAAGACGGTTTTGTTTGACATAGAGGTTGTCAACGCTTAGCTCGATTATAACCTCCTTCTCGGATGTAGTTACATGTATTCCATGAGAGCCATGGCATCCACCATTTTTTTCCTTATGATGTTCCCTCACGATGGGAAGATCGTGATGGTGGACCAATTAACTTACTACAATCCGCAGGGGACGGCCACACCAGACCATGTCTTCCCTACCATTGATAACTCCATCGACAATGTAGCCATCCCTTCCTTGTCGGCTGTAGGCTAGGGATTGCTCGTCGACACATCTATGACGGCTTCATTCCCATCTTTACCTCCTCCACCAGCATCAAATGACACAGCGGATTTGTGCACTCTTTCATCCAGCACCATTCTGCCCACACCACAATCACAACCACAACCTCAAATGCAATCACCAGGGAATTATTAGGGCTCACTCTCGATCCATACAATCCCCTTCCTTTTCCCACTGTCCAGCATCGTGAGTAAGCCTATTATGGCTACCTTAAATTTACCAAACTTTATGTTGGGCATTCTTGTGTGGTACCTTGAACCACCCACCCCACCTCTGATGCCCCAAGTTGTGATGACCCCCATCCATCCTATTGAGACGGCGTCCCACTCTCCTCCTGGACCACCAAAAACACCTTTCATTACTAAACCAGCCCCGCCTCCTCCAAAGAGGACTCGAGGAAAAACCACCAAAGCAGCTGCTGAGCCTCGATTAACCCCACCTTGTGCTTTATGTGATGTCCACGGACATGCAACCCAGAACTACCCAGAGATACCTATCCTGTGCACACACATAGATGCCATGGACACAACCGAAGGCCTTCCATTAGTCAAGTACGTCTCAACTCCACCAGCGGCCAAGAATAAGTCTTTAACAACCAACCATTCGTGCGTGATTTGTGGTCTATACAAACCTTATTCGCACCATTTCCTAGACTTGGCTGAGTATCGGTTTGTCCTTCATGATCTTCGAAATCACTCTCATGAGTCCGATATCACTGTCATTGAGGAGATTCACCCGCTATTTTCCTCCTCAAACACCACAACCATTTACATGGTGTTTAGATCCACCGACCCTTCCATCTCCTCAACCATCGACGATCCCTCGGATCTATCCAATCGTTGTTTCAGCAATGAAGAGGAGATACTTGAAGCCTTGTCCGCTCCTGAATACCTGTGGGATGACATGCACCATCGCTCGTTCTTCATCCCTGGGGAACCTTCGTTAACATCAAATCAATATTCAGTAGAGACCAAGGACTTTATCCATGGCAAGGTGGATTGGTTCAAAAACCCCATTCCGCCTCCCAACGCCTTTGAAGAAGGCAATATGGCCAACATTTCACCCACAATTAAGTTCAATATCTCAACCAACCTGGAGGTTGTTGAAGAAATCACACTGGGAGCATCATGCTACCTTGAGGAAGTCACTTCTTACAAATCACTTTTTCAAGAGTTCCATGACATCTTTGCTTAGTCCTACATCAAGATGCTCGGATTGGATCCATCCATCGTGGAACATCACATTGATACGTGTCCTGATGTGGCGCCTATGCGGTAGAAGCAACGACCCATTCACCCTTCAAAGGCCACTGTGATCAAAGCTAATATTGAAAAGTTGCGCACATCTGACTTTATATACCCCATTGCATATACCACTTGGGTGTCGAATCCTGTTTCCGTGAATAAAAAATAGGGTACCATCCGCGTCTGCACAGATTTCCGTGATTTGAATTTGGCATGTCCCAAGGACAACTTCCCAACTCCTTTTATTGACCAAATCATTGACGCATGCGTCGGACATGAGGTATTTTCCTTCATGGATAGTTTCTCCAGATACAATCAAATTCAGATCCGGAAGGAATATCGATACAAGACTATGTTTACAACCCATTGGGGAACATTTGCATATCGAGTGATGCCCTTTGGACTAAAAAAATGTTGGAGCCACTTTCCAACGTGCCATGACATACTGCTTCCACGACCTTGTGCACATCATATTGGTATATCTAGATGACCTCACCGCTCACTCACGAAAGCATTCACAACACTTAGACGACTTGCAACAAGTCTTCCTGCGATGTCGCAAGTACAAAATCCTTTTGAACCCTCTCAAGTGTGTCTTTTGTGTCCCATTGGGTCATCTGCTTGGGTTCATCGTCTCCCGTAAAGGGATTGTGTTTGACCCTCTTAATGTTCAAGCCATTCTCGATCAACCCTCACCACATACTTTGCGCCAATTGCAGAGCCTCCAAGGCAAGGCCAACTTCCTTCGTTGCTTCATACCAGAATATGCAACAAAATCCCATGGTTTCTTGCATCTGCTTCATACCAATATTCCATTTGTTTGGGATCAGCATGCGTAAGATGCATTTGACGCATTAAATCAAGCTCTGGCTTCTGCCACGTTACTATCCGCACCTGACTTGACCAAAGACTTCATCCTCTATGTGTCGGCCTCCGAAAACATCGTCACTGTAGTTTTGGTCCAGGACGATGATGCTCGATAAGAGCATGTGATTTACTACATTAGTCAGATGCTGACCGGTCCCCCATTACGGTATTCGACTAAAGAAAAGACGGCCCTCGCCGACATATTCTGGTCCAAAAGCTGCTCCATTACATTATCGCAAACCATACTCAAGTAGTGGTTGATTCCAACCCTATGCGGTACCTCTCGAGTCACCTCCTCCTACAAGTTCGTGCGGCCAAGTGGATTGTCATTCTCTAAGAGTTCGACTTGGAATTTGTCACCCCTAAAAGCACCAAATATTTAGCGCTCACTACACTTATGACAGCCATACTCCCATTGTCCGCATCACCACCGATTACAGTCAACCTTCCTGACGAGTCCTTATTTGTCATTTCCATGAAATATCCTTGGTATGGGGGCATTCTCCTATATTTGCACACCCAAAAGTTTGAGGCTCACTTAATCCACAAGGGCAGACGGCGCATTCAACACCAATATGCTCGCCATCTCCTTATTGGGGATGCCATGTACCGTCAGGGCGTTGATACCATATTAGGTCATTGCCTCACCCATAACGAGGCTAAACAATTCCTCAATGACTGTCATAGTGGAGATTGCGGTGGCCACCTCTTTGGTTTGGCGACTGCTCAGAATATTCTACATGTCAGCTATTTTTGGCCTTCCATTTTCACCGATTGCATCGAGGCAATTAAACACTGCCACAGCTGTCAACTCTTTGCTCTGAAAGAAAGGAATCCCCCCGTACCTTTACATCCTGTAGTCACATTTGGTCCCTTCTGCAAGTGGGCGATCGATTTCAAGACAATTAATCCTCCCTCAGTTGGCGGCCATAAATACATTATTATGGCTGTTGATTATTTCACTAAATGGGTCGAGGCCATGCCCACAATCAATTGCAAACCTGGCACAGCGGTGCATTTTTTCTTCAACCATTTCATTTCATGTTTCAGTGTTCCCCAACAGATAGTCTCAGACCATGGTAGCCATTTTGAAGATGTTGTTTAAACAAAACTTTCAACCATGTTGAAATTTGAGCACTAGTACTCATCCTTCTACTACCCTCAGGGAAATGGGCAAGTAGAAGATGTCAAAAAAATCATTAAAACCATGCTCCAATGGATGCTAGAAAACCACAAAAATAACTGGCACCACATGTTATTTTCCTCCCTATGGGCCTACTGCCACTGGCTTCACCCCATTCCATTTGGTCCACGATGTTGAATCGGTACTTCCCATAGAGTGTCAGATCCCATTGCTCCACCTCACCGTGAAACTCCTTCCCAATACTTTTCGTCTAGAAGAATGCCTCCTCCTGCTTGAAAAAACTAATGAGTACCATCATGCTGCTCTCCAAGAAATCGAAGCAGCCAAAACCCGGTCGAAGTCACATTTTGACTCCCATGTTCACCCTCGCACCTTTAGTGAAGGCGATCTGGTCCTCGTCTATGACCAAGCCAACGACAAGTCAGGAAAAGGGAAGTTCGAGTCCATGTGGTACGACCCATACGTCGTTCGCCACTGCCTCGACAAGGGGGCATACATTCTTGTTGACTCTGATGGACAACTCTTGAAGAATCCCCGCAATGGGATCTACCTCAAGAGATTTTACGCCTGACATTACCACCATGAGTCACTTGTATTATGTTTTTCTTTTTTGTTTTACACCATTCTTAACATGAGTCTTACACTTTGCTTCCTTGACTGCTCTAGATGGATCCTACCTCATGTCACTACATTAGATTCACTGATGGAGCAAGTAGATGGTCTCCAAATCTCGCCTCGGTTGCGTGGTTTATCTATTCCCAGTCACATGCATTGATCCATATTGACGGAATGTGTGTTGGAATTGCTACCAAAAACCAAGCTGAGTATCATGGTGTCACTGGTCTCTTGGTCACCACCCTCTAGTTGGGTATTCATCACCTCGATGTCTTCTTAGACTACCAGCTGCTTGTCTCTAGGTTCAATAACCGCTACTAGGTACGCGATCCTTGCCTTTTTAGAAATTTTCTCTACACTAAATAGTTAGTTAGAAATTTTGAATCCATCGCATTCACACATGTTCCTGGAAACCTCGATAGTGTAGTAGACCAAATGGCTAACGGTGTTATAGAATGGCATATTCATCACTGCATATAGGAAATCAAGAAACTGCATCATGCATAACCATATAAAAACATGCATACATGTGTAACATGCATCATCTAGGAATTTTCATCATAAAAAACTTAAATAAAACCATAAAAGTGCATCCATGTGCATCAATATATATATATATAGCATGTCATAAAGTGTTCAGTACAAAATGAGAAGCTCCACAAGCTTTCTCAGCTAAGTATACATAGTGATACAAAATCCTAGTGCACCACCGCACTAGGGGTAGCTCCACTAGCTGCTAATCAGAGTCAGACTCATCATCCTGCTCCTCTAACTCTGTCTCCTCCTCTGAGGCCTCCTCCTCACTGGAGCTATCCTCATCCTCCATCGGTGCATCCCCCCAGGTCGTCACTCGAACGTACTCTGTCGCGACTGCGTTCCTCTTCATCAAGGAGATCCACTCAGGAGGTGTGTGGTAGCAACCAAAAATCAGATCATTGTCCAAATGCTGTCATCCATCATCGGTAACAACCTCTAGAAGACTCTTAATATCATGACGGAGTGACCGTAAGGTACTCTGGGGCCAGGGAGCATGTGGATCCACCCCCTCCACTCTCCCCCTACATCGCTCATAACCCGCGAGCTGGCGTGGGCCAACATCTGCATAAACACATGGTACATCATCAGTATTTGTTGTAAACATAAACTAGATACCACTAACCTAGTGTACTATATTTGCATGTAAACACATAAAACATCATGTATTTGTACCATCTGGTCCCCATGCCTAACCTGGAGGCTGAGGCATCTCTGCATCTCCCTTGTAGTCCATGCATGCATACGAGTAGTCCTTAATGAGGACTTGTATCTGAATCCACTGTGCGAGCATATCTTGAGTAAAGAAATACCCCACTAGGCTGCCTCCCTCATGAACTAGCATCTCGCTCCATCGACGCATCCGAGGCTCCTGAGGCCCACCATCCCGCACTGACAAATGCGGTCGAAGGGTCGACAGCCTCTCGAAGAAGAAGGAGCACAAAAACGAGGGGAAACAGAAGTCCCCTCCCACACTCTTAGCATGGTTTAGTGCACATCAAACCATAGTCATATACATCTGGGCCCACCCATAGTAGGTGCTCGCCATCATGCGCTCCACAATCTGGAGCCGCCCCTGGAGATATTGTGGGTCCCAGACAACCCCATGATCCACAACACCATCGTTGCAAATTCCCAAGTCGAAATAATCTCAATATCGTACAGCAATATGTATGACCCATGCACATAAGAAAAGGCATAGCAGTGCCTCTCATAGAGGTCATCCAAATTCTCCTCGTGTGATAGCTTTGGTGTAGTATCATCAATCACTCCCAACATCGGGAGCCCAGTCAAGAAGTACATGTCCTGCAACATAATCTCAAGACGTTGCCCCTAGATAATGAAGCACTCTGCCCCAATATCCCAAAAACCCACAAAAGTCTCTAGTAGCAGTCACAAGGTCTGCATCAGGGTAACTTGCATGTACTTGAGCAATCCACTCTGGGCTAGCGTATCCCCCACACCCGCGTTCTACAGGGCCTTCCTCCACAAGTATTTGGAATCTCGCTCCCTCCACACAAGTCGAGCCATCTTGCATAGCAGCCAAATCCCTGTCAGACACAGTCTCCCAGTAAAAACTCATTCAGGGATGAAATCATGCTTGTTTACCCAAACTAAGTGACCCAAGTCGCAGATTTTGCCTGAACAGGTGCGACTCAATCACGCCTCCTGGACGAATAGGTGCGACCCAGGTCATAGATATCTCCTTGACAGGTGCAACTGATTGCTACTATTTGGTCAAAAAGTGTGACCTAGGTCATGACTTTTCCCTCAAAAAGCGTGACCCATCCCGGTCAAACCCTTTCAGTTTCATAGGGGTCCCTAGGTGAGCTAAAAACAAAACTAAACCAGTGAAAAGGATGGTTTGGACAAATGCTCTTACCTGCAAGTTGCAAAACAGAAATCCACCGATTGAAATGAAAGAAAATAGCAAAAGAGCTCTAGGGTCCTCCACTCCAACTCAGCACTAAATAGTAACAATGACACATGTCATGTGGTCCCCCCGGTTTATAGGCCCCCTTGGGTTTGTTTTTCTTTCAAGCACTACAGATCCATCCGAAGTCCGTTTGGGACACCGTTTGCACTCTAGGATTTGGTTTTTCATCCTCTATCTTTTGACAAGACCCTTGTCTTGCACTTTCACAATGAATTTTTGGGCCAATTCCTGGAAGCCACCTTGATTTGTGTACCACCACATGAATCTCCATTATGTAGTTTCTATTAAGCTATTTTATGACTCCTAAACGAATGAAAATATCGTTGAGCATGCTTGCTTCCTTTCACGCCCATTAAAGTATTTGAAAGGACATATATGTAGCCGCATTTACCTCCTTTTTTGGACTATGTAGACTATCATATGAAAAGGACCATCTTGGCACACTCAAGCCAAGAACGTTTCCCTTTACATCCTTTTATGCTTTCTCGGTCATTGGGACCAAACTTTACAAAAAAACTCATCATGGGTTTCTTTAAGCTATTTTCCAGCCTTCTCATCAAGAAAATATTTCCGAGCAAACTTGGTTTTGTTCATGCTCATAAAAGTATTTGAATAACCGTCGAGTCTGTACAGGTTTAACCTTTTCCAGCCTGATTGGACTACCAACGGTAAAGAAGTCTCCTATCCCTCAAAAAGGGTGGGTGAGCTCTCCTATGTACACTTTTATCCTTTTTCAGACACAGGAGACTATCAATGAAAAAGAGACCCCACTGGAGTCTTCTTCCTATTTTCATACTCTCTAAAATTGAAAACACCATCGAGGATTTACTTTTTCGGGCTCACTAAAATCCACGAGATTGTGTCATAATGATGCCTTTAGGCGCCACCCCATATATTACAGTTTGTCAGCATTACCCCATTGGTTCACCTTTGTTTAGAGTATTCTACGATGAGTCTTCCTTGGATCCCCTGGATATCAATAATCCAAGTTACCTCCCTTAGTATTTTCCATCTGCAGTTACATTCCCGGTATAACAACTATGATCCCTCTCCCATAAGTCCATTTCATTTGATTCCAGGTCATCCATGCCATCATACTGTAAACAAAAGAGGTTTGAGTCCCCCGTACTCCCCCTGTCCCTGTTACCCCATTTAGTGTGTGTTGTAATCTCACAGATCACATAAGGTATCCAATAATACACACTAAAACATATATATATAATAGAGACAAGAGATAAGAACCAATAGGTGAATTAATAGATTATATTATACAAATGAGTCCATACAATGTAGAGAACTAAACTGAGTTCTCATCTGGCTCAACAGCCTAATATATACGATTACAAAATAACTACCTGTCAGTTCGGTGAATCGACGCGACCTTAGGTGGCCGACCTAATCTCTAGTTTAGTCGGCTGATCGACTCATCGACTTAGTCGACTGATAGACTAAGTCCGATATTGTTTAAGTCGACTTATCAACTTACTCCTTCTACATCTCCCCCACGAACAAAACGTTTCTTCATCCCGAAGAAACAAGGAGGTACAAAAATTCTTCCTGGATGATCTCAATAGTTATTGTGGTGGGCTGTGAAGTCTGATGATCAGTATTTTCTGTACACAGACTTCTACAATGGCTGGGGCTGTTACTGCGAGGTGATGTTGGAAATATGTCCAACTCTGCAAAATTTTATGGATGTCGATGGTGAGTGTAGTTAAGCCTGATAAGATCGACATCTTTTCTTAAATGGAGGTTTCAGCTATCCTCTCCATGTCATGACCCATAAACTGGTCATTCTCTTCTGCAGTCTTGATAAGTCGTTTCATCTGTGGGAATATGATGTCGACTTTCTCTAAGTTGGGGAGATATTGTTGTACCCATTAATGTGCTTCCCTTTCTAATCTCTGAGGTTTGGAAATTTCAAGCACTATTTGTTCTTCTATTGTCGTTCTAAGTGCTTCCTCAGTTGTTTTCCTACTTTCTAATGCCTTAATCCCTTGTCGAATCTGACGAGTCTGCTGATAGACTTGCCCATAATAATTAGGCCAATCTCTTAGTATTTCTTCAGTTACAACAAACACCTCCATATGATCCTGCATCACTTTATAGGCTTCAGAAAAGGCAGTGTGATGTGCCATTAGGAGTCGGGCAGTTTCTTCTTTTTATTCCTCCGTCGTTTCCTGAATGTGATCTTGGAGTGCCGACACCATGCTCTCAAATAGATGATACGCCTTTTCAAGCGGTTTGTTGGTGTTGACCTCTATAGGGCCCTACATGACGGATTGGGCCAGAGTCCTGCATTTGTGGAGGAACTCAACCTATTCTGCGTTCTTGTACTCGAGTTCCTTATTTCTTTGCTCACTCGTCGTCTTTGTTTCACTTGCTAGGTTCTTCAGGAGTTGTCCTAGCTCTGTGTCGGTTAGGGAGCTTGCATCCTTCAATCTGAGTTGGACCTTTGAAGGATGTCCATGATGCTCCTTCCTTTGTTTCTCCTTCCTCTTCTTATGCTTTTCTTTATCTTCTTGAGTCGGCACCTGTGTACCTACAAAAGTCGAGTCAGGTCCTTTGGTTTGTGGGACGGTGGTTGCTGGTTTTTCTGGTTGGGGAGGTGGGATTACTACCACCTCTGGTTGTTTGGATGTAGCTGGTGGTGGTGACGGAGTTGGTGAATGGTCAGGGGTAATTGGTTTGGGTTAAGTGTGGGTGAGTGGTGGATTGTCGAGGCAAGGGGGCGAGTCTATGTCGGAGAACATTTGGTTAATTTGTCGGGCTATGTCCTCCTCATTTTTTGCTCCTTTAGTCGGTGCAATGGCTAGTAGGTAGGCCTGGGGAATGGTTGGAATGATAGTCGAGGAGCGACGTGCAACCACTTCAGCATCCTTGTCAGGATTTCTCTCGAAATTTGACGTGATGGTTGCAAAGGTTTTGGACTGTGCTTCCTATCCTGGTTGGTATCCTCCGGTCATGAAGAGAGGTGCTTTTGTAGAGATCTTGTGTGTCGACGTAAATATGTCAGGAAGCTTCTCAATGAAAGCCTGCAAATCCCTATCTTTGTCAAATTTTTCTTTCACAACCTCCATCATCACACTTTTGCATAAGTCGAGGGGACTTACTGACTGCGGTGCTAGTACTTGTTCCTCAGTTATTTTCGTCGGTGATGGAGGTGGAGGCATCGACACAAGATCGACAATGTTTTCAAGCATCATCCTAGTCTTAGATTTCTTCAACCGACATGCTTGTACCACTGCGTCGACGAATATTTGGAACTGGGTTTCAACCAGCACCTTGTTTGCGGTGGCATCCTCTATGATGTCGAGAGCCGTGGCTGCCAATTCCTCCTCGTCTTCTAATGATTCTGCAAGGATAAGCTTGCGCTTACCTTTACCTTGTTGTTGTTGTTGTGTCTTGATCTTCTTCCTGGCCGTTGCTATCTCCTTTGACAGTTTCTGAATAATGCCTTTTGTGACAGCATACTCAGGATTTTTTGGCTCTATCTCCCTCCTTGGCTCCTGAGTTGGGCCAACGCTTTCTGCGGCCAGAGGAATTACCTACTGCTGTGGCTATGGCTCTGCAATACAAGGTTCTTCCCTCTTTGCAGTTGGAGGTTTGATGGTTATTTGAAGTCAGCCAGTGTGTTCGACCGGTGTCTCCTCCAACACAAAGGTGCTGATATAGAGGTTGAGCTCATAGTCTTCCTCCTTTTCCTGGTCTATAAGCAGCTCCTCGATCGAGAAGTAGATCTACTTTGTTGCTACTGGTACTGGTATTTTTGTTTTGGCTTGTCGAGACAGTTCTTGAAAGATCTGGTCGACTGATGGATAGTAGTCAAGGGATTTGGCATTTGAGTTGTCGCCCTGAATGTACCACACCGAGGTATGGTCGAGCTCCAGCTGGATGTGGGAGTTCATCGGTAGATTTCTTCGAATTTTTTGAGGCACCCTCCATCTAGTCGTACGGAATTTGAGCTGTTTGAAACTAGTTCTCCAACAGGACCTTTCCTCTTTCAAGTTCCTGCAACGTTCCTCTCTAGGAGAATGGCTTAAATCTCCACATGTCGAACCTCGTCGTTTCCTGAAAGATTGGACTCCCCTCTAGGCAGATGTGGTACATGACAATCCATAAGATGAGGGAGGGGAACTTGATGATTCCCCCTTGTTTCTTGATATCTTTCATATATGGTCTTCACCATGTCAGCAACATATTCAGCCCATCTCTATATTCATCCATCGGTGGCAATGGTGTCAACAGCTTCTAGCATGTCTAACTTAAGGTCGTTGCCTCGACCTGCGAGGGTGAGTATGATTGCAATTATTTTGGCCACAATCTGTGGCGTTCAGGTTGTGATTTGGCTAATCATCAACCCCTTCAAGTTCTTACCCGAAGATGACCCAGTGAGCTCTTCGACCAGTCCTTCTTTGATACCGACCGGTGCTAGGTTTCCTTCATTGGAGAGACCGGTCAGCGTGGAGATGACTTCACCTAAGATGTCGACCGGTCGGTCAAAGTAGAACTGGCCATTGTGATATCGGATGATGATGAATTTTCCAGCAGTCTCCTTTGTGCCACCAAAGCTGGCCATGATTGGCGCATTGACATAGCTGAAGATAGTGTTGTGCTCTTTCTGCGGCTTAAGTGGCCTTTTTGTCGACAAAGGCCCATTCTTGCATTTCAGTCCATAGTTTTTGCCACGATCCATCCTGTACCTTGGTGTTTTTAATGTTTTTCAACCTGTGGACTAAAGGTGTATCCACAGCCTATATTTCCTTGGATTTGGTCGAGGCTCTAGTTTGTTTGGGAGCCATTGTGTCGGTTTGGTGGTCGATTTCACGAAGGGGTTCTCGGTTTTAGTCGACTGGATGCTCTGATGCTCTCTCTGTATGGATTGTGGTAAATGATCCTTCGGCGATCCAGTATTTATAGGCGATTCTGTGGATGTGTGCGTCAATGGGTGTATTAATGGCGGACGTGATCTTCCAGCTGGAACACTTAAGTGTGCATTAATGGCGAATTGCTTTCGATGCTTGATGTCATGAATGTGCGATGGGACTATCGAGGTCATCGGTCGATGTCAGTTATGAGAATGGTCGATGGGAGTGGTCAGTCGATGAAAATGGTCGATGGTGTTATGTCGATGGGCATGATGGCGGTTGTCGAGATGGTAATTTCCTATCATGGCTTTCTGTATGTACGGTACTTTTTTGGCTTTTGAATTTTTAAGTTTTTATGGCTTTTGGTTGACGGTTATGGTCATTATATGATGATTTTTTTTATTTATATTTTTTTGAACTTCTAGTTTCTGTAGCATTTTAGTCGGGCTACATTAATGAGCTTCTGGAATACTATGCCCTGCAACGTCCTTAGTCGGACTGATCCATTGGGATGTATCTCTTCGACGACGTAAGGTCCCATCCATTCTGTGTGGAGATTTTTAGGTTTACCTTTTACTCGACTATTGTATAGTAAAGCAAGGTCTCCAACCGACATGTTTTTGTTCTTGAGGTTGTGGTCATGCCATGATTTTTGTTGTTGTTTCTAGATTTATTGATGTTGTATTGCCATTAGTCGGTGCTCTTCAAGTTTGCTGAGTTGCAATAGTCGGTCCTTCCTTCCTTGTTCAACATCGACATGTAGTATTTCTGCGATGATAGGTGTCTATTGTCGGAAGTGTAGTGGAACTACTGCTTCTTGACCATAAACTAGTCGAAAAGGAGTTTGGTCGGTCGATCGTTTATATGTTGTTCTGTATGCCCATAATACTGCAGGTATTTTCTCATCCCATTCATCCTTATCAACATTACATATTTTAGTTAGTCCTCTTGTTAATGTTTTATTAAATGCTTAAATTGCTCCATTCGACTGAGGGTGGTACACTGTACTCCAACGATGGTCGATTTGGAACTGGTCGGTTAGGGTTTTGATACTTTTGTTGATGAAGTGTGGTCCCTGGTCGCTAATCAGGGTTAGTAGACATCCAAATCTAGTGATGATATTCTCATAGATAAACTTAGCAGCTATCTCACTAGAACATGTGTCAACTGGTTCATCTTCTGCCCATTTAGTGACATATTTGACTGCAGTAATGATATACCTAGCACCTGTTCTTTTTGTTGGTATAGAAAATGGTCCTCTGAATTCTATGGCCCAGATTTCAAATGTCAAACTTGGGTTTACTGATATTAGAGGCATTTATGTGCTAGGCAGAGGCCGACCTAGTCGTTGACATCTGTCGCATCGCCTAACAAAATTTTTGCAATCTCTGTGGAGTGTCGGCCACCATAATCCTGATTGTTGGATTTTATTTGTAGTTGTGTCCACTTGAAAATGTCCTCCTGCAGTTCCATAGTGTGCTTCATGCATAATGTTTTCTCATTCATGTTCTAGTACACACCTTCTGAGGATGTCATCTAATCCCATTTTGTATAAAAATCCATTGATGAGACTGTATGGTGCAGCCTTCATAGCTAAGATCTGCTTTTTCTTCGTGCTCATACCTTCTGGTGCATGTCCATCTTCTAAAAACTGAGCTATTTCTTCTAGTTCTGCTAGGACTACTTCTATCCGAAATAAATGTGCATCAGGTATGTCATCGTCGACTCCTGTCGGTTCTTCTCCTGTGTCTATTCGGGATAAATGGTCGGGCTCGACATTCAACTTGCCTGGGAGAACAACGACTTCAAACTCAAATTCTTGGAAGAGAAGTAGCCATCGACAGATCCTTCCATGATGTAGTGTTTTATTGACGAGATACTTAAGTTCCTTATGGTCTGTATAGAATATAAATGGGTTAGCTAAGAGATAATGTCGATATTTTTGTAGTGCAAAGACCATTCCTAGGGCTTCTCTTTCTGTTGTCGAATAGTTTCTTTCAGCCTTATTTAATTTTTTTCTACTGTAAACTATAGGATAATCCATTCCATCATCTCTTGGTTGAGTTAAGATTGCTCCTATTGCTAGGCCTGATGCATCAATGTGAACATGGAATTTGATCGACCAGTTTGGAAACTTTAGGATTGGTGCTTTGACTAGCTTTCTTTTTAATTTTTCAAATGATATGTGGCACTCCTCTGTCCAGTTAAACTCTTGATCTTCTCTTAATAGTTCTTCAAGAGGATAGGTCATATCGGAATAATATCTTATGAATTTCTGTAATATCCTGTGTGGCCAACTAACACCCTGACTTGTTTTGGGTTTACTGGTGGTTTTAGGTCGAGGATATTTTTTATCTTTGCAAAATCAACCTTAATACCTTCCTTACAGACAATGTTCCCTAATAATATCCCTATGGGGGTCACAAATATGCATTTCTTGATGTTTAGGGAGAGTTGAATCTGTCGACATCTCTCCAACATAAGTCTGAGCCATTTGCAATGATCCTTTAACCTGGAGTATATTGTCCAATCATCAAAGTATACTGCCATGGTCTTATAGATATATTCTTGAAATGTTTTGACAATAATTCGAGAGAATACTACAGGTGCATTCTTTAATCCAAAAGGGATAACTTTGTAAGCAAATGAACCAACTTCACACACAAAGGTTGTCTTCTTTGGGTCTTCTTTAGCTATTGGCACTTGGTTATAGCCTGAGAATCCATCTGTAAATGAGTAGCATTCATGTCCTGCGACCTCATTCAAGATTTCATCTACATAAGGGGTTGGGAATTGGTCTGTTAGTGTTACTTTGTTTAGTTCCCTGAAGTCAACACAAATTCTTATTCTGGTCAGATCATGTTTCTTAGGTTGTACAACCATTAGACTTTCCCATTCTGATTGGTCGATAGAATAGATGATGCCTGCTGCCAACATGTTATCAATTTTCTTTTTGACTATCTCCTTGTATTTGTGAGCTAGTTTATAAGGTCTTTTCTTCACAGGTCGAACATCAGGTTTAGTGTCAAATTTCATTTATCCCATTTCGTGGACTAAGCCTTTGAGGTCTTTATCATCTCTAGCAAACACATCTTGAAACTCCTTTAATAAGTTCACTATCTCTGTGGTCTGCTCTTCGCTCCAGTAGTCACCAATATTTGCCATTTTTGGTCGATCATCATTTGAGATGTTGAATTCTTTAGTTTTGACTTTAGCATCTAGCCATTCTGGTGCTTTGGCTTCATTGATCGGTCGACTTCCTTCTTTGAACTGTGAGAATGTGGCAGGGAAGTCGGTTGCAGTTATTCTGTTGGTATCTTGTTTGTCGGTTGTTTCTACTTTCAGGATTGTACAAATAGGTTTGGTCGTTTCGACATGGTTGGATTTCCATTTAAATATTTTTGCTTCTATGTTTTCGTTTTCTAACTGTAGTCTTGTCGACTGTGGTTTTGTCCTTGTTTGTAAATTGTTACATTTCATTGTCTGTCGGTTATCTGTTAAGGGTTTGTTTTCGGTCGGCTGGATAAATTCTTTAATTTGTTTTGCTGTTTCGACCAAGTTTTCATTTTGAAATATAAAGTTTAAATATTTAATGAAACTTTCCCTGAGTTCATGCCATAAGAAGGTTTCACCTCTAGCTACTTCCATTTTCTACCATTTATTTGGTAAGTCGGCGAAGGTTGATGGGAACAGTGTGGCCATGCTCGTTCATCCTTGTATCCAAGTCTTCTCCACTCTTTTTCGCATGACTTAATATTATCTTCTAGGTTCTGACCTTGAGTGAATACAGGTATCTGAGCTTGTTGGGTTAACTTCTTTCCTCCAAACCTTTCGACAAAGTAAGTCGAAGCAATTGTCCAGGTCTGCAGTCTTGTCTGATGGGTATCTCACCATCTAGCAGCTTGTCCTGTAAAAGTTTTGACTAGGCTTTGGAGTCGGCCATGTTCACCGATATTTTTGGAAACTTGTTCGACATGCATGACTGGTGATTCCCTTTCCTTATATCTTGGTAGTTGTGCAGTATTTACATTGGTAGGTTGTAAGGTAGGGTGTTCCCTAATTTTTTTCTCAAATATTTTTTGGACAATGGACACTATGAAGCACTGTTGGGTGGGATTTTTCAGCGCTTTTTGTATAGTCCAACACCCTCTTGCTTGTGTTTCGTAGTTCTCAATCTCCCAATCATATAATTTCGTGTCTGAATTATAACCAACTGAATCCTAGTTTCCTAAATGAAGTTCTCCATGGATATTTGGTTCTATGTAATCTGCATTGTTTTGGATCTGGTAGAGTTGTTGGACGTCGATTTCTTCATCAATAGGTTCAATCCAAGGTTCCCCTTGAGATGGATGAATGGGTACAATGACCTTTTGTCCATTTACTTTTAATTTGATTCGCTCCTTATCTAGGGATATCGATGCTTTCATCTTTCTACCCCAAGGTCGACTGACTAACACTGGGAAGGAACTAGATCCTTCCTTTGGGTCAATGATTTCGAAGTCGACCTTGGTCGAGATTCCTTTTATAGTCATGTCGACGTTTTTCCAGACTCCAATGGGTTCAATTAAGCCCTGGTCGGCTAGTTTTAGGTATATACCCGACTCATAGAGTCGAGGTCTACCCATTTGTTCCCAAGTGTCATGAGTCATGATGTTTACTTGTGAGCCGAAGTTGAGCACTACTTGTCGGACGTGGTATCCTTCGATTTCCAGGTCAACAAGTGGGTCGACATCACCTTTTTCTTTTTGATTTAAGCTACAAATGCTCTTTGTTTGCTTTTCAGAGTTGGTACATTTTATTTCATACAGCAAATCGATGAACTGAGATACTGAGTTGTCTTTTTGTATGAGCTGGATTAATTCATTTATTGTGTTATGTCGAATGTCATGAACGTGTTCTTGTCGTGCAATTTATTTGAATAAATTGGTTGCTTATTTGTATGTTTGTTTTTCTTTCAGTGGGTTAGGATAGACATGTTTTTCGTTTATTTTACTGATTCTTGGGTTATCAGCTCCTGTTTTTGTTCCTTGTCGAGTGACGATATGCAATTTTTTTGTGTTTCTTACATCATTTTTTTGTACACAGGACAAGACATTAACATTTTTCTTCGTATTTATTTTTTCTAACATGGTAGGGAAATCCTCTAGTGAGTGATCCCCTACACCACAGTGAGTACAAAATTTGAGGTCAGTTTTGTCTTTATATGGACAGTCTGCATACTGATGTCCCTCTTTATAACATGTAAAACACTCGATGGGTCGACGCAGTCAGTTGTCGCGATTCCCAGGGAATCGACCTCTTCCTCCGTAGCCTGCACGTCGATTGTCATATCGGCGCTCGTATCATCGACCGTCATATCTCCGACCGTTCTGATCATTTGCTAGATTGTTTTGCTTGTTATGTTGTGCCACTGCATTGGTTTGGTAGACCGCCTAATAATTTTGTCAGTTCTTCAGGTTCAAATGACAGTCAGTCGTGTTATGATTTTTAGTCTCGCAGATGGCACACTAGGAGGCCTTGCCATTCTTCATGTTGAATGAACAGTCTTTCGTCGAGTGATCCCCGTGCTCCTGGAAAATGTCGCAAAATGATTTGGTTTGCATGAATCGAACGTCCTATCGGTTGTATTCTTGTCGACAGTTGTCTTTGGAATGGTCAGCTGTCGAGCATTTGGTTCACTAGATCTCCTGATTCTTGAGGTTTAACTCCTTTAAAGACTTCTAGACACTCTCGAGCTGTTCTTCCAATCTGTGGTTTGTGGGGTAAGCGGGTATGTCCTCGTCCATCTCCACTTGAAGAGCTTTTGTTAGCGCATCTTCGTAAGATTTGAACGTTTCCAAACTGATGTGTCGACACACTTTCTGAGATAACCCTGCAAGAAACCACTAGATTAGTAATTGTTCATCTATAACATAGTCCAGCTGGCTCAGAAGGTCTTTCTAGCGCTTATCATAGTCGTGAACAGTTTCCCCTGGCTTTTGTGATGTAGTTTTTAATTTTTTCGCTGCCAGGTGTTTAGCATCTGGAGTTTTGAAAAATGATAAAAATTACGCCTTGATCTCAGCTTTGGTTGCTCTAGGTTATCTTTCTAAAAATTTCATATACCACGTCAATGCCCTTTTCCTCAAGGCACCGGCGAACTATGCCATTTGTCTATCTTCGTCTATAACTTGGTTGGCCTCCCAAGTCGACTCGCAGACAAACCAATGTTGTCTGGGGTCCTCATCCCCCTCATATAGAGGAATGTGAGTCGGTCCGTGACACATGTCTGAATCACTGTCACTGCTCTCAGGAGGTGGCGGCAGTGGAGGTGGGGGTGGAGGTGAGGGTGGTGGGGTTATTAGTTTATTCGTCTCTGCGGGACTATGGTCAATGGAACTTCCTTTTCTGTCAGTTGTTGATTCTTCGTTGACTGGTAGTCGGTTGATGTCGACTTCTGTTGTCGATGGTCCACTGCAACTATTTATCCGCAGTTCTGAATGTTCTGTGTCTTCTAAAGTTGTATTTGGCGAGGGGGGTGCTCCTTCATGTGTCGGTAAGAGTAAGTGGATACTTCAGTTGGAGGGTGCCGCTTGAAAGATTACCCAATTCCCTTCCTCTGGTCGACATATAATGAGGTGTTGTCCAATGTATGTTTCGTCGTCTAGTCAACTCCATATACTAAAGTCACCAGCTCGTAGTCAGAGGTCCTCTTCGACAATAGTCTGTATCCGAGTAGGTGGATTCAACGGAGAGAGGGTTGTTCCTTCATGGGGAGCTCTTAATTGGAGAGCTTCGGGCTGCTCTATCCACAATTCTTCCTCCATAGGGGACACCTCTTGTTCCACGCCATCTTCATGTCGGTCATGACCCGACTCTAGCAGATTCTCTTCCTGGTCAGTTTCCCTAGGACTTCTTCCTCTATGTAGCTCTAAGGCTCTTTCTCTTCATGCTTCCCTCATCTATTGTCTCTCTTCCCTCTCTATTTTCTAAATGTCCAACATACCTTCATATGAAACTATTCTCTTGAGTTCTCTTTTGGTCGACTTCTCATCACTGGTGTATGGCATCTGTTTCTAGTCGACTAGAATCCACTCTACTCTATCTCGACATATGACCAGCTACCCCCCCATAGCCTACCCAACACTTTTAAAAAGCCCGGATAGTTCGGTCTATTTGCTTAGGAAGTATTCCCACTCCCTTTCTGCAATAAATTTTTCCCACTTCCTTTGCTTCTCTGCCCAGTTAGAGTTTGATGGTCGTTCGTGAAGTGATGGATGAGGTTCAAGAATATGTCCTACTCCCTTCTCGATCAGGAATTTGAACAGCAAGGTTGGTAAGGAACACAGAAATTGCTCAGTGAGATTTGTGTAAAATTTCTCCTTGACTGTTTCCACCGAAGTTCTTTCTTCAACTACGTGCTCCTCACAAAAATCGTCGGTGATTTTCTCGAACCACTCCGATAAGTTTGTTCTACCTCATCGTATCAGTTTTTCCAGCAACTGTTGTTCTTTAGTCTCTTCTGGCTTTCTCATCCAGGAGTTTCTTCAGAAGCTGGGGCACTGATTCAACAAACTTTTCATGCATTTCTGTGAAAAATCTTTATTTTTCTAGTACGATTGTTAATTTGTTCCTTCGTGTGTAATTCTGCAAATAATTTGCAACTTTACGTTCCCACCAGTTGTTAATCTCCTGCTCTGGTATCATCTATTTGCATACCTTTTAGACATGTACTACCGGCAACAGAACCAATGTTGTAATCTCATAGATCACATAAGGTTACCAATAATACACACTAAAACATATATATAAAACAGAGACAAGAGATAAGAACCAATAGGTGAATTACCAGATTATATTATACAAATGAGTCCATACAACGCAGAGAACTGAACTGAGTTCTCATCTGGCTCAACGGCCTAATATATACGATTACAAAACAGTTACAAAATAACTACGTGTCGATTCGGTGAACCAACACGACCTTAGGTGGCCGACCTAATCTCTAGTTTAGTCGGGCGACCGACTTAGTCGGCTGATCGACTAAGTCGGCTCATCAACTTAATCGGCTCATCGACTAAGACGGCTATCATTTAAGTCAACTTATCGACTTGCTCCTTCTACAGTGTGCCAGTCCTGAGATTGTCCCACAGATTTGGTTATCTCCCTCATGCTTCTTGTCAAGGAAACCTTATTGCCTTGATTAGTTACAGGCCTCCCTATGTCGACGACAACACATCTATTCCAGAGGATAGACCCAAAGGTCCCTATATCCTGGTTTCATTAACCTTATTGATGAGTTCCTTGGACCACTTGAGAGGAGTCCTTAGTGCCTCTCGGGATGGTTGTGTCTCACATGCTCGACTTCAGCTACATCATCGCACTGTTGAGATTCATACAGGGTATTGATCCGTGCAGTATTTGGTCGAAGACCCTGGTTGTCACCTAACTCTAGTACATTGGTGAGTCTATGAAGGGACCCATACAGGTTCGTATCCCTTGTGATTTCTAGGTTGTGTTGGAAACAGTGTTCAGAAGCCCCTACAGCAATGCTTTTGCATAGATTCATAATTGATGTGGCATATTGTACCAAAGAGACTTTGACTCTCCGTCAATGAATCCCTACAGTTATGTAAACTTCCAGATCTAGCAGAACATCAATTGTGAAGATATGGCATTCCATGAGAATGCCATGGGTCCTATGTATTAGTTCTTCATATCAATATTATATTCAGCCTCTCATTGAGGCCACCATTATGTAAAAATAGTTGTATATGATCGGCTCCTGTATTTTGGAGTCTTGATCCCATTATTTATTCTTTTGACATTGTTACGAGCATGGGTATTCTCGCCTCATCCATATACATGTCACGTATTCTTTGTATCTCACCCAGTGTTGGGAACCAATATTAATACAAAAACCAAAATCCATCGTGTCTTGATCGAGGAAGCGTCGCTTCTTCGCATGTCTCTCCACTATCCCAATGATCCTATGATGTCTGTCAGCCATACGATGAGCTCCTGCCCTCACACATCAGGGGGTAATCTGTTAATGCAAAAAATTGTTCAACTTGCTCTACATAGCCTAAACTATATACAGACATCATTTGCCCTATCATTTTTCCCTCATTTTTGACCTCCACACCTATGATTTAACCTTATTCTCTGTCAAAAAGCTCAAAAAACATTAAAAAGGGTCTAAAAAACCATAAAAGGGCTTAAAGACCGAAATAAGAGATAAAACACAGAAAAGGGGCTAAAAACCCTAAATAGGGATTAAAACCCTAAATAGGGTTCCAAAACACTAAAAGAGAGATAAGGCCAAAAAATCATTATAAAAAGAGGGTGGAGGTCCCCATCAACAGGATTCTTATGCCATTTTTTCATTATCCAAATCAGTGAGTACGTTGAGAACCCACTCTTCTCAAAATACTCACACCATCCAACCATCATTTCATAGCCATGCCATTCCCCATCCCATACGTTGAGGCATCCTCCGTACCATTCAGCTTATGGAGAGGCGGCCCATATCCAAATATCAGGGCACGGTGGCCCATTTTCAAGCAAGGGTATACTTTTCTTGATTTTATTTTAAGTTTTACCATAGTCGTCATTATTTGTTTATTATTACTAATGTTCATTATTTATTGTAGCTCTTTTTTCCATTTGAACTCTACCCTTCTGTCCCTTTGATGGAAGGGAGGTGATTTTGCACGTAGCCATGGTGAAAACCCGGCTACACTCTCTCTATAGGACCCATTGCTCT
>LPNX011183397.1:90820-150708 GCA_001517045.1 Pseudotsuga menziesii
TATTTTCATTGCTTGGTAAATTTCTAACACGTGTATGTCTTGTTGTTTTGACATAGGTTAAGGTTGAATTTATTAAGTGATTCGACATTAATCTTGAAGAATATATGGATGATTTACTATTGTAATTACAACTATCAAAAAGTTCTTTTTATATATGGTTTATGCATGGTAAGGTATCCCTAGATGGTTGAAACTTGTTGGCATACGTTTGGTATCTTTTCTCTTGGATTCCCTTGTTGATTGGGGTTGTTAAGAGGTGAAATGTTTAACATTTTTGTTGTTGTTTTATCATATTTCATAACATCCCAAAGGCTAAAAAACACATGGCTGAGATCTAGGAAACCTTTAGAAAAGAGGTCAAATTTATGAATTTGCATGCTTTCCCTAGTTCACAAAATTTCTACAGGTATTAGAGATTTTGTGGTTGAGATTACTCTATGTCAGTAAGAGGGCATTCATATTTCAATTGTTATGTTGTTGGAGTGGGGTTGGAGCGCACAAAGTGCGGTACCACCATCAACAGGAATGGCATCGACAAGGACAAAAGTCAATCGCGAAGGGTAAAGAAACCGGCAAATAAGGATATTTTGGTTGAGTTAGTTAGTGATTGGTCAAGTGGACCATTTTGTAACAGCCAAGTGAGCCTATAAGTAGAGTTAGGATTATAAATCTTGAAGAAATATAGAGATGATTATCTTCGCTTAGAAATCAATCAATCTTTTTGGCATGGATGATTATCTTATTGGTGATCTATCTTGAGGACCGATTGTATGAAGACTCATTCTGATGAATTGAATTGGAGAGATCGACATTTTTTATCTTCTGGGTTGTAATGTTTTGTTCCTATGGATTGTGTTGTATCTAAGGATGTTTTCAGTACGTATTCTATTTTTGTAGCTTATTTTCTGCATTATTGGGTAGATTTGTGTCGATCTGCAATGAATCAGATGAGTTGATATGAGTTGATGAATGATTGTGCTACATCTGGGTTTTTTCCTTTACTGTTATGTGAATGATGTGAAGTAAATCGGTACTTGTTAGTTTAATACACGTTGATATTTTTGTTTATATGAATCTGGGTTAATGCAGATGTGAATCATAATGATAATAGTCTTTGTCAATATGAATCTGGGTTTATATTATTGCGAAACGTAATGGTAAGTAGATCTCGTTAATAGTGTGGTTGCACTGTATCTTTTTATGATCCTAGATTTCTAGGTGATGTTGTGATTGGGTAGAAGATAAGGCGAGTCCTATTCACAATGCAGAAACTTGGTTCTTGTAGCCCTCACTCAGACATCTCAAGTGAGACTGCTCCTGCTCTGCAGGTGTTGCTGGAAGGGTAAAACCTTTCTAGGCCGATGTTTAGGGAATCTGTGTCAATGGTTGTTGACATTAGTGCGAACTGAACCCCTATCGACAGAACTGTGTCAACATGTGTACCTTGGAGAGGTCCTTGACCTTATTAAAGTTGTTGGGTGTGAAAACCTAGGTTGTTTGCGCACTTGGACCCTCGAAAGGGTTTTGTCTACTTCAAATATTGTTGATTTGTGAACCTGACGATTGTTTCAATATGACTCTCGCTCTTAGAGAGTGTGATAGGTTGGATGGAGCTTCCATTTTTTATCCGTGGATTACATTTCAGATACTTATAGAGGAAGTCAATCTTCAGAAGCATGTTGAGAAAGTGATTCTAGAACCTATTGGTCCATCACAGGTGGACACTCATTGGAAGAAGGAACCAATGAAAAGAAATCATTCTTGATTCAATGAAGGATCATTTCATCTCTCACATTATAGAGAAGAGAGGTAAGGACGAGTTTGGAGTTTTGGTTGAGTTGTTTCAAAACTCTTGTGTTTCTCAACAAATGTTCCCATGAAACCAACTTTCATCTATTTGTATGAGCAAGACATATAATATGTTGAAAGTTGAGAGATCACTTGGATTCCATTGGGACATAGGTGGAGTATTAGCAGTTGGTGTCCATTGCTTTTAATGGAATTTATCCTTCATGGATGCATTTTGTTCAAGGTGTTTTTTCTTGTAACACCTTTCCTCAATCTTATGTAGGAAGAAATCATATTACAATATTGTTCAAGGAAATATGGGGAGTAGATGGAGTTGGTCTCATCAAGAAGATGAAGAAGGGTAGTGAGAAAGGATACAAGAAAAAAGAAGGTACACGTGCATGAAAGGATTTGAGTAAGGTGATGTGTTTTTGATGTCATGATATGGGACATTATGCCAGCTAGTTTCCATTGAAGAAGAGGGGAAAGGGAATGAAAAAAATGTAGATAGGATTGTAGTAGGTGTAGAGGAGGATCCCTCTCAATTTGATATTGCCTTTTCCACGAATTATTGTTTGTATTCTAAAATTATTTCTAGTGTTAGATGGTATGTGGATGGTGGAGATTCAAGACACAAACATATGGCAAGTCGGTATTCAATAGGTTTAAGGAGAAAGAGGGATGCATAAGTGTGGATCTTGGTGATGATGCTACTTATCATGTGAGAGGCATTGGTTACATTTTATTTTAGATGCCTTTAAGTAATGTTCTTGAGCTTAGTTATGTTAAATTTTTTCTTGGTTTGAAGTAACTTGTATGACATATGTATAGTGGAGAATTGAATTTGAAGGACAATAATGCACCATTAATGATTATAGTGTAGTGAATCTAAGGACTTTGGATAGAGGGTGAGAGAGGGTGGCCCTTAATGATTATTGTGGCACTTGTATATTTCAATGAGAAATTAGATGATCCTTTTAGACTTAAGGAGGAACATGTAAAACATATAGGAGCACCTATATCTTTTGTGGGGGTGAGTATACCTCCTAAGAGGCATTCTAGTCATATTGCATTGGTTTCTTCCACTTGTGATCCTTCCAATTATCTTGATGAGGATAGGTGTGATAACTTGATATAGGACGACATTAGAATTGATTCCATGTTTACAATTTATGGGAGCATTGTAGAGTATAGGGACATGGTTGTTTGATTCTCTCAAACACATGGAGCTAATCATAATGATACTCTTGATTTAGGATTCCCTTGGAAAGAGGGAGTTACCTAGTTTAGGTTGTTTTAGTTGTTAGAGGTTTTGAGGTGCATGAAAGTGATTCTCATGTTTAGAGGTTATTGATAGCGCTGTAGGGTTTATTACCTATACCATGAGTTTGGTTTTTAGAGTAGATGTGACTTGTTAAAATGCATATCTATGATTGTGATAGATTTGATTCACTTGTCTTGGTCTTGTATGGATATGTAGTTATCATTGAATGACATAATAGATAGCTCGTGATGTAGTGTCTAGAGATTTTGAACTATGATGTAGAGTTGAGGGGTGTTGAAGTTAGGTAGTAGCTTATGTTCCAAAGCTATGCTCCTTTAGATTCATAGGCAAACAACATTATTAGAGGCTTAGGATGTTGTGATAACATCTTGTGATGGATGGGCGATAATTTATTTTCAAGATATAGAGGTTGATTATGGTACTATAGTAAGCACATTTTTACATGGGGAAGGTTTGTTGGAGTTGTAAATGGACTTAATGGGTGTCAGTGAAAATAATATCCTTGTGAAAAGAGAGTGTTAGTTTTTGAGGTTACTTCGAAATTGTTTACAACATGTTTGGGGTGCTTCATGAGATTTGGGGTACGTGGTGTATGATTGTCCCATAAATGGTCCATAATGGATTTTGAGATGGCTTACTTAGTGGTTGCTTAACCTCAGTTGGATTCTTGCATGAATTATTCCTTTGAGCATTAGAGATCTTCAAAAAACTTGGTGACATTCTACATGTTGGCCATATGGAGGAGGTTGCTTGCTTGTAGAACATCCTAAGTTGGAGGAGAAGCATAGGAATTCAGGAGAACATAATTGAACTTTAGACAAAATGGGGTAGCTTGGATGCTTGCATGAAGACATGGAGTTGATTTAGGGATGCTTGGTTACAACAATGTTCATTAAGAGAGGGTGGACCCAAAGGAGCACATGGATCGAGAGGGGCGTTGGAGTTACTGGAGGCTTGTAGAAAGAGTATTGGGCACATCTTATAGAGCACCCTTGCATTAGATCCTTGCTTATGTATGGCATCACCTTAGAACTTGACATGTGTACCCTTGGAATGTAGCACTTCATAATTATGATCCCACTTGTGGATTTGTAGGTTGCTTATAAGGGTTTAGGCCCACATATTTTTTGTTAGCATCCCTAGCCTCTCATTTATATAGAGGAAGGAGATGGTTTTTCCATAAATTATCATTCTAAATCATAATCTTGTGTTAGATATGTGAGGAGAGGAGCACACTAGTCTATCAAGCAATCTCATTATGCCCCCTCTCCTTGTTCTTCATCTTTGTATTTTCTCTTTCTTATCTTGGAGGTGCTAGGGTTTCTTCGAGCTTAAGGAATGTATTGAATACTAGGGTAAGGGTTTCATCCACTGGAGACACCGGAGATAGTTTTTTTGTGATTAAACCCTATATTGTACTTGTTGGAGAGTGGAGAAGAAGAGACATCTTCCCTTAGAGAAATGACTGGTTTGGTGTTATCTTGTTGGAGCTTCTTGGTGTTTCCTAGGGTTTTCTTGGTTTTCTCTAGCAATGGTTTTTGAGTGCTAGAGGATTGCACTAGCCTTAAGATAAGCCTATTATGTGCAGTATATGAACTTCATCTTTACACACAGATACACACACACTCAAACATAACATTTTCATCTGTCAAAATTGTCTTATTACGTATTTGATTTTCAACTATATTTATCTTCATGGTTTAGTAATTTCCAACAATTGTATGTCTTGTTAATTTGACATAAGTTAAGGATAAAATTGTTAAGTGATTTAACATTAACCTTGAGCAAGACAAGGATAAATTGTTGTAATTACAATTGCCATAAAGTGATTTTCATATTTGGTTTATGCATTATAAGAATTCCCTAGAGGGTTAAAACTTGTTGAGACATATTTGAGATCTTTTCTCTTGGACTGCCTTATTGATTGACACGTTGTTGTTGTTGTTGTTTTATCATATTTCATAACAACCCTAAGGCTAAAAAATCATAGGGTTAAGATTTGGGAAATCTCTAAGAAAGAGGTGAAATTTTTGAAACTGCATTAATTGCCTCAATTCACAAAACTTATACACTATACCTAGTGATGATAACAACCTCCATCACTTGATAACCTATACACTATACCTAGTGATGATAACAACCTCCACCACTTGTTGATTACTTTGATGATGAGGATAGGTAAGACTTTTGGTGCTTAACATTATCTTATTTTTTAATCCCACCTTCCTTCAATGTGTGCCTTTCCATTCCAAGTAGACAATGGGAAAGCGTCAACCTATGTTTTTGGAAACTGTCACGTCATGTCTTGCCTGTTATTGATATGTTGAGATCCAACATTATGTAGGATTTTAGGGAGGAATCTTTCCAATGACCCAAAATAATACTAACCTTGAATACAGGTCATTAACCTTCATTTTAATCGAGCAAACATCAACCTCTTGGACCTTCGCCCTTACTCATCATCTTGTTTTCAAGATAAATCCCATCATGTCTTACTTATTATTGATATGTTGAGATCCAACATTCTCTAGGATTTTAGGCATTCTTGGACCTTCGCCCTTACTCATCATCTTGTTTTCCAGAGAAATTCCATCATGTATTACCTGTTATTGATATGTTGAGATCCAACATTATGTAAGATTTTAAGGAGGAATCTTTCCAATGACCCAAAATAATCCTAACCGGAGAAATCTTTCCAATAACCCAAAATAATCCTAACCTTGAATACAGGTCATTAGCCTTCATTCTAATCAAGCAAACATCAACCTCTTGGACCTTCACCCTTACTCATCATCTTGTTTACAAGAGAAAATTTGGAATTCAACAAGGGTTCCTCATAACTTGAACCCACATCCTCCTTGGGCATCAAAATTTATGCAGGGTTCCTGCTAACCAATACTTTATCTACCCAAATATAAGAATAAAGCAAGGTCGTAAATACTTGAATTTGGTATCATCATGTCGTCCATTAACCTTAAGGAAAATAAAGTTAATGGATTAGCTATATTTTTGTGCAGAAATCTTAGAGAAAGATCTTGGAACTACGAAAATGGAGCACTTAAGAATATAGTAATAGCAAAAGTAGATTCCTGGATCATGTATCACACGAATACCAACCCAATCCTCAGTTATCAATTCCCTAATAAAAACAAAACAAAACAAAACAAAAAAAACTTTTCATCTAAATTGAGCTACGTTAAATGATTTCTTGGAAAGCATTTTGGATTCAAAAAGGAATATCGAGATTATGAATCTTAAATTATTTATTCCAAAGCATTCTGGATTCAAAAAGGAATATTCACATTAAACAAAATTCAACTTTAAAATATGGTGTTGTACCTACATGGCTTATAACATTGGATAAATAATAATTAGAGACCACGCGTATTCACACATAAATTGCCAGCAACATTAATATTGAAGGGATGGAGCATTATATAATGTTAATACATTGTAACCCAAGTGACATTGGCAACGTTTCTCGTGCATGTATGTTTTTTAAATAAAGCTGTCACATAATACACACAAAATTTAAAAGAAGATTATTAATGTAAAAAAAAATTCGAACATAAAGATATGCTGCGAAATTAAGATATAGCCTAGGGCATAACATAAAATAATAATAATAACCATCATTAGTCATAAGGCATCATGTCTAAATAACCGACAATGTTTCTACTTTTAAAAGCTAATTTTGGAGTATGTAAATCTTTATAAACCATTTCTACGTTTGTTATATATATAAAAGATTATTCACAAAGTGTATATCTAAAAAAGAATAGAATTATTCATAATAATTAAATTTAGTATGGCAAAATTAAAATTAAAATTAAATTGATAAAATTTAAATTTCTAAATAAGTTGGTTAAGAGAGAGTTGACATGTAACTTCGGTGATGTCAAATGATGAGCTATTCTTAATGCATGGGTGGTGTGTTGTAGAGCATTCGATGGTCGTTTGAATGGCGTCTGGTCCAGTTTTAATGGATCTATAGTGGATTTCTTGAAGGCTACTGCTGATCATAAGGTTTTTACCATCGAATAGGCTATGGTTTTTTTATGGCTTATCTGGTGTAGTCGCAATCAACTTATTTTTCAGGACTTGGCCATTAATAGGGAGGTAATCATTTTGGGGGTCTTCTCCTCCAAACATTCGACAATCTGTCTGGTGTCTCCACGCATGTCTTGTTCTGTCCCTCCTCCTGAACAATGTAATGAGGAGTTCATTGGATTCTTCGATGCTGCTCAGGGGGAACCTGTGGGGCTGGCTTGGTGATCAAAGGCATGGGAGGTATTTTCTATCAGGGTTACATGAATGTTGGTCAAGGCTCCAACAACCGTGCCGAGTTAATGGCTTTGTGGGGTCTCCTTCACTTCGCGGAGGTGTGCGATATTGATCTTTAGCGTATCTATGGAGACTCTCTTTTAATTACCGAATGGGATAATAACAGGCGTTCCTTTCTATCCATTTCCCTCCATCACTGGCTTCGAAGGACACATGCATTGCTGATGAATCGATCGGCTCTCTCGGTGATCCATGTGTTTCGGGAGCTTAACTCTTTGGCAGATTCACTGTCCAAGTTGGCCATTGACAGCCCACCTGGGAGACTCTACTGGAAACAGTTCACTAGTGGTTGACTAAGTAATGAAGGCTCGTTTCTCTGCTTCTAACTCTGTTTGTCTGAACAGTTCGCAGAATTCCTGGTTATTTTTGTTTCTACATGTTTCGGTTTCTTGGGCAGTCAGGCTATTCTTTTGATTTTTCTACTGGCGGCGTATATCTGGCTATAATATAGGCGAGTCTTGGGCATGTCATGCACTGAGGGCGGTGGCCTTTTGATTCTCTATATTATGTTATGATATATCATGAATGCATAGTCTTGACAAGCTTCGCTTTGGATTGTGACTGCGGTAAATCTTCTTGCTGGATGTAATGTTATTTTGACACAGCTCTATTAATATAAAGTTGTCTTTTTTACCGTGAAAAAAAGAGAGCATTCAATGTATTAATTAAGGAAGTTTTAATGGTTGTTCTAGATGCACTGGATGAAATAAATAATCTTTCAAATTCATAAATTAAATTAGGTAAGGGAGGTGTTCAAATAGTATAAATTAATAATGATACAAATTTTGGATTGACATGGTTAACTTTGTTCGGATTGAAAAAACATATTATGAATCATACAAATGTAAGATGATAAGTTGTTGTTAAAGTAAGGTGGTGGTTGTAGATCATTAAGAAAAATTTTAATAATTGGTTTTATATAGAATTTCTTTATAATTGTTTTTTTTTACAATGAATGATTCTTTAAATATAGAAAGTAAATTAGTTAAAAAGCACCAAAAAAGACCAAACAAGTTGTTGGACGCTAAGAAAAAACACTATAAGAAATAATAGTGAAACCTAATCTAGATTTACAATAAACCACCTTTGTAATTGAAATTAGTAGTCATATTTTTCCAACCCTTTTTCGAGTAATGATGATGACGACGACGATGATGATGACATCGAAGACGACGACGACGAGGATGACGACAATGACAATGATGATGAGGAGGAGGAGGATGACGACAACGACGATGATGAGGATGATGACGATGATGATGATGACGACGACGATGACGGCGACGACGACGATGATGATGACGACGACGACGACGACGACGACGATGACGATGATGATGATGATGACGATGATGACGACAACAATGATTATGGTGACGACGGTGACGATCCATTGAGACCAACTTTGGTTTATCAGACCTTAAGAGAAAAGAAATGGATTATTTAATTTTCTGAAGAAAAAAATTTCAGATACTAGCATTGAATGCATTAATTAAGAAAGTATTTAATAATTGTTATTGGTAGAGTGGATGACAATAAATGATTTTTGAAATTTGGAATTTAAGTTAGGTAAAGGAGGCATTCTTATGAAATGTGTTAATGTAAAATGATGAAATACAAAGAAAACATATCATACCAAGACATCTAGGTATTGGACAATTTGGCCTGGATGGAGGGCTTTTCACCGCACCCAAAGTTTTAGAGTTTGACAGTTGTAACCAAGCCTTTAAAAAATTTATGCCGGATTTTTTCAAAATAGTGTCAAAAAAATCAAAATTTTCCATTCGAAACCATCGAATGTTTAGACTACAACATATCGTACTTCTTCTAGTCTTGATAATTAATCATATCGTATGAAGAAAATATACCTTCCAAAATGAGGAGATTTAAATGCTCGTTTATAAATGATCATATACACAATATTAAAAGTAATCTAAAGATTAAATTAAATAGTTAAAACAAATAGAAAAAAAATAGTTAAAACACATACATTTAGTATGGGATAAAAGGAACTAAACACTTCCCTTGTTTGACATAAATTATCCGTTTGAAATTTAGCTAGTATGAAAATCTACCATTTGAGAAAATGAGGAAATATAAATGACCGTTTATAAATGGTCATATACATGGTCGTATTTTTTTTCAAAGAGAAAAAAGCGTAATTTCATTCATCATATGAGATCAAAATTACATTCTGTAGTTCACTATTTCAGTGAATTGTCCAAGTCCTATAAAGCATAGGTTCCTTTGATGAGACTTTTACGTCTACTTTCAAAATGCATAGTATTAAACATTTCTGTTTTTCCAAAATAAAGAGTTCTGTCCCACCGGACTATATTGCTGATTACATCTTCGTATGATATAGCAAAAAAGAAAATATACATATAGAGCTTATATAATATTTTGAGTACATCCAGTAAATAACACATTCAGTGCTTCAATCCATAAAAGGTCGGGGGTAGAAATCATAGCTCTGCCCGTCCCTTTCTTCTTTTACTTTCCAAGTGCCCAATTCCAGTAGCAGCCCTTCTTTGGATGCCTGGTCCGCTTTTTGGTTTTTTTCCCTGTACACATGCCAGCAAGAGAAAGTATCAAAAGTTTGAATGACTTTCTGAATATAATGTAGTATATTTGCAAGTCTAACATTCCTGCATGCTTGTGTTTGATTGGTCCAGTTGATAACATTCATAGAATCCCCAAGTACTGTCAACCTCTTAATACTCTTCTCTACAGCAAAGATAAGGAGGAGTTTTAGGCTCAGAATCTCTGCTAAGTTATTCGTACCCGCACCCAGGCCCATGGACATTGTAAAGGAATGTGTATTAGACAAGTATAATATAGCCCCCCCTCCGCATAATTCATTTTGTGATGCTTCGTCAAAGAACCCCCATGGGTAAGATTTGTCTAGATCAATCACCATATTCCTTCTCTGATTTGCAGCCCTAACATGTTCAGGAAGTGCTTTGAAAATGCCCACAGATTGGGCACTGGTTATTTCAGGAACAATTGTTTTGTCCTGGAAGATGGCTCCGTTTCTTGCCAGCCATATCCCCCAAATAACTAACAAGGGTAGCGATTTCAGTTTTTTAAGTGAGACATGTCTCCACCAATTTTCCCACGCGTTGTTCACTGAATTGCCATCCCATCTATAGTCCAATCCTACCAGACTCATACTTTCTTTCCATATAGCAATCGAGAAAGGGCACGAAATGAAAATATGAGATATCAATTCCAGATCCTTCTTGCACAGAACACACCATCCAGGACCTTGAAAATTTCTTCTCTGTAAAATGTCCCAGGTCGGAACCCTGTTCTCTAAGACACACCACATAAACAGTCTTGTTTTTTAGGGACATTTTAACTTCCATAGTGATCTCTACCACCAATTCTCCTCCCTTATCCCAACCTATGCACTTAATTTTAAATAGCCCGCCTTTGGAGTATAAACCCCTGCCGGATCCAAGTCCCAAATCAATACATTCCAAGTCCCAAATCAATACATTCTCCTGCTCCGAGATCTGTATATGTGCCAATTGAAAACCTCTGATATAGTTTTCAAGAGAGGCGGCTTCTGGTTCCCCCAGCCCCAGCGTGTAAGCATTTTTCCAATGTTGAATCCATGGATCCTCTGGTCTCTGGTCAGCCAACTGATTTAATGTAGAAATCCCCCTTAATTCCAGAGCATTGATAACTTCAACGGGAAGCACGTGATGATGTTCACTTCCAAGCCATGGGTCCCTTCCAATTTGTACCTTTTCTCCATTACCCACATCCCAAGTCAGACTTGACTCTATTAATGAGAATGATTTCACCACAGCCTTCCAGATAACCGATCCCCCTGTATGAGACTTCCTAGGCCTCCTAATCCATTCCTCAATGCTCTCATGAGAAAAATATTTCTGTTTGATAACACGAGTCCATAAATTTGTAGTCTTGATCAATCTCCACCCTCCTTTTGCAGCCAGTGCTTGAGCAAACATAAAAAAAAAATTTAAGGCCCCATCCCCCAAGGCCCTTTGGGACAGCTATCCTCTTCCAGCTTACCTAGGGAGTTACCTGTCCTTCCTTCTTACCACTCCAAAGAAATCTGAAACATATCCTCCTTATTTTTTCTAGGATCCCTTTTGGAATCCATGATAGCGACATCCAATAAACTGGTATGGCTTCCAACACAGCCTTAACCAAAACGAGCCTCCCAGCTCTCGACAGCCACCTATGACTCCATACTTGTAATCTTTTCTCCACCTTGCCTATCAACCAGCTCCAATCCTTTTTTAGGTATAAGTTATCTTTTAAAGAGAACCCCAGATATTTAAGGCCCACATCAAGCCCGAAGGTGTTATAAGGAAAGTTCTCCAAGAGTTCTAGCTCTTCTTCCGGGCGCAGGAGGTGTGTAGTGAGTGTTGACTTTTCTACGTTTATATCCATCCCCATTTCTTTTGAGAAGAGGTCCAGAATCTCCTTCAGAACCCGAGTATCCCTTCTATCTCCAGAACAGAAGATCAGTACATCGTCCACAAATAGAAGGTGTGTAATAGCTAACTGATCACCAATACGGACTCCAGAGAAGCGACCCAGCCTCTTTGCCTTGATTATAGCCCTGCTTAGACCTTCGGCCACCAGCAAAAAGAGCAATGGGGATAGTGTACAGCCTTGGCGAAGTCCCCTTTCAGCATGGAAAAAAGGAGAGGCCGCTCCATTTATTAACATAGAGAAGGAAACAGTAGTTATACAAGACATGATCCATCTAATGAAATTTATACCAAACCCTAGATGAGTTAGAAGCAAATGGAGGTAAATCCAACTCACCTTATCGTATGCTTTAGAAAGATCAATTTTCAGAATAGCCCCTTTAATACTCCTGCTCTTCAAACTATGCATGCCTTCCTGTGCCACCCCTATGGCCTCATGGATCTGTCGGCCTTCCAAAAACCCAAATTGCTCAGCTGAAAGATTCTCAGATAATATAAATTTTAATCTGCGGGCAATAACTTTCGAAACAATCTTGTAGATACAATTGCATAAGGAGATGGGCCTAAATTCATTGAGAGAAACTAGATTGTCCGTCTTTGGTATGAGGGCTATGAAAGTAGAGTTGAAACTAGCTGGAAATCTTCTAGAGATTCGAGTATCTTCTACCACCTGTAAGAGATCCATACCCAGGACCTCATAAATTTCCAAGAAGATTTCAATCGACCACCCATCCGGCCCAGGGATTTTATCTTTTTGAAAGCTTCCCAAAACTTCCTTTAATTCTTCTTCGGTCATAGGTCTCATCAACCTTCTATTATCCTCCTCCTCTGCAAACCTCGGAAACATCTGTGCAACCCTGATAACTTTAGCAATGGAAGCCTGTGCTAGTGCCCGAAACAAAGATTCAAAATGATTCACCCCACATCTAGCTTTCCCTTCAAAATCAAAATGTTCTAGTCCTGCTTCATCTTTCAGGCACCAAATGGTATTAGCGGCTTTTCTTCCCCTGGCATAAGAATGAAATAATTTGGTATTCTCATCTCCACACTCTAGCCAAATCGCTCGACTCTTGAGTCTCCAGGCTTCCTCCCTTTCCATCAATATAGTGTTCCTACGTCCTTCCAACATAACCAAAGCTTCTTTTGAATCCAAAGTCATTAACCCCCCTCCTTCCCCTTCATATATCTGTAAAAGCTCCTCCTCTACTCGCTTCAATTCTGCATCCTCCCTCACTCTTTTGGCAAAAGCCTAGTCCTTGACCGCCCCTTTTAATCTTTTAATATTTTCAGCAAATTGAAAGGCCGATGTACGATTAATATTCTCATCAAAGGACCTCCAAAGATCCAGAAAGAGATTTTTGAAAGATTCCTCTTGTAACCAAGATTTGTTATACTTCATGGGACTGGGTGGATTGATAGGCCCTTTTTTCATCTCAAAGAAGATAGGAAAATGATCAGAATTACCCCCACTTCCAACCCATTGC
Organism: Pseudotsuga menziesii; assembly: GCA_001517045.1. Classification (NCBI taxonomy): domain Eukaryota; kingdom Viridiplantae; phylum Streptophyta; class Pinopsida; order Pinales; family Pinaceae; genus Pseudotsuga; species Pseudotsuga menziesii. Next base: position 104,194 of record LPNX011183397.1, read on the forward strand.
CTAACTAGAAAAAACCTGTCTACCAACTGTTCAGCCACCAGAAACCTGTCCAATCTTTTCGCCACCCTAGCTTCTCCACCCCTATTATTCCGCCAAGTAGGCTTCAACTTAATAGTCTCTATATCCAAAAGGTTTTTTTCAACCATCCTCTGAAGGAAAAACCCTGCCTGTGGATCCGCTTGGGCGTGAGGGCCCCAAATTTCAGTCTTTCCCAAAGTAAAATTTAGATCTCCCCCCACCACAACCGAGTCTCCTCCAAGATGTGATTCCTGTAAGAGAGAATCCCAGAAAGGAACTCGGTTCACACATGGCCCATAAACATTAATCACTGAAATACTTGTGCCCAAATCCACTGATAAGAGCTCAACTCCCAGAACTAAATCCATCCCCCAAGAGTTTATGAGTTTGGCTGCACATAACCTCCATCCCACAGCCAACCCCCCAGAACGACCCCTAACATCCAGAGTCACAAAAGACCATCCTGCCAGCCAGCTCTCTAGTCTTTCCTTTATGATATCCCCTAAACTTAAAGTCTCTTGTAGCAAAATCACATCAAGGTGTTCAAGAGTAAGCACCCTTTTGAAGGTTGATTTCTTTTTGGGCCCAGCCAGACCTCAGCAATTGAAGGACATAATCTTCATGTCCTAATGTTCTTCCGGGCATTCACCGCTCTAAGTGCCCTCTCAATAGTGAGTTGTTTCCCTTCCCAAAGTTCATTCTTGGCCCTCGACTGGGCCTTAGAGAAATTTGAAATTCTGCCCCTACCCTTCCTCACCGGCAACGGGTCTATCCCCAACCCCCCCCCAGACTTCTTTTTGCAATATCGTAGGAAGTACCCCGATTCTGAAGTCTCAGGAGACAAGTAACCAGGATCCTCATCCCCCTTCCTAGGATCCGGATCAAGTATGATCGGGGGATCTTCTAGCTTGTGGGAGTTTACATTGTCTAGTTATAGGGTAGGTACTGTGAGTTCATTCACCAGGATAGATGAAGCCCCATCTCGGTCAACCATCGAAGGCAAAAAACCATCTTTTGAAGGACCCAAAATAGTCAGATTTTTTAACCCCTCCACCCAATCAAGACCAACCAAAGTACACTGATTCAATAACAAATTTATAGAGGGAGAGAGAGAGAAAGTAGAAATACCCGCGATAGAAGGCCCCAGAGGAACATCGTCTTCCATAGGTGCAGTAAGTGCAGCCTCGACTGCTGGAGCTGGTGGAGTGACAATGCGGGCCTCTGGTTCCCCCTCAGAGTCATGGCTAAAAGGATCAGAGTCCTATGATACCTTCTCACTTCCTGAACCCTCTGTCACCGGCATGTGATCAGTAGCCTCCAATTCTATCAGATCTCCCTCTGAATCCACCTTTTGAACTTTTCTCTTCCCATCGTTTAATGTACGCATCGGAAGGCGACACTCTGAGACCGGATGTCCATAAGCATGACACCTCCTGCACCGAAAAGGCACGTTTTCATAGTCCAGTATCTGACAAATGATATCAGGCCCCCAGTCCAATTTTATGGTCTCAGGAAGACCCTCTTGAATATTCATCTCCACCATGATGCGAGCCACCTGTTTGTAATGAGTTTCCAAATAAGAGAGATCCGCCTCCAAGAAAGTTCCCAAATTATCCCCTATCTTTTGGAAGTGCTGAGGTCCCCAGAAATGAAGAGGCAATCCAGGGAGCTGAACCCAGATAGGAATCTTGTCAACTCTCTCCCGACTAGCATCGAACAGGGGATGCCATGGCTTCAGTAAAACCGGCGTATGGTTCGAATGCCAATTTTTAGTTAGGATCAATCTCATGTCTGCCTCTGATTTAAACACCACCGCAAACCATCCATGAAGTAACATATCCACCTCCGAAACATAACCCAACATCTCTCTCCAGTGTTCATCCACCCAATCCACCACCGTTTTACGGGCAAAGTTCCTGCCCATAACCCTACCCACAATCGTCATCTGCGACATCTCTAGGACCCTATCCCATGCAATATCTTCTCCAACAGCATAGCATCCTGCCACTCTATTTTTAACCCAGCTCCTCTTGCACCGCTTTGTAGGGCCTCTGGTGATCACTGCTTCCCCTGTCGTGACCTCTTTTGTCCTCTTCGGTGGCCCTAAAACAGAAATAGGGCTCGCACAACCCCTATGCTCCGATAAACCTAGCGGCACCCTCAAAACCACCTCAGTTCCTCCTCCCCCCACCCCACAAGCTTGTTCCACCTGCCTAGCCACCCCCACTTCCACTACTAGGTCAAAACCACTCACAATTTCAAAACCCCCCTCCAAATCGGCCATCGGCAACCCTAGATTTCGGGAAAAGAAATCCCCAGCTTCCCTCCAGCTAGCACTGCCCAACAGGTCCACCTGAAACCCTTCGCAAACCACAGAATCATCCGGCAGAGGTCTAGGAGGGGAAAATGTGAGATAATCAGATGGTAAAAAGTCTGAAACCGGTCTCACCACCCCTATACTGGTCGAACCAGTTCCTTCTGGCCCCAGCCTCGAGGGATCCTCCAGATCTGCCAACAATCCTCTAGCTGGCACTCCCCAAACATCCTGTGCCTCCAGGTGGTCGTTGGAATAATCAACCAAATCCAGTCCTTCCATCGCTGCCACAACTTCCAAGCTAAAACAAAACCTAACAATAAAGAAAACCGATCTGCAGCAAACCCAAGCCGTTAGCTGACAATAAAACCTACCATAAAAGCCAGAAAATTGTAGCCCAAAAGAACTTTCGTGGGTAATAAGAATATTTGCAAAAGCCCAAATCTGTCATGATGATGGTGACAGGGGGCGGTACGGTCAGAATGACCCACCCCCCTGTCATGTCTGGTCACCCTGGTCAGTAGTACTCCTCCATCCCGGTGAGCCACCTCCCCTCCCAGAAAACTTTTTCAGCCATCATTCAAGGTAAGCATTCATATACATGGTCATATACAGAATATTAAAAGTAGTCTAAACATTACATAAATTAGTTAAAACAAATGTGAAATATAGAAAATAAATTAGTTAAAACACATACACATAGTATGGAATAAAAGACACTCAAATCACTTCCCTTATTTAACTTAAATTGCCAGTTATAAAAAAAAACAAATTAGATCTTAAGAAAATCTACTTTCCCTTTCAATAAGGAGAATTAATTTACCCCTTTATAAATGACTATATACATAATATCAAAAATAGTTTAAACATTAAATAAATTAGTTGATGATGATGACGATGATTAAAGTTCATTGAGACCAACTTTGTCTATTGAACCTTAAGAAGGATAATGCTTGGTTTACTTTAAAGCCTTATTCCTGTGCTAAAAAATATTTCCAAGAAGTTTTCCAAGATCACTATAGTTTTGGCAAGTTAAGAGATTATAAAGGTTTATATTGTAGCAAATACTACGAAACTCGGATCTAATGTGGGTGTAAGCAGGGACTCTAATAGAAGTGATTTTCATCCTCAACGCTCATAGACTCACACAGATGGAAAACCATTTTTGTCCATGGAGTTTTAGGAATAGACCAAAGCCCTGTTTCACTATGGAGTTCATGAGAGTTAGTTCTAATCTTGGCAATATTATTTTTCTTCCGTGAGTTAGTTACAACTGAGAGATACTTATGATCTTCCAAATTAGGATTAATGACCTCCTTATAGTATTTTAATTTTCTCTTAACCAGTGAATTTTCCTTACACCACAATTTATCTTTAAACTTAGAAGTAATATTATTTTTGACATTATCAATGTTATGGAAAATGTCATTTTCATCAATGCCCTGTTAGGATTATATAATCCTCCCTTGTCCATATATATTCTATTTTATCATTTTGTCTAGCATAGGGAGACATTATTACTGTACTGGAGTATGGGGAACACATATAGAGGTTAAATTCCACTCACTGCATGTTCATGCATGAGTTTAGGTGCACTTGAGACCATTCCCTACATTATAGGAGCCACTCTGAGTGCCACCAACAGCCTCCATCAGTTGGTTGTGGTAGGTAGTCAGTTATGTTGAGTCAAACTTGAGTTATATTTAGTTAGATCACTCTCAGTTAGTCTAGCGCCAATTTTTCATGGTTGCATGGGGAAGTGGCGCTTTTTTCCACCTACCTCATCAATTTAACTAGTTTAACTAGTTTAATAACTAGTTTAATTGATTTTCAGTCTGATTTAGATATGAGGAGTTAGACTAGTGGCTCCCAGGCAGTGATTTAGACACTCTTAGTTAGCCAGTTAGTCAGGTTTAGTTGGTAGATTCAGATCTTATCCACATGATTCGAATTCTCCTTATTGAGACACGGTTGTATACTGCTGGGAATAATGCAGATTAATGTTGTAATTAATTGATCAATTCTTATCAAATTTGTCTTGTTCAATGTACATTGTTCTTGATCTTCCACTGTACAATTCACCTCTCAATTGCTCTCATTTGCTTGTAAATCAATGGTTCAATAAATTAACATGGTATCAGAGCCTTGTTCAGGCTAGCAACAAGTCTTGTACGATCTCTATTGTACACTAAAAGCAATTGAGTTGCCACATAAATCCTGGAATGATAGCCTTGCTCCCTCCGAATTATGTTCAGAGAAGTCTATCCAGGTGTGACAGAATCTGAGAAAGTGCACATGTCGAGGTGTAAAGGCTTGAAACTGACATGATTGCAAATTGATTTGGTTTTTGCAGTGATATTTGCAGGTACCTACGTAGCTTCTTGAGGAGTTGACTGTTTTAGCATACAGATAGATGGATTCTTTAGCTCTCATACCCTGAACCCTTACACCATTCAACTACTCTGATTGGAGGGAAGATATGCAGGTAGCCTTGCGCAAGCTTGGTCTATATAGGATGACAGTGGGCAGAGAAACTGAGCCCCAACAATATGTTGAGAAGAACAAATTTTTGAATCGGCTTGATGAGGACTTCGGCTTCATGTGCACTCATGTCTCCCTAGATCTTTTGTTCCATATTGAGGGACTTAGGACTCTAAAGGAATCTTGGGAAAAGCTTGAATATTTGTTTGGAAAACAAGATGAGCTTTGAGGGCACATATTGGAGAATGCGCTTATTTCTTTACAGCCTAGCAGTTTCGAATATATTCAGCAATTCTTCACTAAATACATGTAACAACCCGGTTTTGACCCTGTTGCATTAATGTATATGATGTAATTATTATATGGGATCATGACAAGGAGCTCAAGGCCAAGGCCCTATCATTGATTAATGTTTGGAATATAGGTGATCATGGTTGATGCCTATGGTTTTTGTGCTAAGTCAAGACGTTTGTAAACATCATGTAAATATGCAAATTAATGAAAACCCCACAACCAGCTATGTTAATGCAACGAATAATGAGATGGGGCATGATTTTCCTAAGGACAAGGGGGAGGGAATGTTAACCTTGAACTAGTTTAAGAAAATTCATGTGTCATAGGGAAATCCCACTAAAACTGTGAACTACCCTCTTTCTTGTCTTTCTTCCCAATAATTTAGTTCTGCCAGAATGTGGTTGAGGTAGTTATTGCTTGGAAGGGGAAGAGTATGGGAAAATTCGAATTGGGTAGAGCACCCAGTTTCAAATGTCGTGTTTTGCTTGCATGGACAAGAAAACACCAGAAACGTAAGCCATTTTGACTCACGCATTATGTCTTCATTTTTGGATTCACATTTTGGGAGCTGCGAAACAGCTTGCTCATCGAGTATCATTATTCTCCATTTCACGTGGAAGCTCTTCAATAGCTGAGTTCTTCCTGTGTGTGTATCCTTCACGTTCTGCAAGTTGTTTCCCTTAGCGAGACTATGATTGTTGTGTTGCAGTGTATCTTGAACTACAGAGTGTATGAGACCCTATTACTCATGTTCTAGAGGAAAGCCGGTGTTGCTGAGTCTCCCTGTGGTTGTTGTATTGTGCACCTTGGTTCGGGTATGAACTATGTACAAGACTTAGGAATGGGAGAGATGTAGAAAGTGCTTTATAAACCTAGAATGGAACCTCGCAATAAGATAAGAGTGGTTGGTAAACCTGCTATGCACATCCCGAAGAGCACTGGAAGGGAAGGTGTAGCCTAAGGTACTGTGGAGCAGAGAAGGGGACACTTCCTTGTGTTGGGTGTGTAGGAAGTGGGAAAGCCAGGACATGCAGGTGTTGTGAAGGTGTTCTTAACTCTGTAGATGAGCTCACTAGCTTAGCAGTTCTTCCTGCCCATTGCCTTAGAAGCCTGATGAACCCAATTGGAATAATGGCTTGGCTGGTAGCCTGATAAACCCATATGTTGTCTTGGTTGTGTCTTGTTGAGTTTGACCTTGTGAGTAACCTTTGGCTAGACAGTATGATAAACCCAATAGTGAGATGGCTTGACTGTGTACAGTCTAATAAACCCATATGTTGGCTTGATTGGTCCTTAAAGGTGAATGCCGCTTGACTATGAACAGTCTATGAAACCCAACTATGAGATGGCTTGGTCGAGTGGCCTGTGAAACCCATCTGTTGGTTTGTTTTCCCTTACAACATGATAAACCCAACTGTGTTGGCTTGGCTAAGTTTTGTTGCACCCTTGGCTATGTATGAGTTTGCTAGTGTTCCCTTATTCCTTGAGGAAATCATGTCCAGCTCAGGGGTGGCAGTGTTGTTGAGAGATTGATGAGCGCACTAGCCTATGGTTGGGTGGAACATTGCAGCGACATAGCTGGTTGCAGGACAAGTTCTTCTCAAGATAAGTGTTCTTCTCCATGTTAATCTCTACAATTGTATTTCTTGCATTGTAATTGCTTGATGGAATATGATGAACATGTGGATGTGTTGAATTGATGAATTGTTCCTTTGAATAACTGCAATTATAGGCATCTATGTATGTTTCCTTAAATGCATTGTTAAACTAAGTTGCAGGGTTAGAATGTCGGATTGATGTTGTCCTGGATGGCCAAGTCTGTTCAAAGACTTCGATTAGCAGGTTGAAATTCGAGAAGAAACCTTCTTCCGCAATGGTTTATTCCGCAGTCGGGATGTGGGATGCGGAAGACAACCTTTGGCAGATTTGGACCTCTGCAATTACTTTCGCAATTGTGGGATGCAGGATGCAGAGATGTCTTTAGTGGAATTACGGCTTTCCACAATTTTCGTTCTGCAACGTACCTTTCCGCAACATGCGGGATCGCAGTATCACAATTTCCACAATTCCCAATCCCGCAACTCAAGTTTTCCACATCGTCGATTCTTGCAACATGATTCTTCGTCATCGATCTGTTTTCGATGCAGGATGTGAGATTGCAATTTTGGTAACTTCCAACCCCGCAACTCGGGCTTTTCTCACTGTTGATTTTTGTGGGTGGATTCTGAGTCGTTGATTTAATTTCAAATGTGGAACCCTTTGTGATCCTTGGATTCCGTATCTATTTCTCTCCATCGTTCGATCTCCTCTAAGATCTTTCCTTGCAGATAATTGAACTGATTAATGGAAGATGGAGGGACCATGATAGTGTTGGAAATGTCGAGAAGTGGTTCGTGGCCATGCCCCGTGTTTCGATGAACAGTAAAGGTTCTCGACGAAATTTTTAATTGTGCATGATAATGGGGTATGGGTACGTGAGAGAGTGGTATCAGAGCTGCAGGTTGCATCATTGGGCCTGGATGGGTCGAAAATCAATTAAGAGTACCCTCTGATACCAACTTGTAGTACACTACATTGTGGTATCAGAGCTGCGGGTTGCAGCATTGGGTTTGGATGGGCCAAAAAGAGATAAGAGTATCCCCATATTCCAACATTGTAGTAGGCTATAGAGTGGTATCTACATAATGGTTCCAACACTTCAGTGTGGTATCAGCGCTGCGAGTTGCAGCATTGAGCCTGAAAGGGTTGAGTGGAATAGTTAACAGAGCTGCCAGTTATAGTATTGGCCCTAGATAGTCCAGGTGACAGTAAGTAAATGGTTTTAATTTTGAATTACTATGTATCTAACAAATGGTGTTTGATAACACATTTTGCAGAGTCATAGTGCATATTGGAAAGTGGGTTGTTGGCTCAGCCATGAGAACCTACGAAAGATATGATGCGTGGGATTCCTATGAGCGTGCGTAAGACGCTATGGGGGAAAACGTCTGAGCCAAAAATGATGATATAGAATATAATGGAAGGAGATTTCAAGAGATGCCACCAGACATTGCAGCCACCATGAGAATCTTGATTAAAGCTCAGGAAGAGTGGCATCAGTCGAATGCTGCCATGTTGCAAAGTTTGGCAGACATCCAATGACGGATGAGCTTGGGGCGACATACAGCAAAACCCGAAGGTAGTAAGAGCAGTACCAGAAGAAGAAGAAGGTCTCCTAATAGATCTCCTGACATGGAAGGATCCACTAAGGATTCTAGATCTTCATCTCATGAGGAAAAGAGAAGGAGGCATTATAGGAACAACTCACGGGATGAGTTTAAGAAGGCAAGGTCGCCTATCTTCAATGGCGAGATAAAGAATGGTCAAGAAGCTGAGGCTTGGCTTCTTGGGATGAGGAAATATTTCCAAGTCCAGGAGTATTCTAGAAATATGAAGGAAAGAGTTTCCATCTTCAATCTGAATGGAAGAGCATCCATATGGTGGGAGCACTTCAGGAAAGTGAAGAAGATTGGTGAAAGAAGGCTTCAGTGGAAACAGTTCCATAATTATTTCAAGCAAAAATACCTCTCTAACAGGTACTATGATGACAAGATCAAAGAATTTCATGAGCTGAGATTGGGACAACAAACCATGGAAGAGTATGAAAACAAGTTCTAGGAGTTGTTGAGATATGTCAGGTACATCAAGGATGAGAAAGTGAAAATCCAGCATTTCATGAGTGGATTGCCTCAGCCTTACAAAGATATAATTGAGTTTTATGAGTCTAGAAATTTGGAAGAAGCAAGAAGGAAAGCTAATTATTTCTATGAGAAAAACAAAGGAAAACCTGACTATCATAAGACATGGAAGGACAGAAAGAATGAGAAGTATGACCAAAGGAAGAAAGTTTTTAAACCTTCTAACTTCAGGAATCAGCAGAAGCAACCATCCCAAGCTGAGAAGCAACCAGCTAGAGTGGTGGGAGAAAAGCTAAGAGATCCATGACAAAATAGAGAACCACTCCAATGTTGGAGATGTGGAGGACCCCACATGCACAGGAATTGTGCACTCGAGAATGAGAGTGCAAGGCCAGCTTACAACATTCAAGAGGCAGAAACAGTGGGTCAAGTAGCAAGGGTTGTCCCTAGAATTTACACAGCCTTAGAGGACCACCAGGCAGATCATCATTCAACTGTGGTTGAAGTTGCAGGTAAGATTGTTGAGCAATCTATTTCTATTTTGATTGACCCTAGTTCTACCCACAGTTACATTGCTCCTAGAGTAGTGGAGATTTATGCTTTCAAGAAAGTAAGGCATAGAAAATCGTGGTTAGTTCAGCTAGCCACTGGAACGAAGAGGAAGGTTAGTGAAGTGGTAGAGAAATGTTCACTAGTGATGAATGGATGGGTTACTTGTGTAGATATGAATGTTCTACCCCTTGGTTCCTATGATGTTCTCAGTGGAATGGATTGGTTAGAAGCTCATAGGGTAAAGCTTGATTGTTACCATATGACTTTTGAATGCATGGATGAAGAAAGGAACCCAAGAGTGGTAAGAGGCATTCCAAAGGTAATTTCTGTGAGGCAAATTTCAGCAATGCAATTGAAGAAATTTTGTAGGAAGGGTTGCCAGTTGTATGTAGCTCATATTGTGGAGGTAGCGGAGAATGAAACTCCTAGGTTGGAGGACTTCCAGGTATTGTAGGAATTCATGGATGTTTTTCCCGGTGAGATTCCAGGGCTTCCTCCAAAGAGGGACATTGATTTCACGATTGAACTTATGTCAGGGGCAGCACCAGTGTCCAAGACACCCTACAGAATGAGTACATCAGAAATGTTAGAGCTGAAGATGCAGTTGCAAGAATTGTTGAAGAAAAAGTATATCAGGTCGAGTGTGTCCCCTTGGGGAGCACTAGTTCTTTTTGTAAAGAAGAAAGATGGTACACTCATATTGTGTATTGATTACAGACATCTAAACAAAGTCATTGTGAAAAAAAAAATCCTTTGCCTAGGATTGATGACCTCTTTGATCAAATGAGGGGAGTAAAGGTATTTTCCAAGATTGACTCGAGGTCTGGTTACCATCAAGTAAGAATCAAGGATGAAGACATCCATAAGACAACCTTCAAAACAAGGTATGGACATTATGAGTTTGTAGTGGTACCATTTGGTCTCACAAATGCACCAGCTACATTTATGTGCCTTATGAATAGTGTCTTCAACAGGTATTTGGACAAGTTTGTTCTTGTTTTCCTTGATGACATTATTGTTTATTCTAAGAATGACGAAGAGCATGAAGAGCATTTGAGATTGACAGTACAATTGCTTAGGGAGCATCAGTTGTATGCAAAGTTGAGAAAGTGTGACTTCTATAAAGATAGAATTCAGTACTTGGGTCACATTATCTCAGAAGAGGGTATATTTGTGGACCCTGACAAGATTGAAGCCATAATGAATTGGCCTACTCCAAGAAATGTGACAGATGTAAGATCTTTTATGGGATTTTCAGGATACTACAGGAGATTCATTGAAGTATTCTCCAAGGTTGCACATGCCATCACTTATTTGCAAAAGAAGGGACTAAAGTTTGAATGGACGGTGAGGTGTGAAGAAATCTTCCAGCAGTTGAAGAATCTTCTCGTGAGTGTACCAATTTTGAAAGTTGTAGACTCAGAGAAATATTTTGTGGTGTGTATTGATGCATGCGGTCAATGGCTTGGAGGAGTCCTTATGCAAGACAATCACGTGATATGTTCTGAGTCAAGAAAGTTGAATGAACATGAGAAGAACTATGCTACTCATGATCTGGAACTTGCATCCATAGTACATGCTCTCAAGATGTGGACACATTACTTGATGGGAAGAAGATTTGAGCTAAGGACAGACCATTGTGGTCTGAAGTATTTGTTTGATCAGCCTACTCTGAATGCTAGGCAAGCTAGATGGTTGGAGTTTTTATGTGAGTTTGATTTTGAGATCAAGCACATAAAGGGGAAAGAGAATAAGGTAGTTGATGTGCTCAACAGGAAATGCATGTAGCATCCGTCAGTGTTTTCCAATCGGATTTGAGGTAGCATATTGTTAATCATGTTGCTAAAGATGAAATGTATGTGCAAGTCAAGGACAAATTGCAGCATCAAAGCCTTGAGAAAAGGTATGAGGGATATAAATTGGAAGAAGATGGACTTCTTACCTATAAGAATAGAATTTACATTCCCAATGTAGCATATTTGAGGAGAGTAGTGATGGACGAGATCCATCAAGCTCCATATTCTGGTCACCCAGGATATCAGAAGACAATTGCTACAGCCAAAAAGCAATACTTTTGGCCAGGAATGAAAAAGGACATGGCTGAATACATTTCAAGGTGCATGAAATGTCAGTAGGTGAAGGTTGAGCATCAACACCCAGCAGGTTTGTTGCAGCCCTTGCCAGTTCCAGAATGGAAATGGGAAGTTATTTCCATGGATTTTATTACAGGATTACCAATGACTTGGAGACAACATGATTCCATCATGGTTGTGGTGGACAAGTTGACAAAGGCAGCCCATTTTATACCGGTTAAGTCTACGCATAAGACTGATGGCATTGCAAAGATCTTCATGAAGGATATTTTCAAATTGCATGGATTGCCAAAGGCAATAGTCTCTGACAAAGATGTCAAGTTCACTTCCAATTTTTGGAAGGGATTGTTTGCAGATTTGGGTACAAAGCTAAACTTTAGCACTGCCTACCATCCTTAGACTGATGGTCAGATAGAGAGAGTTAACCAAGTGCTTAAAGACATGCTTCGCATGTATGTGATGGACAAACCAACCAAGTGGGAAGATTATTTACACCTGGTAGAGTTTGCTTATAATAAAAATGGACAATAATCATCCTTGGGGATGAGTCCATATGAAGCTTTGTATGGCGGGAGGTGTAGGACACCAGTGACTTGGAATAATCCAGTGAACAGGGTTGTGATTGGTCCAGAATTGCTCAAGGAGATGGAGTAGGAGGTTGTAAAGATCAAGCAGAATCTGAAAGCATCCCAGGACATACAGAAAAGCTATGTTGATAAGCATAGGCTGGATAGAGAGTTCAGTGTTGGGGACCATGTTTACCTTAGAGTGAGGGTAAAGAAGAGTTCCTTGAAGCTTGGAAGGTGTGCCAAGCTGTCACCCAGATATTGTGGGTCGTTTGAAGTGCTTGAAAGAATAGGGCCAGTTGCATATAGACTTGCATTTCCTACTAGCACTAGAGCTCATAATGTTTTTTATGTTTCTTTGCTTAAGAGATATATACATGACACTAACCATGTGATAAATTGGGATGTGATTCAGATGGAACCCAGGGGAGCGTTCTGAATCGAGCCAATGCACATCCTCGATAGGAAGGTCACCATGCTCCGGAACTGATCCATAGGATAGGTAAAGGTGCAGTGGGAGCACTACCGTCCTGAAGAGGCCACATGGGAGTTGGAGGATGCCATGTGATTGGCACATCCATTTTTGTTTGAATCTGTGGATCACTAAGGGCGGTACTAGTGTAGCATTTTTGTTCAATTTTATAAAGCACCGATGACAGTGCTATTGAAGGGGGAGGGGAATGTAACAACCCGGTTTGGAGCCCGTTGCATTAATGTATATGATGTAAATATTATATGGGATCATGACAAGGAGCTCAAGGCCAAGGCCTTGTCATTAAATAATGTTTGGAATATAGGTGATCATGGTTGATGCCTATGGTTTTTGTGCTAAGTCAAGAACGTTTGTAAACATCATGTAAATATACAAATTAAGGAAAAACCCACAACCAACTATGTCAATGCAACAAATAATGAGATGGGGGCATGATTTTCCTAAGGATAAGGGGGAGGGAATGTTAACCCTGAACCAGTTTGGGAAAATCCATATGTCATGGGGAAATCCCACTAAAATTGTCAACTACCCTCTTTCTTGTCTTTCTTCCCAATCATTTATTTATGCCAGAATGTGGTTGAGGTAGTTATTTCTTGGAAGGGGAAGAGTATGGGAAAATTCGAATTAGGCAGAGCACCCAGTTTTGAATGTCGTGTTTTTCTTGCATGGACAAGAAAACACCAGAACTGTAAGCCAGTTTGACTCACGCATTACGTCTTCATTTTTGGATTCACGTTTTGGGAGCTGCAAGATGGCTTTCTCATCCATTATCATTATTCCCCATTTTGCGTGGAAGCTCTTCGGCAACTAAGTTCTTCCTTTGTGTGTATCCTACACATTTTGCAAGTTTTTACCCTTGGCGAGATTGTGATTACTGTGTTGTAGCATATCTTGAACTACAGAGTGTATGAGACCCTATTACTCATGTTCTAGAGTAAAGTCGGTGTTGCTGAGTCTCTCTGTGGTTGTTGTATTGTGCACCCTAGTTCGGGTCTGAACTATGTACAAGACTTAGGAATGGGAGAGACATAGAAATTGCTTGATAAACCTAGAGTGGAACCTCACAATAAGATAAGAGTGGTTGGTAAACCTTCTATGCACATCCTGAAGAGCACTGGAAGGGAAGGTGTAGCCTAAGGGACTGTGGAGCAGAGAAGGGGACACTTCCTTGTGTTGGGTGTGTAGGCAGTGGGAAAGCCAGGCCAGATAGGTCTTGTGAAGGCATTCTTAGCTCTGTAGATCAACTCCCTAGCTTAGCAATTCTTCCTGCCCATTGCCTTAGAATCCTGATAAACCCAACTGGAAGAATGGCTTGGTTGGTAGCCTGATAAACCCATATGTTGGCTTGGCTGTGTCTGTTGAGTTTGACCTTGTGAGTAACCTTTCACTGAATAGTCTGATAAACCCAACAGTGAGATGGCTTGATTGTGTATAGTTTGATAAACCCATATGTTTGCTTGATTGGTCCTTAAAGGTGAATGTTGGCTTGACTGTGAAACCCAACTGTGAGATGGCTTGGCTGAGTGGCCTATGAAACCCATATGTTGGTTTGTTTTCCCTTATAGCCTGATAAACCAAACTGTCTTGGCTTGTCTGAGTTTTGTTGCACCCTTGGATAAGTATGAGTCTGCTAGTGTTCCCTTATTCCTTGAGGAAATCATGTCCAACTCGGGGGTGGCAGTGTTGTTGAGAGATTGATGAGCGCACTAGCCTATGGTTGGGTGGAACGTTGCAGTGACATAGCTAGTTGCGGGACAAATTCTTCTCAAGATAAGTGTTCTTGTCCATGTTAATCTCTGCAATTATATTTCTTGCATTGTAATTGCTTGATGGAATATGATGAACATGCGGATGTGTTGAATTGATGAATTGTTCCTTTGAATAATTGCAATTATAGGCATCTATGTATGTTTCCTTCAATGCATTGTTAAACTAAGTTGCAGGGTTAGAATGCCGGATTGATGTTGGCCTGGATGGCCAAGTCTGTTCAAAGACTTCGATTAGCAGGTCGAAATTCGAGCAGAAACCTTCTTTCGTAGTCGAGATGCAGGATGCGAAAGACACCCTTTGGCAGATTTGGACCTATACAATTGTAGGATGAGGGATGCGGGATGCGGAGATATCTTTATTGGAATTACGACTTTTCGCAGTTTTCGTTTCGCAACGCACCTTTTTGCAACTTGTGGGATGCGGGATCGCGGTATCGTGATTTCCACAATTCCCAATCTTGCAACTCAAGTTTTCCGCGCCATCGATTCTTACAGGATGATTCTCCACTGTTGATCTGTTTCCGATGCAGGATGTGAGATTGCAATTTTTGTAACTTCCGACCCCGCAACTTGGGCTCTCCGCATCGTTGATTTTTGTGGGTATTTTGAGCCGTTGATTTAATTTCAGATGCAGAACCCTTTGTAATCCTTGGATTCCGTCACTATTTATCTCCGCCATTCGATCTCCTCTGAGATATTTCCTTGCAGATCCTTGAACTGATCAATGGAAGATAGAGGGCGCGTAACTGTGTTGGAAATGTCGAGAAGTGGGTCGCGACCATGCCTCGTGTTTCGATGAATAGTAAAGGTTCTCAATGAAATTTTTAATTCCGCATGATAATGGGGTATGGGTATGTGACAATACAAGTCACTAGTATTGCAATGAAAACAATGTGGATTAGAGAGGAAAGATGAGCAACTTGTGTTGTTTGTACTTAGAAAGCTTGGCTTTGAGTACTCAGTCTTTGTCTCTACATTCCATTCCTGAAGAGCTTCCATCCCCAATTGGAAGATGCCTTCTCTAGATGCTTTTGTTGAGTTCTTAATACAAGAGCAAGATAAATAGGTTCAAATGGGAGTGATTCAAACCTACAAGAATCAAGCACTCTTGATTTTAGACTCAAAAAATGTGCAAGCCAGAGGGAAGCACAAAGGGAAGGAGCCCAAAGCCACTGATTCGAAGCCAAAGGACAATCAGAGATCTTCCGAAGGAGCCTCGGGTTCCAAGAAAAAGAAGAAATTCGAGAAGACTAGATGTCCATACTATATGAGAGGCTTTCATCCAAAGAGCCAGTGCATGAAGAAGACAATCAAATAGCTGTCAACACTCCTTGAACAAAACAATATTTCCTTCCCACAAGGAGCAAAGAAGTCTAATGCTGGACAATTGACATAAGATCATGGGAGATGCCATGACGTGAATGAAGGCCTCACTCAGTCGAAAGCTTACTTGATTTATTATGAAGCATCCAACCACATAGTTGCCTCCAGGGAATCCTTCTCCAATCTCACTCTATTAGGAGGACCTATCATTCACATGGGAGATGACTCCCAAATCCCAGGTGCTGGGAAAGGTTCTATTAAAATCCAACATGGTGAGTTCAAGAATGTTCTCTATGCGCCCTCTCTTGCAGCAAATTTGTTATTTGTTTATCATATGACCCATACATGATCTACCAAGAGAGTTACATTCAAATATGACTTAGTTGAAATCACAGAAAAAACTACTAGAAATATCATAGCGAAAGTGTTTGCTAACCATGCCTCAAAGGCATATGAGTTCTCTCATTTTTTGCATGTTCCACACCCAACATCTTTATTGACTCATTTCAACAACACCAGCAAGCTATGGCACGAGAGATTTGGGCATCTCAATTTCCAATATCTCCAGCAACTCCACAACGACAAGATGGTTAAAGGCTTTCCTCTCATCCAAACATCAGATGGAGTATGTCCTGGTTACTTGGTAGGTAGGCATCCAAAGAAGAGGTATGAAGTTGGGAAGGAAACTAGAGCTTCCTCTACACTTGATTCGATACACAGTGATGTTTCAGGACTAATGCCTACAACATCAATTAATGGTTCCAAGTATTTCCTTACTTTTATTGATGATTATTCAAGGTTTTGTTGGGTATATTTCATGAAACATAAATCATAAGTATTTGAAATTTTTAAAGTTTTTAAAGCTTTGATTGAGAATAGTTTTAGGAAAAAGATAAAGTCCACTAGATCATATAATGGAGGTGAATACATTAAAATATATTTTCAGCATTATTGTGAATAAGAGGGGATTCGAATGGAACACTCAGTTCCATACACACCAAATCAGAATGGTGTGGCTGAGAGGAAAAATAGATCATTGAAGGAGATGGAAACCCGTCTTCTCTAAGTCAAGAATCTTCCTCCTTCTCTTTGGGTTGAAGCTATAAACTATGCTTCATACATATAGAATAGAGTGCCTCATAAATTAGTGGTTGGGGCCACTCCTTTTGAAGAACTGCATGGGAATAAGCCTAATGTCTCTCACTTGAGAGTTTTGGGTTCCAAATCTTGGGCCAGAATACCCATGGATAAGAGGAAGGGATTCCAAGACCATAGTAGTGAATGCATACTGCTGGGATATGCTAAGGATGAAAAAGCATATAAGTTGATGGAACTTGCAACTAGGAAGTGCTTTATAGAGCCCATTGTTTAGCTTGAAGAAGATCAGTTGCTTGATCTACCACCATTCGAAGCACAAGAAGGTGTAAACACTCTTCCATTTCCTTTTGATGATTATATTTTGTCACATGTTTCAGATTTAGATGAAGAGGAACAAGATTAGCATGATCTTGATATTGAGATTGTACCTCATGAGAACTAGATCCAGATCCAACTCCCATCCCAAATCAATGGCCTAAGCCTAAATGGGCCCAAAATCTCATTGAAGCATTTGGGGATGGTGATGGGAATCCAAAAGAAAGAAGGAGAACAAGGTCCCAATATCAAAATGAGCACGTTGCACTCTCTCACACAACTTCGCTATCTGTAGAGTGGTGCAACAAACTTCCAGGAAAGTGCTACTTGATGATAGTGAATGATCAACCATTTGGCCCATAGAAGAACAAAATTGATCATTCCATTCTTCCTCCAGAAAGAAGACACACATACAACATCCATCATATCAGAAGAACATTGAGAGGTTTACATGCACAACTTTAGGATGTTGTTGCACAAAAGAACCATGTTGCTACATAGTGCTACAAATTGCAACAAAGGTTTTGCAAGTTATTACCCAAAGAGGAAAATTTTCTCTTAAGTATAGCTTGTTTTTCTTGTTCCTGCTTATATTGAGGGGGGGCGGGGGGGTTTCCCCATAAGGTTTTCCCCATTTTCCTTAGTTTATTAAGTAATTTTATTTTTCATTAGATTGTATGGGTAACTTTTGGCCTAGTTGTTAGGGCCCAAAGTTGTCCAAGTTAGGATTAAGCAGGGGTGTTAGGATTATATAATCCTCCCTTGTCCATATATAGTCTATTTGATCATATTGTGTAGCATAGGGAGATATTATTACTATACTGGAGTATGGGGAACACATATAGAAGTCAAATGCCACTTACTGCATGTTCATGCATGAGTTTAGGTGCCTATGAGACCTTTCCCTACATTATAGGAGCCACTTTGAGTGCCACCAGCAGCCTCCATCATTTGGTTGTGGTAGGTAGTCAGTTATGTTGAGTCAACCTTTAGTTACATTAAGTTAGATCACTCTCAGTTAGTCTAGTGCCAGTTTTGCATGGTTGCACGGGGAAGTGGCGCCTTTTTCCACCTACCTCATCAATTTAACTGATTTAACTAGTTTAACTAATTGTCGGGCTCATTTAGACATTAGGAGTTAGACTAGTGGCTCCCAGGCAGTGATTTAGACACTCCTAGTTAGCTAGTCAGTTAGGTTTAATTGGTAGATTCGAATCTTATCCACATGATTCGAATTCTCCTTATTGTAACAATGTTGTATATTGTTGGGGATAATGAAGATTAATGTTGTAATTAACTGAGCAATTCTTATCATTTTTGTTTCAAATTTGTCTTTTTCAGTGTACATTGTTCTTGTTATTCCATTGCACAATTGACCTCTCAATTGCTCTCATTTTCCTGTAGATCAATGGTTCAATAATTTAACATGCCCCAATGGTTTAACCAAGCCACGACATCTTTACACCAACACCGCTTGAGGAGTAGTTGGTTTTGACTTGAGTTTAAAGCATTTTTTGGACGTCTCTGATTTCCCATGTTATTTATCTTATGCTTGTACATCAAGTACCTAGTCATAGCCATGCTCTCAATGGGGGAAAGACCCACTTCTATGAAAAAAATAGGATAAGGTGTATTGCTTTTAATTTTGAGGTTATAAGTTATAAACCACTTATGGATTTGCTCAATATTCCTCCAAGATTCTCTAGAAATATTGCACCCCCATACTTCACAACCATACAAGATAACAAGGATGACAAGAGTTTCAAAGATAAAACTTCTTTTTATCCCACATGACCAGATTGGTTAATTTACAATTATTTTCAAGATCGAATTAAGTTTTCCACCCTCCACTAATCTTTTTTTCAATGCTATAGTTGCAATTGAGCTTGTGATGAATATCAATTCCGATATACTTGTAAGAAGTCACTTCCTCTAGATTTATATTATCTTAAATAAAAAAATTGCATAGGCGTCTTTCTTAGATTTTATAATCATGATTTTTGTCTAAGCGGAGTTAATAATCATACCCACGTTAAAGCAAAAATCTTTAAGAATTCTTAATTGCTTATCGAGATCATAAGGACGCCTTGCCATAAGAAAAATACCATCAGCATAAAGTAGGAGGATGATAGACAATAAATTAGTAAAAACACATACACATAGTATGGGATAAAAGACACTCAAATAACTTCCCTTGTTATACATAAATTATGAATTATAAAAATAACCAAGATTAGCTAGAAAAAAAATCTGCATTTCCAAAAAATAAGGAGATTTAACTAAGAAAAAGGCTATATACTATCTACATGATATGGGATAAAATGCACTCTAATCATTTTTCTTGTTTGGCATAAATTAAATACTCTTTTATAAGGAGCCATATACACACCATTAAAATAAATAATCTAAACATTAAATTAATTTAACAATTTCGATAATTTAATTAATGGAAAAAAACACCATATATATTATACACACTATATATATAGGATATAAGGCATTCTAATCATATATTATACACACTATATGAGATAAAGGGCACTCAAATCACTTCTTTTGGTTGGTATACATTATCCCTTATAAAAAGAACCTAGTAAGAAATCTACCTTCCCTAAAAATGATGTGACTTAGATGCCTCTAACCACCATCATCAACACCACCACCCTTTCCTAAAAATGAGGTGATTTAGACGCCTCTAACAACCACCACCACCCTTCCCTAAAAATGAGGTGATTTAGATGCCTCTAACCACCACCACCACCACCCTCATTATCATATTTGATCTTCTTTCAATTATCTCATTGAAACCTCCTATTGTATTAAGATTGTACATAAATCTCCTATTGTATTAAGATTGTACAATTTTAACCGTTTATATTTGCAATTCCAATAATTTTTCTCAATTTTAATTGGATTTGATAAAAAAATAATTTTAACAAAAAATATTAGCCACAATTTTAAGAGTTAACCACATGCCCACCACCACCATCAATTTATTTAAACTTTTTCCCATTATCATCATTAAAATTTTCAATTATATTAAGATTGTACAATTTTAACAACTAATATTTATAATTTCAATAATTTTAATAAAAAAATAATTTTAACAATAAAACGTGAACCACAATTTTAAAAGTTAACCACCACCACCATCAACATATTTGAACTTATTCCACAATTTTAAAAATTAACCACCACCACAACCATTCTACCATCATATTCGAACTTCTTTCATCATCATATTTAAACTTATTCCACAATTTTAAAAGTTAACCACCACCACCATCATTTTAAGATTATACAATTTTAAGAGTTTATATTTGCAATTCCAATAATTTTTTAAGATTATACAATTTTAAGAGTTTATATTTGCAATTCCAATAATTTTCTCAATTTTAACTTGAAATAAAATAATAATAATAATTATTATTTATATTCGTGCATATTATTGATATGGTTATGACGAGTGTGAAAAGCTTGATCAATAATTTCAACTATGAATTTCCAAGGGATTCACGTGAGACCTATTTTAAAAAGGATCCAACCAATCCTCTAATGGGTTGAATGATTCATCGCATAGGAA
The DNA here is from genome assembly GCA_001517045.1 of Pseudotsuga menziesii. Classification (NCBI taxonomy): domain Eukaryota; kingdom Viridiplantae; phylum Streptophyta; class Pinopsida; order Pinales; family Pinaceae; genus Pseudotsuga; species Pseudotsuga menziesii. The sequence goes on from LPNX011183397.1 coordinate 124,770, forward strand.
ACTGTAGCAGGATTGCAAAGGAACTGTTTGACAGCTTTGCTCGCTTTCCATTGCTCTCTCTTTTTTGTGAGAGAGATTCTCCCATTACATATGGGCAACGTGCTTTCCTCTTTGTATTCTTGAGGATGCCACAAACAAATTATTTAAAACTCATCTTTCACCGTTAAAATATTAACATTGGAGCCTCCGATTCAATTCCTTGCTTCTGACAACAAACAACAACACCAGATCTAGAGGCAGGCAGGCAGGCACTGCTGTGAACTCAGTGACCACTACGCTCCTTAAAACCTATTAAAAAACCAGTTCAATAAACGTTAATTTATTCCTTCTGTATAAATTCAAATTTGGAAAATACCGTTTATACTGACAGCCGGCACAGCCTTCAAGCTATTTGAAATTCTAAAGTCTCTGTGCTGGAATATGTCATAGCATAGTTGAACCCCAGTTGGAATACCTGAGAGAATCAATATAATTTGTATGCCAGCAGTGTCTCTGATAACCAATCAGACTCATTTTTTTATTATCTTCGATTCTCAGGCAAACGTTGCGCTCGGAATATTCGAGCAGCGCTTCTTGATTTTAATTAATTAATGGATAATTAACGTATAATAACCATCCGATCAACCTCCAAATTAGCAGCAATTATGGAGGGTCTAGATCGTCAGGGATATACTCTCGATCGATCCAGATTTAGTGCAAATCTACAACGATAATGTCAAACTCGATGTGGCGCGCACGATCCACGTGTCTCCAGACTGGTAAGCTGGTCCGACATTTATTGCTGTTCACCTAAAAGCCCCCCCGGCCGATAAATTAGAGTGCCTAGCGGGGTGGGAATTGGACGATTTGTCCCGCCATTTTAGCCCAACCCACGGGCCACGAGATTCCCCAACCGAATGTCACGAGACGGAAAACAATGTGCCAGCGGGGAAAACCGGCGGTTTTTGGGCTTTTTTCCGAGAATGGCTTTTGGCAGGTGTCGGATGACAGCGAGAGATACTTGTGGGGGACAGGGAAGGATTAAATGTCGTGCATTTCGGGCAACGTTGAGTCCAGCTGGCATTAATTGTCATGGAGAGCGTGTCAAAAGTGTTCGGCTAAAATACATTGTCTGGCGCAAGTGTGAATTACGTGGCACTCTCTGAATGGTTGGAGTGATGTCCACAATTATTCGCGAGTTTAAACTTATCTGTTATCCACTTGTACAACGATTAAGCCTGATGGTTTGCCACGTAAGAATTAGGGAGTTCACCAATATTATTAAGCAAGGTATTTTAAGTTTGGGCTGTGAAGAGAGCTTTTAATGCTACAAATAGTGCCCACATTAAAACATCAAGTAAACTTTTGTGTTTATTGGGCGGTTATATTTTAACCTAGTTGCAAGTTATGCATTTACATCTTATATTTAATGTTAGGCTTGTTTGACAAAGTCTACACGGTTAGACTATCACGCATATATTTTAAGATATTTCTGTAATTTTTTTATCATATCATTCGTTAATTAATAATATATAAAATTTTATATTGTTATTTAAATTATACTGGTTTTTAATTAAGTGTAACATTTGACATTTAATTTTATGTTTTAAATTAGTTATAAAAACGAATCAAGTAATTGATAATAATTTTTAAATGTTTAAAAGAAATTATATTGATTTTATTTGTTAAGCAGTTAAAACTTCCTTATCTCACATTCAAATTTCAATCAATATAAAATTTAAAACATAATATTATTAATTTTAAAAATAATTCTTATATGAAAATTAAACTATTTTAATTTTTTCTTTATAAAATATATATGTCATTTTTTTCCAAATAATATCAGGGTAATTTTTTTTAAAGAATAATATTATGATAAATTTAATTTAATTTAATTATAGCATAAGGTGGAATATCATCTATGCGTTTCCTAGATTGCAAGAGAATAGGACAATATTACTGTTAGGATTGATTCTATAGTCATGGTTCAAAATTAGTAATAAACAATTTAAAAAAATCCAAAATAGTTCATATGATAAATCCACTTTTTTGTGGTAGTTGGTAAAAAAAAAACTAGCTCATGTAATAATTGCCCTTAATGGCTTGGTAATGTGTAGTCAGTGTGATAGTGGAACTCCATTTAGTTGGGGAGTTGAGTTAATGTGCACTTGTCTTTTTTTTCACACATTAGTGGTGGACCTGCTCGAGAGGAGATATACATCGGGATTGACCAATACACTAAAAAATAGCTCATCTAATAACTGGACTTAATGGCTTGGTAATATGTAGTTAGTGTGATAGTAATATGCACAAGGTTTAGGTGGGGAGTTGAGTTAATGTGTAGTTTTTTTTTTCACAAGTTAGTGATGGACTCATGTAATAATGGCTTGGTAATGTGTAGTTAGTGTGATAGTGGAAGTCCAGCTAATGTGCACAAGGTTTAGTTGGGGAGTTGAGTTAATGTGGAGTTGTTTTTTTCTTTCACACTTGAGTGGTGGACTTTGAACTTTTTTCTCACTTGGTTCATGTTCATGCATTTGTTTTTTAATGAGGTGAATGTTTAAGTATCTCTTCCTAAATAACATCTCTTATAAGGAATTGAACCTAAATGGGAGGATTTTAATCATTCCTCCCAACCACCCAAACTACATCCAATAAACCTTAAAGTTTATATAATATATTTTAAAATTTAAAAAATACAACAACAAAACATAAACAAATTTTATATACATATATTTTAAAATTTATAAAATACACTAATAAAAGATGAACATAAATTATATGCCTTTTATATCAAATTATACTAAATAATAACATTATTATATAAAACACATCCATATGAATATTGATTCTTTGATGAGATTACAAACTTACATTATGAATTATTGAATTTAAGATTCTAATTTTGATTATCAATTAAAAATGTTTTAATTAATTTAGTTTACAAAGAAAATATGTATTTGATTCTAAAATGTATTCATTAAATGTCTTTTTTAAGTTTAACCCTTTCTTAGTTACAAGCAACAATGGAATGATAAGAAGGGGTCCTTGTTAAGAAGAATTGGAATGATGGGAAGGTGGTCTTTTTCTTGTTATGAAGAATTAGAATGATAAGAATGGGCGTTTTTCTTGTTAGGAAGAACTCGAATGATAAGACGAGGTTTTTTTGGGGGTTAATGAATGTTTTATTTTTATAATTTATTTTTTCTTGTTACGATAAAAAGTTATTTATATTTTATAGAAGGATAAGAAGTGGTATTTTTTGTTTTTTAACCAATTTTTTATAATAAAATTAATGAAATAATACTTAAATTTATCATTCAAAAATAAAAAACAAACCATAAACATATTTCAAAATTTATTTAATTTCATATAAAAATAAACTATGTTTTTAGAGTTTTACCCAGAAAACATCATATCTTCCCATTGGATACCATGTGAAAATTAAACCTTGAAGTCAACCTTCTAAGATACATAACGGAAACCTAATCTTGTGCCTATCCACAACCAAACTGCAAACTATATGGGAATAGTCCATGGGCACCATGATGAGTGGTCACATGGACAACAAGTTGACAACATTAAAGATGAACTATTGAGTCTATGCCTTGGATTGTATTGAGTCCAACATGCATGATACTTAACTTTGGTCAGAGTGTGGGCCCAAGTGGGAATTTGCAAAAACTTTAATGGGTAGTTGGAGATGGGTGTGAAAGTGGATACCGTGTAAGAGAGGTAAGAGTGGCGGTGTTGGAGAGGGTTTAGGGTGGAAGGGGTGAGGCCCAAAAAAGAGTAGTGTTATGGCACTTTGCACATGGCCAGCTTGCACCTGTCACATGCCCTTCACAGCTCACATGCTAATGCATGTCCTAGCATCGCCCTCATTGTCATCATATAATAATGCCGATAATAATACCATTGAACAGATCACAAAACTTTTGTACAATTAAAAAATAATGACATTATATAACAATACTTTGCACAAATAATTGACCCAAGGAGAGCGCTTTCCACAAATAAATCATAAGAAATACCCCCCTCCATTTCGGGTACTCGGTGTTAAGTGGATAATGGATATGAAGTTAGCATAATAGTTGAGGAGGATCGAAGAAGAGTTTCGAGGGAGGCCTCAAAACTCGAAGGGGGCAGGGCAGGGCAGGGCAGGCCCCTCTCTCTATTAGACTGCCCATGAGGGAATGAGAATGGGAGTGTACCCGACCATCAAGGCAGGGGGCTCGTTGAAGGCTGGCTCATTTCTCAAGGCTCACGGATCAAGGCTTGCGCTGCAAGCAAGTCTTAGATCCGCACAGCGTTCAGTATTGCTATAATTGTTATTGGTAGTAGCCGGGAGTCGAGTCTGGAAGAAGCCTCAGATCTACGATCTTCAAAAGGCCGAAGCTTGCAGAAGAAGCCCACGAACGAGTATTCTCCATCGACAAGAAAAAGGAAAAACATCGGAAAAAATTCGGAAAACAACATCATCATAGCTTCTCACATACTCAATATCAGGTGAAAGTATCTCCAATCAGACAGGCAGATTCATGGTCTAGAGTAGATCAACAAACGCATAAGTAATCTATCTGCTTTTTCTTTTGCGCAGTTCCTTCATTCCTTGCTTGTTTGTGTTGATTTACTTTGCCTTTTCCTTCTTTCCAGTTTAGTCTGTTAGCTATATCTACTTGTTTCATGCTATTGCATTTTAGATGGCATCATTCTTTTCTGAATCTTCATCATCATTATCCGGCTTATTATCGTTTTCACCTCCAAAATCCGTTGTGGTGTACATCACGAGATATGGGTCTCTGAACTCCATTGGTATCTCAGGACCACTCAATCAATACTGCCTGCCACATTCATTCTTTCATGTTCTTCAAGTGATGGCCTAACAAAATCTGCCTCGCCACTGCATTCTCCTAGTTTTGTTCCACGTTAATTTCACAATCGGTTGGGATTTGAACGTCCAATTTTGTGATTTTGATTGGGCCAAATAGGTTAATGCTGTGATTCAGGCTTATCATCCAACACCCGCAATCTGACCCGCTAAATTGTAGAGTTTCATCTTCTTATTTTTGTTCACTTTATCTGTTTTCCCGTCTCAAATTCTTCTGTGTTTCTTCTGTGTTTTTTTTGACCCTCAAGGTCCTTTAATCTGCTATTATGAAGGGAGACATGGGGCATTTTCAGCCCGAATCTAAGAAGCAGAGTAGTGGGTCTAGTTTTGATTTGTATGGGGGTGTTTTCAACAGTAAGATTTTTGGGTCAAAACCCAACATGGACCGATCTCCTCCCCCTGCTCAGCCCAAGCACAATGCAGGAGACTGCAACACTCCTGCAGGTAATTACAAGAGTCGAGATATTTTCAACAGCAACAGTAACAAGGACGACAACAGGGTGCCTCTCTATTGGGAAGAGAAGAATAAGGATATGGCATCTGCTGATTTGAAGGGAAGCAACTTCAAAAATGGCGGAGATCAGAAATACAGCGGTGTCGGAATTGAGAAAAGTTTTGGATCTATGGGTTTGGGTGAGCAGGGACGGCCAAAGGAGAACAACAGCACTGACATGGCGTCGAAACTAGCAGATGCTCACAATATGTCGAGGAGCAGTCACATTCCAGGGGGCATGATGTTAAGCCGAAAATCATCAGATGGTGCTAGCTGCTCTAGCAGTTCAAGCGGGTCTTTGTCTGGCGGCACCAAAAGCGGAGGCACTGGTGGAAGTAGCCCCATTGTAGGAGCTCTAAAGGTTGGCGCTAATCATCATCATAATAATAGTGGCAGTAACAACCACTCTGGTGAGCTGAGCTTGGGTTCCGTTTCCAGTGGAGGAAGTTCAAGTGGGGGTAGCTCAACTGCAGAAAGTGCAATAAGAGCTGGCAGATCTCTAAGATCAGGCAATATCATAAATCCCAAATCAACTAGCATCCCCACTGGAGATGGCAGAGACAGAACTAACAATGTTACTGGTATGATCACTGGAGGAGGAGGTTTGGGAAATGTGAAGAAGCCAGGCCACTCTAGGGGCAGGTCCGTTGATGGTCTACCTTCTCCTAAGAGTGGTACACCGTCTAGGCTATCTGGGGAGCTCAGTTCTGGCCCTGCAGTGATCTGCAGGCCACCTTCTGGGCTGCAAATTCCAACGGGAAACATTTACAGTGCTGCAAAAGGATCATCTGTGTCTGCGAGTTCAAATGCTAGTAATGTTGGCCATTTGCCTGGAGCAAACATTAATAGTGGTGTTGCTGGGAACCTTACAAGAGGGCATCCCCATCCTGCGAGTTCAAATGCTAGTAATGTTGGCCATTTGCCCTGTGCAAACATTAATAGTGGTGTTTCTGGGAACCTTACAAGAGGGCATCCACCTCCTGCGAGTTCAAATGCTAGTAATGTTGGCCATTTGCCCGGTGCAAACATTAATAGTGGTGTTGCTGGGAACCTTACAAGAGGGCATCCCCCTCCCCCTAGCGGAAACATTTTGCCACCCCTTTCCCCTAGTGGAAACATTGGCAACATCTTTCCCAGTGGTAAAGTTCACACCAGTCCCAATGCCAATGCCAATGCCAATACCAATCTCCTCAACAGTGCCAAAGGGAATGCCAAGGGAGACAGTGGTCATGGCCATGTTTTGGGGCATGGTGGTGGTAATTATGGGCATGGAAGCATAATGAAAGGGAATAGTAAATCCGATTCTGTTGTGACAGGCAACATTCAATCCGTCGGAGAGAGTATGCTGCTAAAGCGGTCTATGTCGAGTACAGATCCAGAGGATGTGAAGAATGCGGCAAATGATCAATACAAAAAGGGTCATTTTGCAGAGGCATTGGCTCTGTATGATAGGGCTATTTCGTTGTCTCCCCGAAATGCACCTTATAGAAGTAATAGAGCCGCTGCACTCACTGCCCTTGGTCGATTTGCGGAGGCGGTGTCAGAATGTCAAGATGCAATCAAATTGGATCCTTTGTTTGCCCGGGCTCACCACAGGCTTGCATCTCTCTATCTCAAGTAAGTTTCTTATCACAGACTCGTTAAAATTTTGATCTACTTCTGATTAGATTCAATTTTCTATTCTGGATTTGGGAGAAGATGTCCAATTGGCAAAGTTAGCTCCCAAAGTACTATTAAAAAGATAAACGTACTATAGATCTGTTTTCTAGTAATTTTTTGGGGAGTGTTTTCCTACGAGTGTATCTGGGGAGTCCTTGGGTTTGATCTAATGGTGAACTATGAATCAAATCAATGCAGTTTAGGGCAGGTGGAAAATGCCAGAAGACAATTCAATCTATCAGGACAGCATTCAGATAGGGATGATATTCAGAGGCTGCAGAATGTGGAGAGGCATTTAACAAAGTGTGCAGATTCTCGAAGAATTGAAGATTGGAAGGGCGTATTAAGAGAAAGCGATGCAGCAATTGTTGCTGGTGCTGAATCTTCACCACAGGTACATGCTTGTCTATTTCGTAGAGCAAAATGTAGCCTTTTAAATTGTCTCGTCTATGCTTGGATATTTCCGAGTCGTGCCTCACAATTGCATTTTTTGGCTTCAATTGCAGGTGTTTGCATCTAAAGCTGAGGCATTGCTAAAGATTCATAAATTAGATGAGGCAGATGCAGTTCTGATGTGTGCAGATAAGGCAGATGGTGTAAGCGCAACCTTTAGGTTTCATGGGATTGTGGCTGATTCATATGTTCTCTTTGTTCGAGCACAGGTGGACTTGGCATTGGGAAGGTAACTCACTTGAGATGATAATCTCTAATTTCATGAAAACTTTTAGGTAAAATGGCAAAACAAAAAAAATCAGATTGGACTTCTTGTAATGGATGGTTAACACATAAATGGATCATTTTGCCAGGTTTGAAGCTGCAGTTGCAGCTGCTGAGAAAGCAGCTGTAATGGATTCTTTCAACCGTGAAGTGTCTTCATTGCTTCGCAGAGCTAGAGCAGTGGCCAATGCCCGTTCAATTGGAAACGAGCTCTTCAAAGTTGGGAAGTATTTGGAGGCATGTGCAGCATATGGAGAAGGGTTAGAACATGATCCCACGAATGCAGTATTGCTTTGTAACCGGGCAGCCTGCAGATCAAAGCTTGATCTTTGGGACAAGTCAGTGGAAGATTGTAATCTAGCATTAAGCATTCAACCCAACTACACTAAGGCTCTTCTTAGGCGAGCCACATCCAACACTAAGGTACACAAGCATTCCAAACATTTTCCTTTTGTTTCATATCTCCTGTATACAACTTAATGAATTCAGTAGACATGCCCTTGCTTTACACGAGCATTCCAAACATTTTCCTTTTATTTCATATCGCCTGTATACAACTTGATGAATTCAGTAGACATGCCATTGCTTTACACGAGCATTCCAAACATTTTCCTTTTGTTTCATATCTCCTGTATACAACTTAATGAATTCAGTAGACATGCCATTGCTTTTTCGTTGTGTTTGTTGTTGTTATTGTTATTGTTGTTGTGATGAGCATTGATGTATGAATGATTGGCAGCTTGAGCGATGGGAGGAAGCTCTGAGGGATTATGAGATTTTGAGGAAGGAATTGCCAGCAGATAAAGAAGTGCTGCAGTCTCATTTCTATGCTCAGGTAGCACTCAAGAAATCTCGTGGAGAAGAGATTTACAATATGAAGTTTGGAGGGGAAGTAGAAGCGGTTTCCAGTGATGATCAATTCAGAGATGCCATTAATTCACCTGGTTGGTAATGCATTCCTGCGAGACATTTATGCTTTATTGGCTTGTTATTTCATTTTAGGATTCCATGTTTTTAAGAGCACGGGATGAAAAATGATTGACTAACTTGGTGTATATTTGTACGTATATGCAGGCCTAGCAGTAGTCCATTTCAACACAAGATCAAACGACCAATGCAAGAAGATTTCTCCCTTTTTTGATCAGCTATGTGGAAGATACCCTTCTGTGAGCTTTTTTAAGGTACCCACAGCCAGAATTTAGGAAATTAAGAGCTATATAGTTGAGGCTTCCATGTATTTTATTTTCTCCCCAAATGTATCCACTATAAAATTATGTATGGAATTGCTGGTTAACCAGTGAAACTTCCGAGATAGTTTTGAAGATTGTTTTGTCTTCTCTAATATGGGTTTGTGTTTAATTGATGAAGGTGGACATTGAAAAAAGTCAGAGTTTGGCGAGATCAGAGAGCATAAGTATTGTACCTACATTCAAGATTTACAAGAATGGTGTAAAAGTGAAGGAGATTCTTTGCCCAAGCCAGCAAGGCCTGGAGAATTCAGTGAAGCATTATTACAGCCTCTAGACAGAAAGATGCAGTCTTTATCTACAACCATTACCATACCATTTCACACATTGAGTTCTGAAACACTTATAGACAGCCGAATAAAATGGATTTGATTCATATAGGAAGAGTATTTCCCAGCTTTTTCTCTGATTCTTTGCGGCCTCATTCCATTCTCTTTAAATCTTTCTGCCTCTGAGGCCAATTTTTCCCTATTCATGTTTCTGTTTAGCCCTGATGGTGATAAAAGATATACTCAGCAGGGATATCCTACAAGGAAGAGCATCTCAACCGAGTGCATTTGCAATTCAAGATTTTTATACGTATTACACATCAGTGACCAGTTGTAAACAATTTGGAAATACATTCTCATTCTGTTTGATTACTCTAACAGAAAACACGATCAAAATTGGTGGGTGCTATGGGTTAGTTTGGTGCACTTGAACAATTATATGGCATGATGTATAGAGGAGGCAGAAGACAGGGCAGATGAAGACTACTCAAGTAGGATTGGTCACTGTATATATTTTTTCAATATATTGGAAGGCCAAGTTTAATTGAATTTCAATTTTTGAATATTTATTCTCTCTCTATTGTACTTGAAATCCCTGCAATCTGTTCAGGATGCCCAATAAATGAAAAATGTTTTTGCATTAATTTCGTATGAAGGGGATATGTGCTGCTAAATTTTTTCGCCATCTTTTGGTATAAAGGGGATGCTTGTTCTTTAGGAAGGTTACTTGTCTGTGTCTGTTACAAGATCGAAAATTGTAGGTTTCTTCTAAAGTATAACCAAACAATCAAACTAACTGTGAAGCTAGTTTCTTGGCAGATTTCAAATTTTATTTGGAAAATTGTAGCACAATTGTTGCGAGGGCCCAAATATTCAGACTCCTCCAATAGCATGGCAATGCAAGACTTTTTAGCTATAAGAGATTTTGATTTTGAACTGATGAAAATTAAGGCTCAATTGCTAAGTGCTTATTAGGTTTTTACATTCTCATTGTGATTATGCAGTGAGTATCCATGGCTGGGAGGTTTGCACCGATTACTTTTGATAGATAAATCTCTGATAAAGCCAGTGTAACTCCATATGCTCATGATTAATAGAATCTTCATTAGGCTTGTACATTTTTATTTTTCAGTTGTGAGGTAACCCCATCAAATTCTGACAATGGTTGTTTGCATTTGGGACTCCGGAGTTTTTGATAGAGAAATAGTTGATAAAGTTCAGAGTTCAAACTCCATGCTTATTAACGAATAGAATTCACAAACCTTGCATGGGGAAAACAGATTACCCAACCAGCATTGGTACAACTTGCAAGTCCAACTCTGAGCAGAGTCCCTAGCTTGTCTTCTAAAGAGATTACTCGGGAAGAGATTACCCAACCAGCATTGGTTGCAAGTCCAACCCTGAGCAGAGCCCCTACCTTGTCTTCTAAAGAGCCCTTAGCTTGTCTTCTAAAGAGCTTACTAGGGAAGAGATTACCCAACCTGCATTGTTGGGTGCAAGTCCAACTGTGAGCAGAGAGCCCCTACCTTGTTGGAAAAAGCCTAGGCTTCTACATTCTCTGTGAGTTGTGAGGGTAAGTATTCAAATTCTCACCATGCTTTGGAGGGTTTACATTTGGCTTTTCCAAAATTTTGATCTAAAAATGGTTGATAAATCTCTGAGTTGAAACAAAACTCGTGTGTGCTTATGAGTGAATAGAATTTCACAAACCTAGCAAGGGGAAAAGATTTCCCAATTGGATCGATTGCAAATCCGACTGTGAGCAGGTCTCCTGCCTTGTTACTACATTAGAAAGTGTCCACTGGGGGTTGCAATTGCAAGGGCGCATTATGCACTTATAACTGCAGCGTTTACGGTTTAACAGGTGTAGATGCTGAGATGCAAGTCCAACTGTGAACAGATCTCCTCGCCTTGTTGGAAAGAGTCAACTGGCAGATGCAATTGCAGGGGGCATTATGCACTTGGGACCGCCTCATTCAATGTGTGTATATGTTGAGATATACACCATTGAATACAGTGTTGTATGGTGGATTGCTTTACCAATTACAGTGTATAGGTGACTAGGTATGTATTGCTTTCCCAATTGCAATGTATACAATGGAAGTACCCGAGTGACCAACTGTGAGCAGGTCCTCTGTCTTATTAGGAGGGATCCACTGGAGTGTACAATTGCAGGGCAAGTATATGCACTCGTCAGTGTACAATGAGATGTATAAGTCAAACTGTGAGCAGACCCCTGTTGTTAGAGAGAGTCCACTGGAGAATGCAATTGCAAGGTCATCATTATGCACTTAGCACTGCAGCATTCAATGGGGTGTATATGTCAAGATATATATCCATTAATAAAGCATTCACCGGGGTGTATATGTCAAGATATATATATTATACCCATTGAAGAAAGCATTACTGGGTGTTTATTCCTTGCCCAATCAGTATATAAAATGGAAGTAACTAATTGATGACATGACTTGAACTTGTAGGTCATGAAGGTGGGGTTAAAGGAAGAAGCAGAGGATATGCAGTGTGTATATCCAGATTTATACACCCTTTTGAGTACTACACTGTAACGTGATTATAACTAGCACAATCTCAGTAACTAATGGAAGAGTATCCACGGTTGTGGGTAAAGAGGGAGTGAGCTAAACTCTAGACCATTTGCATCTTTGCCGGCCAAATTTGCTGGAATCTGGGAGGGAATTTTTGCTGAAATTGTGATTTTGGTTGCTGAAATTGCGATTTTGGTTGCTGAAATGGATTCAGTGCCCTCGATAACCCCCGAGGTACCTGGATTATGCAATTTCAACAAAACTGAAACTGCAATTTCAACAATTCTTGCTGGATTTTGGTCAGAATATTCGCCCAAAAAATGGTGCAAAATGTTCTAGAGTTTAGCTCACTCCGGTAAAGAGAATGGGGTTAAAAGGGAGAAGCAGAGCATGCCAGTGTACACAATGGGTGGGTTCCAGACGCTGAAAAGGGTTGCATTGCAGAGGACTGCAGTGTGGACAGGGGGGCCACCAATGACTTAAAGATCCAATCCTAGGTTTATTCAGTTCTTTGGAAGTTGTGGAGCAGCTAGTGGCTTAAATTAGCCATACTTCAGAATCATTAGAATTAACGTAGCAAGTCTGGTTAATGATGGGGAATCGGGGATTTGTTAATACAAGATGAGGTAATCAAAGTCCACCGAGATGTTGTAAATATGTCTGACAAGGGGTTTAATGAGGGTGTTGGTTGATACGAGCCAGCCAGCTGTATGCCTTAAATGTACTCTTAAGGACAGGAGGAGGATGCAATCTATAATAGCATACGGCTTTTTTACTGTCTCTCTGTCCTCTTGTCGGTGGAGGCATTTATAGCTACATCTGACTATCGTGTAGGCTTACGTATGTGGAAGACCGCCGGTGATAAATCTAAATCTATATGCTCTGACTAACTTCTTTATTAATCGGAACCCGAGGGTTACTGCATTTTTTCTTTAAGAAGATTTGTTTGACTATTTTACTCTTTGTATGCTCCCAAGAGTCATGGGCAATCAATCAATGTCAAGAGGAAATGCCATCCACCTCGATATTCGCATGGTCACATGATGGCGGTGATGGTGCTGATGTTTTTCACCAGCCTTCACTGCCAACCATTTTTTAGATTTTAAGCTGGAGAGTAAGTGGAGTGCACCCATGCCGAACGGAATTCAAAATATAAATAGATCCCATGTTTTGTTTTGGTTTACTAGAATGTAGAGGAGAGTTAGAGGAGACTTTGTCTGGTTAAGGGTTCTAATTTGGTCCATAAATTTATGTTTTAATTGCAAAATTGCAAAAAAAACATGATGTAAATATATATTTTTGGATGAACTTTGATAGTGGATAAGTTTTGTTTATAATATAATAAAAGCGAGTATTTTAATTAACAATGTTGGGATTTTGGTTTTAGCAATGATATTGGACTTATTTAATATTGGTAATGTGTATGTAGAGTTTTCATGCAACAATGTTATAGATTATAATGTGGCTTTTGCAAAGCAAAGTTAGTTTTATGATATTGGACTTATTTAATGTTGGTAATGTGTATGTAGAGTTTTCATGCAACAATGTTACAGCCGATGATGTGACTTTTGCAAAGCAAAGTTAGTTTTATGATATCGGACTTATTTAATGTTGGTAATGTGTATGTAGAGTTTTCCTGCAACAATGTTATAGTCGATGATGTGGCTTTTGAAAAGCAAAGTTAGTTTTATGACATCGACTTATTTAATGTTGGCAATATGTATGTAGAGTTTTCATGCAACAATATTATAGCTGATGACTTGGCTTTTGTAAAACAAAGTTAGTTATATATATATTTTGTGCTGTTTGCAAAGTAAAGTTATGTGTATACATATTTGTGTATAGCATATATTTATATATTTATGTTGTATGCATATAAAAATTGTTGTTTTCTTATTTTCTATCATGGGTAGTATTTACATTTACAAAAAGATCATTGGAAATTTATGTAAGAGATAAATATTTTACAAATTTTATTGAAAACATTTTTTTTATTTGTTGAAAATGTTGATTACATGCAAAGTATTTGCTATTCATAGTATACTTGTAACTATAATGCTTCACATATTGTCATAAGATCAATGTACTAGTACATTGTTTATAGAAAATTAAAAATCAAATTGGTGTCCATTGTGGGTCGCCATTGAGAACTCCTTTATCTTGGATTTTTCTTCATGGTCTTTTTGTTGATCTTTGAAAGCAATTGAGTTGTACCTTTTCTTCTACAAGTGCATGATTTATCACCGAGGCTATGGAAACATTTGGAAGGTCCACCATGAATTGAGACCTCCCTATGAAACCTAGGATGATATTATAGTGCATTTCAAAATCAATGGCCAATTTGTTATATTTTGAAGTCAAATCTTGAAACTTATGCTTGCCTTCTTGCCTGGAGTCGTTTTTTTGTATGAATGCTCAAATATTCAATTGCTTGTTTCATTCCTTCCATGTGGCTTGACATTTTCCTTGAGATTATTTTAATCTTAATATTGTTGTCTTTGAGAAACCCCCCTAGAATATGATAGCTTGCCAATTCAAGAAATAAGAGTATTGTCTATCAAAATTCCTAGATTCTCTCCTATTGCTTGTTGAGAGGGTACAAGAGGTCTTAAAGAAGAGGATGCTACTCTACTACTCTTTAGAAAAGGATAAATGCAAACCCCTACCCATTGATGACCACCATTCTTAATATTAAACAAAATATGAGAGTGAAAATGTGCGGACTTACCAATTCTCTTAGACTCTTGGTTGCCAATGTTGAGAGTGTTTAAATGATTCCGTAGAGGAGAATTCCTATATCATCTGTATTCCTATCAAATAATGCATAGTTGAGGCGTCGGGGATTCCACATAGAGCCTGCTCAAGTAGACATAGAGCCTTCTCCTATAGATTGTACAAAGAAACCAAAGCCAATCCCCATGCTATTTATCCCGTCTTCACATTGTGTCAATACCAAGATTAGAGCAAATCACTGGTTTGATATGATTGCACAAGAGAGTGGGAGGCAAAAGGAGGCATATGGTGGAGTTAATCCCTTGCCTCCATTGGGACTTTCCTCTAGCACTGGGCAATCCATTTGAAGTTCTTTGCATGCATAATTAATAAGATATTCATCCTATGATTTAAATGCTAATTGATTCATCATTGTGGCCATTAAGGTATCCAAAGGAACTTGGGGGGACTCGTTTTTTACTACTTGTCCTTTTTACAATAAGTTTTGTTTATAATATAATAAAAGTGGGTATTTTAATTAATAATGTTGGGATTTTGTTTACAACATATCTACAATAATGATATGTAATGTTGGTAATGTGTATGTAGAGTTTTCATGCAACAATGTTATAGCTGATGATGTGGCTTTTGCAAAGAAAAGTTAGTTTTATGATATCGAATTTATTTAATGTTGGTAATGTGTATGTAGAGTTTTCATGCAACAATGTTATAGTTGATGATGTGGCTTTTGCAAAGCAAAGTTAGTTTTATGATATCGTACTTATTTAATGTTGGTAATATGTATGTAGAGTTTTCATGCAACAATGTTATAGCTGATGATGTGGCTTTTGCAAAGCAAAGTTAGTTTTATGATATCGGACTTATTTAATGTTGGTATTGTGTATGTAGAGTTTTCATGCAACAATGTTATAGCTAATGATGTGGCTTTTGTAAAGCAAAGTTGGTTATATATATATATATATATATATATATATATTTTGTGGTGTTTGCAAAGTAAGGTTATGTTTATACATATTTGTGTGTAACATATATTTATATATTTATGTTGTATGTATACAAAAATTGTTTTTTTCTTATTTTATATTATGGGTAGTATTTATATTTACAAAAAGATCGTTGGAAATTTATGTAGGAGAGATAAATATTTTACAAATTTTGTTGAAAATATTTTTTTTTGTTGAAAATGTTGATTGCATGCAAAGTCTTTGCTATTCATAGTATACATATAACTATGATGCTTCATATGATGTCATGAGACCAATTTACCATTACATTGTTTATAGAAAATTAAAAATCAAATTGGTGCCCATTGTGGGTCTCCATTGAGAACTCCTTTATATTGGCTTTTTCTTTATGGTCTTTTGTTGATCATTGAAAGCAATTGAGTTGTACCTTTTCTTCTACAAGTGCATGATTTATCACCGAGGCTATGGAAACATTTGGAAGGTCCACCATGAATTGAGACCTCCTTGTGAAACCTAGGATGATATTATAGTGCATTTCAAAATCAATGGCTAATTTGTTATATTTTAAAGTCAAATCTTGAAGCTGATGCTTGTCTTCTTGCTTGGAGCCGTTTTTTTGTATGAATGCTCAAATATTCAATTGCTTGTTTCATTCCTTCCAAGTGGCTTGACATTCGCCTTGAGATTATTTTAATCTTACTATTGTTGTATTTGAGAAACCCCCTAGAATAGGATAGCTTGCCAATTCAAGAAATAAGAGTATTGTCTATCATAATTCCTAGATTCTCTCCTATTGCTTGTTGAGAGGCTACAAGAGGTCTTAAAGAAGAGGATGCTACTCTACTACTCTTTAGAAAAGGAGAAATGCAAAGCCCTACCCATTGATGACCACCACTGTTAATATTAAACAAAATATGAGAGTGAAAATGTGCGGACTTACCAATTCTCTTAGACTCTTGGTTGCCAATGTTGAGAGTGTTTAAATGATTCCGTAGAGGAGAATTCCTATATCATATGTATTTCTATCAAATAATGCATAGTTGAGGCGTTGGGGATTCCACATAGAGCCTACTCAAGTAGACATAGAGCCTTCTCCTATAGATTGTACAAAGAAACACGAGACAATCCCCATGCTATTTATCTGATCTTCACATTGTGTGAATAGTAAGATTAGAGTAAATTAGTGGTTTGACATGATTGTAGAGGAGAGTGGGAGACAAAAGGAGGCATATGGGGGAGTTAATCCCCTACCTTCATTGGGACTTTCCTTTAGCACTTGACAATCCATTAATCCATTTGAAGTTCTTTGCATGCATAATTAATGAGATATTCATCCTATGATTTAAATGCTAATTGATTCATCATTGTAGCCATTAAGGTATCCAAAGGAACTAGGCGAGGAGGGGGGGGGGCATTTTTTACTACTTGTCATTCTTACAATAAGGTAGCTTGGTTTGCCAAAAAGTTTTGCTAGATTGTTTTTTAATTGATACATATGGAACATATCATATCAGCCTAAGGAGTCGAGCATTCCATGTATTCTTTGCAATATTTAATTTAGGGCCAGGCTTTCATTATGTTTTTGCTTTCTCATTAGATATATGATCAAAGATGAATTCCAAAAAATGAGGGTTGACTTAATATTCTTGAATTAAGATAATATTATAAGAAACAATACATGTACTATCTTTGCTTGATTGTTGGTCTATCTCTAGCCTCCACTACCTAGCCCCTAAGCAAAGCTTATTTCTTTGTTTACTATAAGGCCAAGGACTACCCCTCTTACATCTACCACCTTTATATTAGAAAAGAGTCAAAAGTGTTATACATTTTAATCCTTTAAAAAATTGTGTGAGACTAAAGTAAGTTAGAATAATTTAACAATATGAATATTACTTCATAATTAATTGGTAAGTATATTTGTATGTATAATTCAAATTTTCCCATATATAAATAAGTATTTGTAATCATTAATGTAGAGTTATAGTTCATAGTTTCCATTTATTACTTAAAAGACCTTATCCATACTCAAAATTATGAATCTTTAACTTAGAGCAAAATAATTATTAACATGAAATAAAATTCCATCATAAATATATATCATTGTAGTACAACTAGAAAGAGTCCACAAGGAATGATGTTGATATCATCATTGATATTAGTATCATTGAAATGTTCTAACATATTGTTAAAATTTACATAAAACAACAAATGCACATAGAAAGGCATGTATTATTCCACAACTAAATTGAAGTTCTAGTAGAAAATGTAGAATTACCTTAGGATATTCTAAGAAACAACAATGTATCTTTTCTTAATTGTTGGTCATTTTCCTTAGCTCCTAAGCAAAGCTTATTTCTATGTTTACTTTGGGGCCAAGGAGTACCCCTCCTGCATCTACCACTCTTTCTTCTTTTTTCTTCTTTCTTTTCTTTTCTTTTGAAGATGGTAAAAATGATCATAACTCAGTTGTCAAACTAGCATTAAGGACAACCATCATTGGCTTCTATCCATAAATCTGAGTTGGTTTATTACCGATATTCAAGGAAAACCATGCCACCTGTAATAACTCGTTGGTGGTCTATAAGGGGGAAGACTTCAACTCCTACTGGAGGCCTTTGGCTCTTGAGTTGTTAACTTGTTTCCTTACGACCGAGGAAGATGAGCTTTTAGCCAGACAAAAGCAGTTTTTAGCCAATCAAAACTAGTTAAAGGGCTTGCTCCTCCGTCTATCACTCTTACATGAAAAAAAAGTAAAAATATTATAAATTTTAATAAATTTTAAAAGATTTTTTTTGAAACTAAAGTGAGTTTTAATAATTTAACAAAATAAATATTGCTTCATAATTAATTAGTAATTATATAAGGGTAAATCAGTTCTTTCCAAATAAAAGTAGGTGTTTATAACATAGTGATGTGTAGGTGTTTATAGTTTCATTGATTAATTAAAAAGTCTCTATACATACACACAATAATGAAGAATGTATAATCATGAATAAATTAATTATTAATATGAAATAAAATCCCATCATAAAGATATAAATATATGTCATTGTAATGCATTACATAAAAGATGATTACAAACAAGAAAGAGTCCACAATGAATGGCGTTGATATCATTAATGATATTAGTATTATACAATTGTTTTAACATATTATTAAAATTTGCATTCTAAACAAATTCACACATAAATGCATGCATTATTTCAGAACTAAATTGAAGTTCTAAGATATGTTTATGAAGAGAATTTTCATGTTGTGAGTTAAATTTAGAGAAACAATTTTGTGGTGTTAATTATATTTTTAATGATTTTGAAATTAGATTTAAAGATACAAGATTTAGAGTTAATGTCACAATGTTTTTCCAAATTTCAATATTAATGATTTTGTTGTTTTTGTATTGTAATTATTATCTTTATAATATTGAATTTTAATCCTGTATACACAAAGACATGTATCATTCCACAATTAAATTGAACTTTTAGTTGAACATGTAAAATTATTTTAAGATATATTTATGAAAGTAAGTTTAGTAGAATTTAGAGGGGAAATGTTTTGATGTTAATGCATTTTTTTAATGATTTGAAGTTAAAATTGGGGTGTAAGTTTTCTATTTAATGTCACAATTATTTTCCTAATTTCATATATCATTTAGTATTTTGATATCATGCATTATTAATTTTTTTTGTCTTGTAATTATTATCTATATAATATTAAATTATTTTTGACTTGTAATCATTATCTTATAATGTTCATTAACTTACCAACATATAGGGAGATAGGGTTTACCTTAAAGTCTAGTGTATGGTTCTGCCACTTTTATGTCATTAATAGTTGTTTCTGACTTGTAATTATTATCCGTATAATATTAAAGTGTTTTTAGCTTACATATATATTATTTCAGAAAAATACATTTCTGATAAAACTCTTATCAAGGAATGCTTCTCTATATTAATGGATAGAAATACTTCTTAAATGTAATTTAATGTTCTCTGTTAAAAAAAGATTCAAATCGACATACCATTAATTAAATATCCATCCACATCAACAACAACCAATTATATCAACCATTAAATCTAATATTACATTATATCTAACTATAATAATATATGATTATATTACATCAATTTTTTTATAAACTTATACATATTACAATAACAAATTAAGGATATATATAATCTTTTACATCATTAAAATAAGTAATTAGTATTTGAAATGATTAACCAAACTCATAATAATAAATGCGGCTAAACACATCACTTTGATTTTTAATTAAAAAAATAATATTTATATATAGAGATTCAAGTTCCAACTAAAAAGTCCTTTTCCATTTTGGACTCTGGAATAAATTATTTCTTTATTACTCGTTATATTTCTATAATGCCATTCCTTGCATTGGGTTTTCTTATGGAACAAGTAAAAATAATTGAAAAGGTGGTGAGAAATTTTCACTTAGAAAGCAAAGGGAAAATCATGGATGGTATTAATTTCATAAAATAACAATCAAGGTGGTGGGCCTGAGGAGCTAAAGGCAGGAGGATTTTCAATGTAGAGACATAAAGACATTGATGGTAAAGATCCAGTGCACTTATTTCATAGGTGAAAACTCAAAAGAAGGTCTTTGGTTTAAAAAAAACAGAAAAAAAAAGACATCACTTGGGATTCTAACCATGTGTATTGCATTATGTTATTAATGATATGCATTTCCAAGTTAAAGAAGAGTTACCCTAGTTAGGTGGTGGTAGACCCCAAAAGCAGGGAATATGAATTCATTTAAATGGGACCCAATAAAGACAAAGGCAATCTTTCTTAATTCAATCGAAAGAAATTTATTAATCTTGAAAAGACTTGTAGTGGCATTCTAGTGGCATCTTGATAATAAAGGATCACCTATGTGCCCCACACTTAAGCATCCATTATACTAACCGAACCAAAGAATGTAAAATCAAAAGTTCTTGATTCGCAACTAGAGCATCAAATGTACATTGAGTACTGATATGATTATTCTTCAACATTACTTAATTCCCATTTATCTTAAACATTCTTGAGATTGATTAAGTAATTGGCACGTAATTTTAAGTAGAAGGGTGGCATTTGGTTAGGTAAAGCTTTTAGTTGAGGTAAGATATATGTGGATTTTAGTTGAGACAAGATATATGTGGATTTTATAAATAAAGAATTTTTGAAAGATTTTAATTAGAATTCTTGAGTTTTTAAAAAGGAATTATGTACTATATTTGAATTTGTGTTTATCTTGATTTGATTTGTGTTTAAACTATACATCATGTTTCTCACATCAAGGTCATTTAACCAATCACATATGTAAATTATTGTATATTACAAAGCCTTCTAAGGTTAAGACATTGAAGTTTAATACGAGCATCTTCCATTTTGGATAACGAGGGCGTTAACCATGGAGAAAAACACTTTTAAGGATGTGTTGTGTATTAGTAGTTGTTGACCTCTCATTCCAATGATGAATTCCCACTCCTCAACTCCTTTGGTTTATTGCATTTATATAGGTAGGTTCATATGGGCTTTAAAAGAAAGCCAAATCTTTATTGGCCTTTTGAGATTTCTGAATTATATGTTAATTATATTATTACAAAAGAAATTGTATAATTAAAAAATGTGGTAATATTGTTAATGATGATTTTTTTTAAGTTTGACAATAAGTTTGTCTAAATATTAAATATAATGAGTAGATGTTTTATTGTGAAACCATTTTTTTAATTTAATAATTAAATAGAAAATAAACACATTATGCAAATTTTTAATGCTATTCTAAAATAAGAATAAAATTAAATAAAAAATATATACAATATAACAACATAAACATAATATTTACTTTGGAGTAATCCATTTTGCATAAAGCCTCTACTAAATGAAGGATTATGTTTTTCTTCTTAAAAACTAGAATGCAATGCAAAACAGAGAGACCACCAAGCCATAGTAGAGCTATGAGAGACTATGGTTTGCTACATTCCCCTATAGATTTCTCTTCCTCCTCTTTTGATATATCTCTTTAATCCACTTAATAGATACTCTTCTATGGAATGTTAAATTGTTACAATATGAGTTCAACCCCTTCCCATCCTTTTGACTAGAGTTTTAACAACCTTTCTTGGCCATTAGGGTTATGGTTTTGAAATCTCTTGATTCTTATAGAAGCATTTAATGAATTTGAGATGTTGCTAACTGCACATGGGTGAATCATGGTGAATTGGCATTGATTTGTAGAGAAGAATCAACAATTAGCTTGTCGGTGACACAACTTTCACATACAAACTTTGTTTGGAGTGCTCTTTGAAAAAAATGAACCTTTCATCATGTAGAATACATCGAGGACCTCATAAACATATGTCCTCAAGGTCCAACACCCCAGAATTTTCCTTTAGGGCCCCACACTAGAGGATTTTTTTTGTTTTGGTTTGTAAGTGTGGTTTCCAATTTTGACATAGAGTGTTCCCTATGTTAGACACAATGGCACATTGAGAGGAGAGGGGGGGGGGGGGATAAGTGGGCCAACACTATTTACAATTCCAATTTTCTTTAGCTTCTTAAACAAAGATAATCATAAGTACAACAAAATCAATCAATTACATAGACATCACAAACACTTCATAAGATGAATTTGTAATATTTATTATATTAGATTCAAACAACTACAACCGTGAGGCTTATCAACTACAACTGAATCAAAAGCAACAACTTCTATTCGAACACTCAACTTGGTCCTTTTATCAGATCCAACTAAGAAAAATGGTACAAGGCCCAACTTGTATTACATACGAACACTTGTCAACAATCAACCATCTGCTCACTATTATGTCATCATCCTGTCACTAGTCTTGTCATCAGTCTATCCTCAGTCTTGCGATTTGTCAAATAGTTCTATCATTTCAATAAGGTCTGCTCATCTCTTTTATTAACTCTGTCAAGCACTTTCCATGCCAGTCATTTGGCTATCTCTGTCAAATCATCAATGTATCCACAGTCATGTCAAGTCTGCTCACTGTTAGGATTACTAATCCTCCCTTGGTCAAATGTCTATTAGATTAATTATTGCCTAACTTAGGAACCTTAATTAAATATTTAGGTCCACTAGTACAATTGGGTCCACTTGACCTAATGGGGCCACATGTACCAATCACTAGAGTGTGGGGAACACTTCCAGAGGTTAACTGCCACTTACTGCATGTGCATGCATCAGTTTGGGCACCTCCTAGACCAATCCCTACATTTTATGATCCACTGGGAGTCCCGACACCAACCTACTTCAGTTAGTTGGAGTTAGTACTAGTTAGTCTTAGTTAGCCCTCAGTTACTTTTAGTTAGTTCACAAATAGTTAGCTAGCGCATGTCTTGCATGGATAATGCATGGATGCATGTGGAGTAGGCGCCTTTGCCAACCTACGACACTCAATTGCACTGAGTTAACTAGTTGTCACTGTTTGTTGAGTCGGTTGGATATCTGGGAGTTGATTTTGGACTCCGATATTGATTGGGAGACCATGAGTTAGAGATTCAGTTAGATACAATCACATCCACTTAGGAGATTCGAATTCATATCCCATGCATTCGAATTCTTCCTATGTAAACTATTGTAACATCGGATATTATTATTGTGAATGATACTGTAAATTCTTGAGCAATACTTGTTTGTTTCCTGTGTGGTTTGTTTTGTTCTGTTTATATCTTCATTCTCCATTCTTTTGTTGCAAACATTATTAGAACTATTTGCTTGAAGATCTAAATGGCATTCAAATTCTAATATGGTATCAGAGCCTTCTCAGGAAGGTTTCATGCTTGTTTCTCCCCATCGAACACTAGAAGAAGCTGGGTTTCCATAGAAGTCCCCTATGAAAATTTGCTAGCTCTGGATTTATTCAGAGTAGTAGAGAGGGCATGACGGACCCTGAAAACATGTTCATGCCAGGAGGAAAAGCATGATTCTAACAGTTCATATGTTTTAGTGTGTTATTGCAGTGAAATTGACAGGTGCTACGTAGATTGTGTGAAGTATTTGCAGTGTTCCAACCGAAGCAATTAAGAGTTCTCAAACTCCTAAACCACGGATCCTCACAACTTCCAATTGTCTTGATTGGAGGATTGATATGTAGCTGACCTTGCGCAAGTGAAGCGAGTAACTATTCGCTCATACAATAATATTCACCAAAAGTCTTGGTAAATCAAATAATCCATTATAATAATATATTGATTGAATAGATAAGAGATGATTACAATGGCTGATAACCCACCTATTAAATAAGGCTTGGGAATTGTGAATGAAAGGTCATGCCCTTTCATCTTTATGTACAATTAATTATGTTTATTATTAATTATTTAACTATTTAATTATTATCTTTATTTACGTTCGTTACATTGCCACTCTCTTAGAAAGGATTTGTCCTCAAAGCCTTCATAATGTTTCTGCCTCATTTTTTGTGGTGTCATAGCTGACGAAACATGTCGATATGAACTGTTAAGAGTTGAACATAACTTTCGATATGTGGATGAATCAATCCATCCCAAATTGATTTTTTGTGGACTATTGCCATTTTGTATTGATCTATCGTTAGGAGCTTTGATCACATTGGTACCATTAGTTTTCGACAGTTCCCACTTTTTAGGATATCGGTTTTTATGGTTGGGGTGTTGATAAGGAATTTTTACAATGTCATTTTCTTTTACGAGTGTCTTCTTTTGAGCATTGATTTGAGCTGAAAGTTGTATTTTCGTCCCTTGATGTTTTAAGGTTTAATTCTGTATCTTTTCCAACTTGTTTTCTAACTGCATGTTATCATTTTGAAACTTCTTAATCAATTCTACTTTCGATTTCCTGTCATCTTCAGACTTCTTAAGTTGTTCCTTAAGATCATCATTCATGTTTAATATTTATTTAATATTTTCAATATGGAATTATTTTCCATTGGTTGATTATTCAACTGAGTAATCATTGAGAATATCCGGATACTGATATTACATTGGAGCTATCGTTAGGAGCTTTGATCACATTGGTACCATTAGCTTTCGACAGTTTCCACTTTTTAGGATATCAGTTTTTATGGTTGGAGTGTTGATAAGGATTTTTTACAATGTCATTTTATTTTACGGGTGTCTTCTTTAGAGCATTGATTTGAGCTGAAAGTTGTATTTTTGTCCCTTGATGTAAGGTTTCATTCTGTATCTTTTCCAACTTGTTTTCTAACTGCATGTTATCATTTTGAAACTTCTTAATCAATTCTACTTTCGATTTCCTGTCATCTTTAGACTTCTTAAGTTGTTCCTTAAGATCTTCATCATGACTTCTGATGTAGCTATTTTTTTCCTTCTTTTCTAGAAATTTTCCTTCAATGTCTTCCGTAGATTGTTCTGTCTTTTGACTATTTTTCAACTTCTTGATTTTTGTGACTAGTGTTTTGTTATGATTTCTTAATCTGAAAATTTCTTCAGAATTGTTCGATACTGTTTTATTGCTCTTTGTGATCTCCAGCTTATGTTCCTTTTTAGACTCGCTATTTTGTTGTTGAATAACTTTTATCTGTTGTCGATACTGGTTGACCACTGATTCTTGATCTCCTAATTTCTGTCATATGTGCGTCAGTTCTTCATCTTTGTCGTTAACGATTTTGTTCAAGCGTATTATTTCTCCTTCGTAATTGCTTATTTCTTTCTTTATATCTTTATTTTTTAGTCTCTCATTGAAATCACTTTCGTATTTTAATTTCTCAATTTGGGTAGACAATGTTTCTATATGATTTTTCGGATCGGAATTTTTTTGTTCCTTGAGCTCTTTTTGCATCTTATGTAATTTAATCATTACTTCTGATTTCATTTTCATGTCTCGTAATTCTTCATTGTCTCTTCGATAACGCTTTAACTTGTCTTCTAATTTCTCTATTTGTAGTCGCAAACCAACTTCCATGGTCTCTAACTTCTTTAATGATAGATGGCTATCGATTTCTTGACGAGTCTTCCTTGGATTTTGTTTCTTCGACGATATATAGTCTTGACTTCTTGTCTTCTTTTCTTTCGCTTCTTCGATGATAGAAGATCTTCCTTTTCTTTTTTTGATACTGTCATTTTTTTTGTTTTTTTTTAATAATAAATATTATTATTGTTTTTTATATAAACTATATAATATTTGTATATAGTTTTTTTTAATGTTTTAAAAATAAATATTATACTATAATAATAATAATACTTTTTCTTTTTTCTTTTTGAAGGTTGATAAATACTTCTTGTAGATTGGGTGGTTGGGAGGAATGATTGTTACTTTCCCCACCTAAGTTCAAATCTCACTTGCTTCTTAGTAGTTATTATTATGCAATTTTATATTCAAACCCAACCCACTTTAAGAAACCAGGTGTGGTTTCACTTTTATCCTCTATTTTTTTTTCCTTTTACTTTTATCTTTTATTTTTTAACTCCCCCCCC